>OX632365.1:400890-744481 GCA_951751655.1 Ophion costatus | reverse complement strand
TATTATCATCATCATGATCAGTAGCATTATGATGACAATCATTTATCATCAACACTACCATCATCATCATCACCATTATCGATATTGTTGTTGTTGCTGCTGTTATTGTTATTATTATTATTGTTGTTGTTGTTGTTATTATATTATCATAACAGAAAGAAGATAATAAAATAGAATAAATATCATTATTAGATATTCCGTCCACGGCTTCGCCCGCGTATATACACGCAACAAGGATCACAATTTTCCATAAAAACTTTTACACACCATTTCAACCCCTTAACAGTAAATTTTCGAACAATCCTATATTGGTGCACTTCTACACCCTCTAAAGGACACATCCCAAATTTCATTTTTCCATCTTCAGTGGTTGAGGCTGTGCGATGTATAACTATATGTCAGTCAGCCAGTTACGGAACTATTTGATGTATGGATAGATAATAGAATAGAGTAAAATATCATTATCGCAATAGCATAAATCATCATCACAATAGAATAAAACGTTAATTATTATTAATATCATTACCATAATGGAAGAAAAAATCATTATTACTATCATCATGTTTCGTAATATGCGAAAGAGGTTGTGGACCCTTCCGAACGTCTTTCCACAAGATTTTCCACAAGCCCACAAGACGAATAAGCGTATGTTATTCGTCCGGATAGTGGCTCAGTTAACGCCGCATTTCCAGTAGGCGTACATATTATTGTCATTCGTGTAAGCTTGTGTCCGGACGAATAATATATATATATATATATATATATATATATATATATATATATATATATATATATATATATATAATTGTCCGGATAGAATGTGTTAAATTGTTAAACAAACTGTCCGGAAGAATAACTTACACGTAGTCATCCGAATAAAATCTTTACAATTTTGTTTGCGTTTGTTCGGTTTGGGTTGGTTGTTTGAGTTCGGATTTGTTTGGTTTGGGCTTGTTTTGTTTGAGTCGGTTAGCTGTGTCTGGATTTGTTTGGTTTCGGTTGGTTGGTTTTGTTTGGTTGTTGGGGTTCGTTTGCGTTTGTATGTTCCGGTTGGTTTTGTTCGGTCGTTTGGGTGTTTGTTTGCGTTTGTTTTTCGGTTGATTCGTTTCAGTGTGTTTTTTCGGGTGTTCCTTTGCATTTGAATTTGTCCGCGTTTGTTTTTTGGTTGATTTGTTTGGGTGTGTTTGTTCGGGTTTGTGTGTTTCGGATTGTTTGTTTGGGGCGTTGTACAACGTGAACTGCGTGAACTGAAAAATGCGGACGAAAAACATACGTTTATTCGTCCGACAACCGGACTTATTATTATTATTATTATTATTATTGTTGTTGTTATTATTATTATTGTTATTATTATTATTCTCATGATCATCATGAAAATAAGAGAATGCGCGCGACCCCCACCTCCTTCCGAACCCTGGCTCTCTTTCTCTCTCTCTCTCTCTCCCGCGAGACTCTCGTTCTTGGGCATTTTGGTCGGTGAAAGTTCGCGTTCCCTCCGCGCTTGCCAGGACTCGTGGAAAACACGCTTGTCTCCCTTAATCGCCTCTCCGTCCCGTGCGGCAACAGCAGCAATTCTTCCTCGCCTTGCCGCATCCGCATCAAGACAATATAAATTGTTCTCTCTCTCTCTCTCCCTCTCTCTCTCTCTTTCTCCTGTATATGATGCTTAAGGGAGGGCTGCTCATCGTATTCGTCGATTCCCGCTCACAATATTATAATCGAGAATGAAAGGCAGTAACACGACGGTATACAGATAAGGGAGAGTAGATAGGAGCGATCCACCTGTATATTATGTAAATATACGCATCACCGGACAGACAGGGAAAATTATAATAATTTGCGAAAGCGAGTCCGCGCGCGCCATATTTATTATTATGCATTGAGAAAACGTGCGAGGCCAACTAAGGAGAAGGGGATGAGGGGGAGTGCCCCGCACATACACACACACACACACGCGCGCGCGCGCGCAAACACAGTTCCATTTTTATATACATATATATATGCTCGTGATATTATATGCTTGAGAGCGCGATGAATGGAGGCCCCCCCGTGAAAGCCCCCCCCCCCCCCCCCCCGTAAAAGAAAGCCAGGAATTATATACCATTTCCCTGTCAATTATATTCGATTATAATTCATTCTAATTATACGGTAAAGTCTCTCAGTGCTCATCCCCTTGAGCTTTTCGCTCAGTGTCTCATCCTCTCTCACTCTCAACCCTTGCTTCGATATTTTGCACACGCGCGCCCGCACGCACTAAATTCGCTAATCTCGTACGAATCACTGTACTCACGTGCATCGTATATCTTAATTTCGGCCCTTATGCTACACGCCAATTACTTAATGGCTCTCGCTTATAGGCCGAGGATGAGCGTTGGTTTTTTTTTTGCGAAAAAACGACGTCACGGAGAGAAAGAGAGAGAGAGAGAGAGAGAGAGAGAGAGAGAGAGAGAGAGAGAGAGAGAGAGAGAGAGAGAGAGAGAGAAAATTCACTATACGTGTACATAAAATAATAAACGCGAATTACACGTGCGCGGAACGAAGAGATCGAGGATGCTCCCGTCGTTGCAGTCGCAATAAAAATCTTCATACCCCTATACACATACACCAACTGTTTGCGCATACACGTGTGTGTACCAGGTGTACAAGTATGAAACCGGACTTTTTTTTTTGTAAAAATTGCACGCCTGTTGTTTGAAAATGATAAAAACGAATGGATACGGCTTTCTGCGTCACATTCAATTGATCCGCGAGTTCTTGTCGACTTTGAGCATCATCTTCAGCCAATAAGCCTTGCAATTCGTCGTCTGCAAAATTTTGTGGGGCTGAAGTTTGCATCGTTGGAATGAAACGAAAATTCCTCTCAATTTCTTATATCCATTATTATCGAAAATCATATGTTGCGAATTGGTTTTAGATCGCTAAGTGACGATTCGAAAAATTGTTCGCGTCATCTTCGTATCAGGAGCAAATCGTACTTCGTATGCCCAAAACTCGACATGTTTACTAAACTGATGGCTAGCACCATCTATGGGGAAATTCCGCTTTCGTACTTCTGCACCTGGTTTGTGTGTGAGCCTGTGTGTAACCGAGGCGTTCCACACCCGAGAAAGGGTAACGTTCGCACGGAGAGTTCAGGGTGATGAGGTGGAGGGAGGGATTGGTCAAGGAGTAAAAAAAAAGAAGCAATAAAATGCACGTATACAGCAGCACGATCATCTCGAGATACAGGTGTCTGCTTGTGTGCGTATGTGGGTGTGCGTGTGTAGCTACGTGGTGCGCGGGTGTGTCCAGTGACCCTGGAGGTCAGCGTTGGTACCTTCATTATCGGAATGGGGTACAGAAAGAAGCAGAAGAATCTTCTCGGGCTCTCTCTCTCTCTCTCTCTCTCTCGCATACACCCACACTTTTTTTCTGCTTCCACTCTTTCGTTCTCTTTTTCCTTATTTTCTCAGAGTGCATGGTCACCACGAGAGATCCTTGAGCTTCAGAGATACAGAGAAATACACGTTCTCTTTCTCTACTGATTATTCGCCTTCCTCGCGTCTCATTCTTTTTCCTCTTCCTCTTCTTCGTACTCCCATCCGTTTTCTCGGAGAAGCGACAAATTCCCATACGAGTAAGGCAACCGCGACGAGGCAGTACACGCAAGTGGACGCGAGCCTCCGATACTGAATAACGAGGCAGAAATACAAGTACGCGGGGGGCAAAGAGGCATCGAAGGATCACGAGTGAGAACGGGGAAGAGGGCGGCGAGGGGCGAGACGGTGGACGGAGGATCGCTGCGGAAGAGGAAGAGGAGAAAGGAGGAGGACGAGGAAAGGAAAAGGCGGAAAAAGAGCTGGGTATGCCGGTGAACTGTTCCGCCCGGAGTTGGCTTTCCGGTGCGCCGTGAACTTCACTCGCCCCATATCGATTACGCGGGAGCAACCCGAGAGAGCCTCAAAGCGGACGGGTTTATCGCGGGGATGGAAATTTCTGGTAATAGCGATGCTGGGTCGAGAGAGAGAGAGAGAGAGAGAGAGAGAGAGAGAGAGAGAGGAAAAGCGGACCACGGAGATACAAGGAGAGGGAGAGAGAAAGGTCAACGGGCGTCATTTTTATGACGGTCATTGTTATCATCAGTATCATTCGATTGACAAAAATAACCGCTCGCGCGTCGTACATATTTTCAAAATATGAAGAGCGTCTCAAAATTTATTAATAAAACCTATTTTTCATTTGAAAGTAGGGGAAACCGGGGGAGCGCGGGCCCGTTAAGGGGTTACCCCCGCTTGCGATTTTGAAAAAATCGATTTTTTTTTATTGCACTTTTTTGAAGTACAAGTATCTGAGAATATGTCCTGAAAATGTCAAGTCGATCAGAACAAGATTGACTGAGATACGAGCGTAGAAAGAGCAGAATCCGTGAATTGAAGAACTGAAATTGAAACTTTAAACGCGTTTTTCTCAAAATGGCATTTCTGAAGTCGGTGACCAAGAATACTCGAACACTAATGAACCGATCTTCGTGAAATTTTGCAGGCTTATTTAATACATAAAAATGTAGTCTTTAATCGTTCGAATTTTTTTTTTTCGAAAAAATAATGGCCGTTTCATAGCCAAAAAAAAACGGCCGTTTTTTTTCGTTAAAATCGAACCATTAACTTTGACTGTCCGCCATTTTGTGAAAAATGAATATTTTTTTAAATCCTTCGATTAAAGACTAGTTTATACTTATATTTGCCTAAATCCATCCGCATTTTTGTTTTCAGATGATCCACTTTGCCGCAATGTTGGTCACCGCAAACCGTGTATATAAAAATATTATTTCATTGACGGCCATTTGCCACTAAAAAATGTAATATTTTTCAATAAAAAAATTACTGAAAGTTCTTCAAGATGTGTTCTTTAAGGTGGTATATTGATCGATTGAAAAAGTTTTGTACTTTTCTTTAAAAAAATTCCTGAAAAAGGCCTTTTTTTGCGCTACAAGTGGGGGTAACGCGTTAAGGGAAAACATGAATACAACGTTTACCGAACCAGCTAATAAAATCGACCGACCGCCGCTTATTAGTCTCATTAATAATCTTTAAACACTAAGCTCAATCGTCTCAATTCAGCAGTCTTAGGCACAAAAGGAACTTTAAAAAGATATTATGCTCGCTATGCCCCGGGTGTGGGGCGTAATAGGCAGAGAAGTACGTACGGAATTACCACAGCACGAATAGCAACACGGACAATTACATAAGCATTTGTATCATATTGACAATATTAACAATTATCAATAATACCTTTAGCCGATAACATATCACTAACAATATTAATGACAGTTAATTATTACACAATAATATATTCATAATTATAGCGCTACGTGATAATTGTACAACTACTAATAATGATAATAATGTTAATAGCATTGACTGACAATGAATATTATTTTCGTAAAAATATGTTCGAATTATATTGATAATAGTTGACTAATAATAATAGTTACTCATAATAATGTCGATAAATAACATATTAAAAAATGAGCAGTTTAAGAGACTGCAGTGTACGTGTCCTTACGCGTGCATGCGCACACGCAGAGAAGCATGCAGGCGGACGGGGCGAAAGAGATCCGAATCACGCGTCGTTTCTCGCATAATTAATCGTGTCGCCGTAAGGCGTTGTTGATTTTTCTCCCCATTATTTTATCCCATACGTCGCGTATTCGCACGTGCACACGCACGCACACACACACACACACACACACACACACACACACACACACACACACACACACACACACACACACACACACACACACACACACACACACACACACACACACACACACACACACACACACACACACACACACACACACACACACACACACCCGCACGCACGCACGCACACACATATACGTACAGACAGGTATATCCATGTAGTGTAGTGTAGTGTAGTGTAGTGTCACGTCGTCTCGTTTGTCGCAAGATAGGCTAGAGTGGCCGGTACAGAGAGCCAAGCAATTGCTCCGAGTCCCTCGCTTAACACTCGCTCTGGCCGGTCGACATTAGTCCGCCACCTCAGTAACACGTTCTCTTTCGCGTCCTCGACTTCTGTACATACATACATACATACATGCATACATACATACATACGTACGAGTTTCACCCTGTACGTGTGGACATGTGTGTGTATGTGTATGTGTGTGCTGACTGTACGGAGCTCGTTTCACTTATGCATTAAAGTCGCGAGTAGGAGGAGACTCGCGGCATTTGTGACCGACCAACAGTTGGTGGCGAGGAGACGGGTCGCGGGCATGAGGAGGGGAAAAGGTGAACGCGTTCGCTGTCGTATCTCGGTCTCTGCGAAGTTCCATATGTGTGCGAGTGTGTGTCTGTGTGTGTGTGTGTATGTGTGTGTGTGTGTAACATCACCGTGAGCACCGCGGCGCGTGCGTTATTGTCGCAAGGGCGGATGACTAGGCCGATATTTGGCGAAAACGGCAAAAAAATTGCTACTCAAACGAGGAAAAAAGAAAAAATCGAATAAACGAAACGACAATCATACGTATACAAACAAGCCTCTTTTCGTAACTTTTGCTTCATTCGCGTTAAATAAAAATAAAAAATAAAAATTCAACACTTCTCTACGTGGCGGTTGCGCTATGATGCAGGGGAAAAAAATCGTCCTCTGCAAGCAACACTATAAGGTAGGTAAAAAAAAAGAAAAACTAATAACGATAATAATTCCGTTAAGTTATTCCGGTATGACCGTAAAGAGCAAAATTCTTCCATGTGAAATTAAATTTGGGGACATTGAAAAAGACAAAATCACGAAGCGCTACTATACCATTTGGACTCGCATGAGACAAATCAAGTAGGCGGTAAAAAAGTTTGACATTTCCTTCTGTTTTATTTTTTTAATCCGTAGTAACCACAACTCGATTGACGATTCATACGTACTGCGGTATTGCGATTTGGCATTCTGCATTTTCGTAGTACCATGACTTTCGTACAAATAATCCAAAAGTATTCAATAGCAAGTGTTTCTTAGGTTAAAAATGTCCCAGGAATCCAACGGCAATGCTCTCGAATGCGACAAGTATCAATTACTTGGTGAAAATTCGTTAAAATCAAAACAAACATTTACAGAGTTGCACGTGTGTGGTAACCACGGGTTAAATTAAATATACCCAATGATAATATTCGGAAGAGTAGGAATTAAGAAAAATCCTTTTTTTTCGGACAACCCAACATATTCGTACTAAACACAAAATATACAAACGTCGAAGTCAAACAACAATATAAAAAACCTTTCTACAGCCGTATAAATCAACATCAGTGTCGTCTGTGCGCGCACAACACAGTTACACATACAAACAGTCAGAGAGAGAGAGAGAGAGAGAGTGTGTGTGTGTGAGTTCCGTCCGAGGGACGAAGAGAGGACGAGGCACGAAGGAAACTGGGACAGGATATATCTGGATATTCCGAGGAGGAGCAGTCAACCGGTTTTTTAAAGGGTGACCTGACCTACAGGGACTGTGGCGCAGCGATGCAAAACCTCTTCCGCCTCCCCCCACCCCGCCAGCAACTGCTCTTCAACAGCTCGTCAACTACCGAATCGATCAGTGGGGCTTCGCGTGTTAATTGCAACCGCCGAATTCTCCCGAATCACGTGAATACGTAAAATGACGAGGCTCCGTTTCCAGAAGTTCACGGGATAATAAAAAATAATGCGCAGTATTCTCCAGTCAAAAGAAACGCGGTGCATTTCGTTCCAGAATTCATGCACGCCCACACGGGTTTGTTTGCGCACGCGCGCGCGCGTGTGACCCAAAAATGGGCTAAAATGCAACGAATTTTTCTTTCCTTTTTCCATTTCTTCATTCTTATCGTTACGCGAAGCTCTTTTTTTTGGCAAATTGAGGTCATATTTTTTTAATAAAGATACGCAGGAATGTTCGAGAGATTAAAAAAGTCTAAAACGGGTAAAAAAATTTGGGTTGTTAAGAAGAATTCATTATCGTTGCATTCCTACGACGAAAGCATCAACGTCATAAAAAAGAATAAAAAAAGCGCACTTAAACCACACGCTTTTTGGACTGAAAAACGCGCCGTAGTCTGCGCATAGAAAATACGCCGTGTGCACAGGCCCTAATGAATGGAAAATTAAGGGGGAGGGATGAAAAAAGGAAAAAAATACAGAAAAAGGCGTAAAAAAATCTGCTCGTTTCAATTCTCATATCCCTTATGTTTTCGGCGCGCTACGATGACCAACGATAAATGAAGATTTTTTTTTCACTTTTTTTCGCTTGCCCATTCGTGTACTTGCAGGAGAACCGCCCCCCCCCCCCTCTCTATACACACATATACATAAATACATACATACATTTATATATATATATATATTCACGTATTAAAAAAGAACAGTTGACGGGGAATGGGCAAACGGACCGCGTGTGCCTGGTAGAAATAGCGGAATTTCCGCATCGTTGAGTACTATAGATGATGCTCCGCGATCATGCGGAGACGAATGGGGAGGCGAGTCGGGAAAAGTTAAAACTCGGACGGGCGGACGGACAGAACACCTTCGATCGTATGGTCTGAGAGTTTCTTTCGTTTCCATACATTCACACCTACATAGTTACATATATGTGGATACATATATAGATATATATATACGGCTCGAGGAGAAAACTATTTCCCGTTAAGGCCATGCAAAAGATACGAAGGTGCAAAAGAGATAGAGATAATTATGGGGCACCGTGTGTGTTGATGCGCGCGAGAGAGAAAAAAGTTTTTCGCAAACATTTAGCAAAAATAGTGTCACGTAATAAGGGAATAACCCCGTACGATAAGACTATAAAAGGTTATTGTAGAATATTCAATAATTGTCTTAAAAAATAATTAAGGAATTCTTGTAGGCAAACTTCTCGCAGAAACGAAATAAAAAGATATTCGTAAGTATTTATTTTCCTTGCGTTCCAATGATGCAAGCTTTAATCTCATTTAAAGAAATACTGGTCAAGTTTGCACCGTTGGAATGCGACGGAAGTTTTTTTTTTTTTTTCTTCATTTTCTTTTATCCATATTCGTCGTTAGCCTAAATATTTTTCGATCGAGTTAGGTTGTAGGCCTCCAATGAGGTTCTTGAATAAAAGTTCATCGTTGCTTTGGTCTAGCGATAACGAAATTTCCGAATACGAAGAAAAAAAAATTTCGTTGCATTCCAACGATGCGAACTTCAAAATTGTACAAAGAAGAAACATTCAATGCCACTGCTGTGGTTTTTCCCCTCTCGAGACTCTCCTCAGACAGACGCACAGATAGATAATAGACATAGACATATATATATATATATAGATAGACAGAGCGAGAGAGAGAGAGAGAGAGAGAGAGAGAGAGAGAGAGAGAGAAGACAATCTGAAGAAAAATAAAAAGAAGCAGCTCCGAATTTCGTTGATGAGACACACTCATCCGGGAGAGTCCCCCGCGAGGCGAGTAGTACTCGTCTCGTTAGAGCTTTTGTGTGGCCAACGTAAAATGAGGGAACAGCGTGAAACACGAAAGCCCGCGCGCGGTACTAAACATCTCGTTCTTGAGAGAAAAGCCGCAAGATTGGCGGAACAATATCTATAAAGGTTCCACGTCAAGACACACATACACACACACGCGCGCGCGAGAGATCAAGATGTAGAGCTATATGAGCTATAGTATACGAGAACTGAGGGCCTGTGCACACGGCGTATTTTCAACGCCCAGACTACGCGCATTTTTCAGTCCAAAAATCATATAGATCAAGTGTGTATCGCGACGTTTGCGCGTAGAAAATACGCCGTGTGCGCAAGCCCGAAGGAAGAGGAAAAAGCCGTAGTGTCAAAGGAGAGATTTAACGAGCGCCTTTCGTAATTTCGGTGATCGTTGTTATTATTATTTCCTAATTTAATTTGTTGTTTACGTTTTTTTTTAAAACTTTTATTATTTATTTTTAATAATAATAATTAAATATTATTCGCTAATACTAATGATTGTAGGCACTTTGTTGTTATTTTGAAACTCGCAGGAGATAGCTTTTGGTTGCGCGGCTCTCGCGCATCGCCCCTTAAGAATGTTGAGTCCCAAATCGCAAATGATAATAAAATTCGGAAAATTTCGTACGTTTCTGTATAAAGTATTTCAGAGGTCGTGTAAAAATGTCACGACAATTAGGAAGCTCGTTATTGAACAATTAACATTCACAAATTAAATTTTGTTAAATACTAAACGAAGTTTATTGATACATTTTTTTTAATTTCTCTTAAAAATTGTTCTCAACAAAATGTTAATTTTTTAATAACGAGCTTCCTAATCGTCGTGAAATTTTCACACGACCTCGCGAATACTTCATACAAAAACATACCAAATTTTCCGAATTTTCTTATCATTTTTTATTTCAACCCCTAAGGAGGTTGAAGTAATGATGATAGAATTGTGAAAATTTGGTATATTTTTCCATGAAGTATTCGGGAGGTCATGTAAAAATTTCATGACGATTAAGAAGCTATTTATTGAACAATTAACATTAACATGTTTCATAGGGACTCAACATTCTTAAATTGTTTTCCTCGTCCAAAAATATAAATATAGCCCCGCTTTTTCGTCGTCAACCTCCCTTTCGTTGAACACTGGCGCTTCGGGACTTTCGAGAGCGCTTCGCGCCCAACTCTCGACACCTTCCCGTAGCCGGAAAAGATAGCGAATTGAAAAAAAAAAAAAAAAAAGAGAGAATAATAAAAGAATATGTAAAGCGAGAGACCGAAGGATCTCGCTCCTCGACTTTTGTATCTCTCCGACCTTTCAAAAGCTCTCGTCCCCCTAGCGCTCTCTCGCCTCGCGCGTGCTCTGCCCATTATTCTTCTTCATTCGCGCCTTGACTCGCGAGAACAAAGACTCGCGCGAACACTCGCATGCCGTTGGAATCATCCACTATGAGCTGCTCCCAACGGGCCAATAACCCAATTCGGACCTCTACTGCCAACAACTGACCAGTTTGAATCAGGTGATCGACCAAAAGCGGCCAGAATTGGCCAATAGGAAGAGTTCCATCGAGACAACGCCAGGCCGCACCAAGCGATTATCACCTTTTCAAGCGTTTGGAAAATTTTATTGGTGGTACAAAACTGGCCTGAAGAGAGGCTTGTGAAATCGAGCTGGTCAAGTTTTTTTTTGCCAATAGAGACGAGTACTTCCTTCAATCGCGGAATTATGAAATTGCCTTCAAAATGGACAAAAGTCATCGAACAAAACGACCCATTTTTTAATTTAAATCGAATGATCCAAACTATGTTAATTTAATCGTCGAAATAAATCGAATAAATCCTCACAACTTTTTACTTCACTTAATATATCGTTAACGGTTGATGAAGCATTCAAAATGGTAATAACCAAATTTGTAGAACATAAAATGTCCAATAAACTTTATTCCAAACTTATTGCCGTAAAACTTATTACAGTTTGAGTGCTATAGCTTTAAACTGTCTTTGTACCCCCCCCCCCCCCCTTCGAGCGCCATTCACTCTGTCACTATTTCAAGCATTAATTAACTAAGGAATTTTATCTTCCTTGTCCGCGCGCAGGCGCCAATTTGACAAGCCGTTATCTCGGATTAAACTCTATACAGAAGGAGGAGGGGAGGGGGGGGGGGCGCAAGTAGTGATTAATTAACGAAGAAGCAGCAGCAGCGAGTGTGATTGCGATCGCGAGGTTGAAGAAAAAAAAGGGAGACAAAAACAACAAAACGAAGGAATACAAAAGGTCAAGATGAGGTTGGAAGGGTATTTGCCTGTACCAATAACGAGTAAATTTAATCAGCATTGAGCGAGAGAAAGGGAGAAGGGTAAAGGAAGGGGGCGCGTTTCGTGGTTAATTTGCGTAATGAATTCCCTTCGTATTGTTCGTTTTTTGCGAGCCGATGGGCGTTCTCTCTCCATTTCTCGTATGACTTTTTGTGCCCGATCGTAAAAAGGATTTAGGCAAGACTTAATGAGACCATAGTTATGTGTGTGTGTGTGTCATTATATAGCTACAAAAAGTCTACAGAAAAGTATGTTGAAGAAAAAAAAAGGTCCGGAAGAGAAAGGTTGCCACCTATCTCTCTCTTTCTCTCTCCCTCTCTGATCCTAGTCATATTCGTCGATTGATGTTGCCGAAACGCGTTCGCAGAAAGGCCGTACGAGAGGGACAAAGAAAGAGAGAGCCGACCTCTAATGTACCTTCGCGTATTTTTTATTCGTAACTTTACTACACGAGGTAGCCATCTCGATTTCGCCCTAGGCCCTTGCTGTCTTCAAGCAGTGTTTTTCAACTCAGTCCATACAACATAGACACACCCAGAACAGTAAAAAGAAATCGTCGAATATCCAGCAAATAAAAATCGGATTGTCACAAAACTCAATACAGAAATGAATTTCGTTAAAGCGGACTTATGATTGTTCTGTTACTCGACAATCGTTTCCAATTACATTTTTATCCAAGAAAATATTTCTAACTCGTTCATTGTTTATAAATAAACGTTTCGCAGATAAAGATTCAATTAGCGGTCGATCTCGGCCGAAAAAAAAAAAATATCAACACCGCCGCAAACGCAATTGATCATGATGTTGAAGTTTGCATCGTTGGAGCGCAACGAAAATTCGCCTTTATTTTTCAATATCTTAATTTTTATTGCTATCCAAACCTCTTTCTACCAAATTTAGGCTACGGAACCCTAATAAGGATCTTCAAAAATGTTCCACTAATTTTTGTAGCCTAAATGGGCTAAAAGAAATATTTTCGTTGCATCTCCACGATGCAAACTTCAATACCATCAATTGATCGGTGTTGGTTCATTTCACAGATTTCAGTTTTCTTTGGTTAATTCAAGCTACTCCGTACCCTTATTCGCCTACGAAAAAGAGCAGAGGCCGGACACGGAATTCACGTTGATCGGGCAGGTGATGCGGTGACGCACTTCCGGCGCAATTTTGTGGGATTCGCGTCCAATAATGTCCCTTCTGCACGCACGCGCGCACACACACACACACACGCATAAGGGCGATACATAAAATCGACACTTGTTTCTTCGTTCTTGAAATCTAAAATGTGCATTAAAAAACGGTATGAAAAAACAACATTTACTTTTCCAACGGCAATCATATTTATCCCCTTTCGAATAAATTCTCCAACAATTTTTTTTAATCCAACACCTTCGTTATCGCAATTTTAAACCAAAACTTAAAAACAAAGGCGACCTAAAAATAACTTGCGCAAGGTTAAGCCTCTCTTGTAAAACGCTACGAATCAATTCCAAAACCTAATATATCAGGTGTACAAATAAGTCTCCGGCGTTTTTTAAAATAAAAAAAACTGGGCATTCATTGCCAAAGGACGGTACTTTATGTTTTTTTTTTCAAATTCAAATTGCTTGTAGAGTCACCCCTAATGTAAGTGCAAGTTCCTCTTGCGTTTGGCTCCGTACACTTTCGGCCTTCCGCTACGTTCTTTGTCTTCGACGTCAAACTCGCCGTTCTTAAACTTTTGAAGAAACCACTCGAGACAACTAATCTCACTCAAAACAGCCTCACCATATGCTTCTAGAAGCAAACGATGCGCCTCAGCTGCAGATTTCTTCAAATTCAAAAAGTAAATCAAACGTTCTCGCAAATTACGCTTACTCGGCTCAAAACTCCACATTTTTGGACGAAAAAAACATTATGTGATGCTGATACAAAATCGCTAGTGTTTCAAGGTCTCGCCAGATGTCCAACCTTACGATATGACCTTTACATGTGACAGTTTCAACCATAACCTCCTGGTGGGGCCATCTTTTGTCAAAAGGCGAAGACTTATTTGTACTCCCAATACATCATTATAAATAAAAGATGAATTTGTTGATCAATCTAAATGAGCCTACTGCGAACGTATATGCATATGTGTGGGTATTTACAATAAAAGAGAGAGAAAGCGAGAAATAAAGAGAGAGAGAGAGAGAGAAAGATTTTATATTTGATAGCGTCCGGATCACCCGCAAAAAATCGTTCGTTCATGCGCAACAAGAGCGGTTGAAAATTCACCTTGCAACGCGAATGGCGCGTCATAATTCTCTTCGAAACGGAAAATTGAGTTGCAGTCAATCGAATATACGTGGCCGTTTGTGTCCTTTCGTAAAAATAGAAGGGCGAGAAAGAAAGGGGAGGGGGGATTACTCGTTGCCGCTAGGCCTTCATTCGCGCAGAGACAGATTCGTATCGATTCTTTTTTTAACTCCCTCGTATCCGCTTACACTGTCCTTCCCGAAGGGCGGAACGAATCTAATGCCTCACCGGGGGCGAGAGAGAGAGAGAGAGAGAGAATCTATGAAAAATCCGCTCAATCGGATTTTCCTCGGAAACACACAAAATGCAATTAGCCGTAAACTGCAACACAGGGGGAAAAAGGCCCATCCTTGGCCTCGTTCGCGTCTGGTTCTTGACAAACGGCACGAACAAAAAATAAAATAATCAAATAAAAAATAAAGAAAGGAGAAACACAGAAAGGAACGAAGAAAAAATCGTGGAACAAAATCTCTACAATTGCAAGAAAAAAATAAAGAAAAATAAACATTGACAGAGAAAAAAATGAGGAAAAAAATCGTGGGACCTGTTTGGAAAAAAAAGGAAGATAAGTCAAGCGATGAAGGAAGAAATAAATGAAAAAAAATCCGGGATGAAGAGACAAAAAAGTTAAGGATAAAAATCGAGACATTTTCCAAGAGTAAATAATGAAAAAGAGAGATAAAAAGATTGAAAAACCAAAAATCCAAGGAGCAAGAAGTGAGAATTTTCGGTCGATCGAACGGCGCACGCGGTAGGATCGCGAAAAAAAAACAGCAATAAGACAAAATACAGAGCGTGCCGGTTTAACAGAGCGAAACGCAACGGATGGAAAGGAATCTCCAGTGCGATAAATGTCTGCAGACCTTCGTAGAGTCGTCGCCTCTTCCCACGATCTCTATCTCTATCTATATCTATATCTATCTTCCTCACACGCACACGAAAATCCTTATTTGTGTTTTCATTTCTTTATGTTTACTACTATCTAAACTCGTCTTCGGCATTTTTAGATTACGCATCCATCATGTCGTTAAAGTTTGCTTCGTTTTATTTTTTATTTTCCATATTTTTATCATTATAGGCGATCTTTTTTTTTTATACATTGATAATGTAGATCGCTAAATAAATATCTTTAAAAATATTCGAACGTCTTTTGTACGCCAAATCTGCCGAAAGAAATTAAACTCGCTGCAGTCCAACGACGCAAACTTCAGCATCGTGATCCATCACAAGGATCTTGAAAAATATTTCAGTGATATTTCTAGCCTACAAGGGGGCGAAAAAAATGCGACCAATAGGGAAAAAAAATAATAATTTCGTTGCTTTCCAACGATGCGAACTTCAATATCATCGGAATATATATAAAGAGATAAAAACTCCATTTAGCTCAACAACGCCATTATCGAAATTGAATCTACTAATAAAAATGTGCAGAGGCATCCCTCTATATATATATACACACACACACACAGAGACAAATACACAATAGAAGAGATCGATGCAACCCTCTCCATTCGCTTTCTCGAGCGACAGGCAAAAGATTTTCGAGACGAAATGTTCCCATAGTATCTTTAGTTATTTCTCAGCAGAGAGAGAGAGAGAGATCGAGAGAGGCGAGAGACTGCAATACAGAAACGAACGGGCGATAAAATATTGGATTTCGCAAAGAAAAGAAATTTCTCGTCCCCCTCCCCCGACGTCATTGTTTCATCGTCTATCGCGGCTTCTTGCGCATATGTATATATTGTAGCCTCGATATTTCATTCTCACTCTTCCTACACGTGGACTGTTCAAATGATTCCGGTATAATGCGTTGCCTCCCACAGACCGAATTACTTCGGGACTGGGATGTAACGCATTTGCAATCGAGCGGTGGTACAATAATGCAGCAAAAGGGAGAAACCGAAAAAAAGAGAGGAACGCCTACAGCTTAAAATGACTGTTGCTAAATCTATTTCTGTTATTGCAAATATTGTTATATTGTCTCCATTAATATTATTACTATTGTCAGTAGTAGTATTGCTGTTGTTATTTTGCATAATTCTGTTTGCATTATTATTATTTTTTTTAAATGGTATACTTTATTATTATCATTATTATTGTTATTATTAATGTTATTATTAAATGTTTTAATTAATGTATAAAATTTTTTTTTAATGTTACATTTTTTCACATTTTTCACGTTTTAATTAATGTTTTTTAATGTTTTAATTTTTTTAAATAATAAAAATATATTTTACATGTTTATTATTACTTTTTAATTGTAGACTTTATTATTATTATTGTTATTATTATTGTTGTTGTTGTTGTTGTAATCGTCAGGTCGTCATCATTATTCCTATGATTGCACGATAATTTACCGTTTACACAATCATTGCCATTATTTACAAAATAACACCAACAACGACACTGATTAGAATGATGATAAAGACCGGAAGCTGTGCAACATGCGTCCTTTTCTGTTCTTTATTTCGCTATGAGAGCGACTACACGGGCGACGGGGCCGCAGTTACGCATTCAAAGCGTGTTTGCAATGTACGTGAAAAAAAAAGTGAACAAAAAGAACGTGTATGCGTTTACATACGTGTATCCTTGGCCGGGGCCGCTTAGCGCGATTGGCACAGAAGGGGCCGGCCCGGGGGGGGGGGGGGGGAAGGTACGTCGCGAAAATAAATGAAGTTCAATCGTACGTAGAGAGTGCGCCACTCTCTCGGATGTACAACGATAATGATAATAATGCGCATAATAATAATAATAGTAATAATAATATTGTTCAAAATACTTAAATAACAAATTATGACAAATAAAGTAATAATGACACATTGATCATAAATTATTTAAATTGTAATGATAATACAATTTTTTTTACACAACGATAATTTTTTTAGATAAGTCAAATTGTAATAATACAATTTATACACAACGATCATTTTTTTAGATAAGTTAATTTTGCAAAAAAAATGAGCCAAAAATAATTTTTTTTGCAATTTTTTCGTTGGTTGCGTTATAAATAATGAAATTCAGTCGGGGGAAGCTGAAAGCCCCCGCCCCCCGTAAAAAAATTATGCGGTTTTGAGGTGGAGGTTTGAAGCGATAAAATAAGACATTTTTTTTAAACTTCGACGGCTATATTGGGTTTGTTTGGTTTTTCAAAAATTCGAAATTATTGGGAAGGGTTATACGTAAAAATCGGCAAGAGTATATTGGAACTCGGAAGTTAATTGAGACCTCAGTGTGTGTGTGTGTGTGTGTGTGTGTGTAAACATTATTTAAATTTTAACGATAATAATAAATCATATCAAGTATTATCATCATTATAAATGTTCATAATAAGTATGAATGATCAATTATGACAATAATAAACATTACCATTATCCATTTCAAAATCAAATCGACAAATACTTTTCCCAGTTACGTATGGGCACGTATAAATGTATATATTGCGACAATAGTAACGGCATTCTTTTACTTTGGTTACGAGGCGAAAGTATTCAATTTCCAAAAGTTTTTATTGTGCGAGAGAGAAGCGAATCGCAGGTGGCCCCCACCGCATTATCGTCGTACGACGGCGAAGACGACGACGACGAAACGTAAATAAAACACATGCGCGGAGGCACATGCAAACGACAAACATTTCTTTCCGCGTTCGACCTTGCGACACGTTGTCGTGTGCCCAAGTCACGTGGGACAAGGACCCGGATTACAAGTTACGATACGGAGAGAGAAAGCGGGCAAGATGGAGCGAGCGAGAGAGAGAGAGAGAGAGAGAGAGAGAGAGAGAGAGAGAGAACGAGCCATGTAGAAGTTTGTTTGGAATAAATACGAAGAACTTTTCCTACTACGTTCAAGGAGAGTATTTCACGCAGTTTCAGCAGCACATAGCCCGTTCTTTTCGACCCCACAAGCAAAATACGTTTTTAGCTACACGAGAAAACGATTCTTAAAAAGACGTGTACCCGAAATTATCACCTACGACAGATAGAAAACAACGTTTTTTTTCTCTTTCTTTTCTACCGTTCTGTCTCTTTCGACTAAACTTGGTATAAAAAAATAGGTATTAAAATATTGTTTCTCGCAAAATTTAGCAGGAAATGATTCGAGAATTGTCCCTATCGTTGTCTTATCGCAACATATTTGTGCACACGCGCGCGCAAGCACGCGCGAAGCGAAAAAAAACTAAAACACCAAATTCCCGTTGTATCTTATCTGTACACGTTTCGTTGGCAATAATCGCGCTGATTTTTACACGACCGTCCGAAATTTCGACAACGAGCATAGCGGGGATCGAGCTGATAAGAGCCCTCGAATTGAGAGACTTACGTGCGTCGCGACAAAAACACAATCGTCGCCTGAAGAGATTTTGCTCCACGAGACAAAATAACATTTCAAATGTTAATAATATCCTAATTAACATGTAACATTCGAGTTAAAATAATATTCAAATTAAAATAATATTCCAGTTTTAATAATATTCGAACATAAACGTTGCACGGTCGCACTCGGTCGAAAACTCGACAAACTCCACGAACAGTTTTAAACATGTTGAATCTGTCTTAAATATTTTTAAAAAATCACGAAATAATACGATTCGAATTAAAATGATATTCGAGTATCAAACCAACATATTAAAAATATATTCGTTAATATCCATATATATATATATATATATATATATATATATGTACACGTGTAGGATTTCAGTACTACAAAGATGGGGGAGCTTCGGCAGTGGGTCAACGTCCGTCGCGCGTAACTGTGCATACTATTATTGTTAACTGTATCACGATAGTGTGTGTGCGTGCGCTTATAACATCCCACTTCACCTCTAATTGAGTATTCAAAATTTTATTTTCCATTTCCTTTTTCCCGGTCACAAAGTCCTGATTTTTAACTTCGTGAATTATCATGAAGGTAAAAGAAGTAAAAAAAATCAATAATGCGACGTAATAATATCGCTGAGGCTAGCCGTTCGGTTATCGAACGAATACGTCCGGATGTTATACGTCCGGATAGCGGCTAGTTTCACGCGGTTCACGCTGTACAGCGCCCCAAACAGGCAATCCCAAACACACGCACCCAAACGCAGACAAACCACCCCAAAAACGAACCCAAACAAACCCCCCAAAAAAACCAACCAACCCAAAAAACCCAAATAAAACCAAGCAACCTAAACAAAAATCAACCAACCCAAACCCAAACGCAACCAACAACCCAAACAAACCCAAACCCAAATAAAAACCAACGTTCCCAAACTAAATAAACGCAAACAAACCAACCCAAACCCAAATAAACAAACAAAAATCCGAACAAAACCAACCAAACCCTAACACACCCAACCCAAATCCAAAAAAACCGAAACAAAATTACAAAAATTTTCTTTGGATGACTACGTGTGAATTTTTCTTGCGGATAGTTTGTTTAACAATTCAACACGTTCTATCCGGACAATTATATATATGTTATTCGTCCGGAAGTAGCTTACACGAATAACAATAATATGTACGCCTACTGGAAATACGGCGTGAACTGAGCCGCTATCCGGACAAATAACATACGCTTATTCGTCCGATCACCGAACGGGAAGACACTCCGTACTAATATTTGTAGCTACGAGATCGAAGAATATCAATTTTTTTGCAATCGTTATACATGCCGGTACAGTTCCGAAGCAATTTAACTCTTACCTTAACGCTCTCTGTGTGGTCTTCATGTCCGTGGATGCGTGAAAATTTCTCTGAGAATCAAGCCCGGTGAATCCTCCTTGTTCGATGACACGCTCAATCGTAACGATCGATATTATCCATACGAGTGTGTGGTGAGTACCGCGGCCCGTTAGTTCCCATCGGCGACGCGCACATCAGAACACAAAAAAAAAACACACGCGAATCACCGCGACGACAAAAGAAACAAACACTATCACTGGCTTTATCGTTTGATTATACGTCACTGCGTGTTTCGTGGTGGATCAACATCTCGTGGGCACTCTTGTTTTAGTTACACAAACACACACACACACGTGTATCACTTGTAGCACGCAATTGCCGGTTTTGCACTGGAAAGAAAGATTTATATACACACGTATATATATATATATATTGCGATCTACTTTATTGGTATTCCGAGTATAAACACGGGCGACGTGCTCTCGGATGCGCAAACGCGAGGGAACTGAGGAGCGCTACAATGCGATTACAGGATTAAACGCGTTCGAGCCCCCCCCCGCCCTCGCGTTGTTCGCGCGCGGGATACGACCCCTTCCACGTCGCACGCTGGCGCGTACGCGCATTGTATACGTGCTTGAGGTATGAAGAGATGCGTAAGCGCGTTTAGAATTTTGAAGATGCGCTGGTAGGAGTGAAGTGACAATAGCGCGTACACAAAGCGAACGGGTGGGGGAGATACGTCACCAGTGTAAGTTGAAACAGAACCGACGGTCAGTAAATGACGCACGCGCGCGCACACACAAATACACACATACAGGGTGTCCTGTAAACAATGAATGATCCTGCAATTGTCGATAAGTTAGATCATGTCCTACTATATGCTGGAATTTCAGTTTAGTAAAAGTTCCACGGTTCTTGAGGTTTTGCGCGTGATGGAATTTTTTGGAAAAAAAATAATTTGCTTTTGGTTTTTGGCATGCCATTTCTACAAATAATATTTTTACCCGCTTTTGTTTAATACTCCTGGTTATTCGTTTTACCCAGAAGTCTTTTTTTTAGTTTAAAAAGGCGTTAAGATTTTTTAACCCATTTCCCCGTACATTCGATGCAGCGGCTCGAAAAACGATGAGATCATAGTGCAAACACAATATATATGAAAGATATATGAAAAAATGAGCATATACAAAATATTTTAAAAGTCATAGACTTACGTTTGACGGGTCAAGCTTTTGAAATGTATGTTTCACATTTTCAAAATATCTACGTTCATTTACCATGAGTGGTCAAGGAAGGGACTTTTTTTGTTGTAGTTTTACTGTTTTGATTTTTAATTTTACTCAACATTATTTTCTTACTTTTTAGTACCGTACCTTTTAAATAAAATCTTGTTTTGAACAAGTTCGTTGCGTTTATTTTGTACTTTTAGGCGCAGTTCTACGATAACCGTGGCGCTGCGATTTAATTATGGATTCTTGTGTATCTCGACGAGACAAATCGAAAGTGAAGAATACAATTTTTCGATATCTATATTAGTTTCCGAGATATCGAATTTTTAAAGAATTTTGATTTGATCTATCGAAATGTTTTAATCTATCGAACTACACACACACGCACGCACGCCCACACACACACGCATGTCCCAAATGTTCATTCGTCTAAACATATACATCTCAGCCACATATATCCCGGATATTCATTCATTTAAATACTATATTTTTTGTCTTAGGGGGACCTCTAAGGGTTTCACCCCCCCCCCCCCCCCCATTCATCACACCACAGAAATAAATTCCAATAAGTATTTTGATAAATAAATAAAATTTAGTTCGATATCTCGAAAACTAATATCGATATCGAAAAATTGTATAAACAAGAATCCGCCATTAAATCGCGGGGCCACGGTTACCGTATAGAATCCCCCTTTTAGGTAATAGAATATGTTTATTCGTTTGCCATGCAAGAAACCCATCGGCGCAATAAAAAACTTTGCCTCAGGTTATAAATCTTTCGCGAGAAACTTTATATAATAGTGTAATTATAAACAGTGCTCAAGTCACGAAAGTTAATGAGCCCAAACTCGATTGTCCTATCATTTGCCATTAGGAAATTTCAGTTCCCACCTCCCACCACCATTATCAAGCTCTCATTATGACGTGTAATGAAAAGTCCTCACGATACGAAAACGAATGAGCACAAACTCGACTGTCTTAGTGTATGCTATTAAGAAGTTGCGTTGCCCACCCCCGACCTCCATCATCAGACTAGCTCCATGGTACCATATTATTGCATTGTCGTCAAAATTGCATAGGTATGCCAAATTTAAGCTCGATTAGATGTCAGCAAGTGCTTGAAAAAATGGATAAACAATTTTTAACCAGAAAGACAAACATACTAACGGAGTTAAATAAAAGTTTGTTAAATATTGAAAAATGATGTTACTAGCGAGCGTTACGAGCTGTTATTATCGTCGAGGCATGTGAACAATGAAAGAGGTGGATCCCTCGCGCGCTTTAAGGTTAAGGAGAAGACTTATCTGGATAAAACAAATAACCAAGAGTGTGATTGGTAGAAATAGCATGCGTAAAACCAAAAGTAGATTTTTTATTTTTGTTAAAAAATAACATAAAGCCCGCAATTATAAAAACAGTAGGACTTTTACTAAACTGCAATTTCCGCATATAGGACATGATCTGACGTATCGAGAGTTGCAGGATTATCCATCAATTACAGAACACCCCCCCCCCCCTCTTCACACACACACGCACACACACAGTTGCCTTTAGAGTGGCGAAAACAAACCCAAAATATTTTGGTGAAGAATCATTTCAAGGCCATGATATCATAGGTCGTCGGGTTCGTCTGAATATCAGCTACATCAAATTACGTCCTAACATTTTTTTCGTCACTCTGAAGGCAACGGAGATATTGGGTTGGTCACGTTAAATGGTCCACCCTGTGTGTATATATATATGAGGGAGGGAGTGACAGAGAGGGAGCGTGCGAGCATCAACTTTCTTATCGGCATTAGTCACCGTTGCAGTATATTGTTCTCGCTCTTTCTCACACAGATGTCCCTATTCTCGAAATCGCCTCTTTTCCGATAATCCGCAATCGTGCGCATTACTAATGGCAAATATTATGATATTTCCGTCCCGGTAGGTTGAGTCAAGAAGAGAAACGGATTTACAGTGATTGACGAGAAAGAAAAGTAATGACGAATTTAGCCTCACATATTCAAAAACTAAATAGGAATATCTGGTGAATAGAAAAGTTAATATCTATACAACAGGCGCGATTCGTAATCATTGTGTGTGTGTGCATGTGTGTGTGTGTGTGTGTTGCGCTCGCTCGCGACAGGTGCAAAAAGCTTCCCTCCCCGCCGCCGCTTCACACACTTTTGTACACACGCGTTGGTTCTTCTGTGTGGGTCGCGTGCAATGACGAAGATGATACTACCCATTCCCCCGGCCCGTTGCTTTTCGAGCTTCCTTTTGTATAGGCTTCGTGAGTATACCGGTCGGGGGGAGGGGGACGCACGTGTATGAGACTGGCCGAACGACTTTGGCCACACGGGAGAATTCTCTCCTGGCGATGGATCCGTGAAAAACTCAGATGAGACGTGTGTGTATGTGTGTGTGTGTGTGTAGAGGCCGGAGAACGAATATAAGACGGCGCTGGAATTGTGATGAATAAGAAAAGAAGATGCCGGATATACCGTTCTTCGGCGGCGATTTTACTGGTACTGTATCTTAAAAAACACACACATATATATATATATATATATATATATATATATATATATATATATATACACGCATGTGTATGTATGTTTGTACAAGCCACTCGTATATACGGTACAGAGCACAAGCATTACCGGGAACGGTGGCGGCGGTTATTTAAGAGAGGACCGTAGCGGAGCAGGAACCCGTCGAGAATCGCGCCCGCGAGTACTGTTACTTGGTAGAGTTCGCGGTGGCGGCGTTAGCGGCGGTTTCGCGCTCTCGCGAGCGGCCCCAGAAACTAGAAAAGGCTACGGGTGGGGGTAGCGTGGCCGGGCGGCGAGTGGGCGGCCGGGGGGGCAAGAGCGTGTAGTAGCAGCCAGTAGGGAAGGCGAACAAGAGCGAGCGAGAGAGTGGATCGACTGTTGCGCGCCCACCGGGACAACTCCCGTTGCGGATTACTAATTTTACGTAAACACGAAAATACGAGGTAACTCCTTCCGTCTTTTTGTTTTTTTCTCGACCCCTTATTCTCACGGTCTAATGTCCTCGAAAATAAGGATATTTGGGAGGGGGGTATTGCGGTAACGAATGAGTTAGTCCGCGTCTCTCTTTTTCTCGTTATCTCGAACTCGACCGTTATTTTCGAAAGAGATTTTTCTCCGTTCGTCACGCGACTCAGCGATTGCGGCTTTTGTTTTTCTCTCGTTTGCTTGTGCTATCGTAAATCATAGATTCGGCGAGCTGTGTGTGTGTGTGTGTGTGTGTGTGTGTGTGTGTGTGTGTGTGTGTGTGTGTGTGCGCCATTGCAGTTAGCAAGCCTTATAGCGCGAAGTGGGGAGTGACCTGTGTGAGGCGACCCAGCTGTGTGCGGCAACACGTGAAAGGTTCGTCCAATCGGAAGCTTCCTTTTAATGCCTCCATTGCACCGAAAAGTCACAATACGTGCATACACACTCACACCCACACACATCTATACAAAAAAGTCGCAGCGTTTCTCTCACGCAAATTATATTAATTCCCCCCCACCCCACCCCACCCCGTCGCGACTAACGCAATCATAAGTCTTCGTCGCGGGTAACCTTTCATTGACGCATCAAAGCGCCGATACAACTATCGTTCGCACTGCTGTAAGTTCGACCGATAAATATCGGGTAAACCGCGGAGATTCCTGTAGCGAGATTCTGTAACCTGGTAGCGACAGTTTTGGTTATCTTTAGCTAGCAACAGTCAAGAGGTCCCTTTCTTCTCTGATCGTGCATGCGATTGGCTGTTGCTAACGACAACGAAAACTGTCGCTGCCGAGTTATGGAATCTTGCCACGTATTCGTTTGCATGCATGCACAACTCTTCGGATAGATGTAACATACGTGTGCAGATGTGTTTACATTCGTAAAGTCGTGCGGTTTTCCCATCACTTCTAGGCGGGACGAACCGCAGTAGCTTCCGTTTTTTACGTGGACAAATACATGCTCGAGAGGTACTCTCCTCTCTCTCACCTGCCACCTTCGAGCTCGGTGGCGGTTGCACGGAGATTTTTTATTTTTCGGTATTTGCGGTCGAGTATGGGCGCGAGGTGGAGCGTTGTCGCGCGCGCACGCGCGGTATAGAGAGGCTGGCGAGTGTGCTGACGTTGCGGCATACGCGGCTCGACTGGATGATTCCTGGCGGCCGCCTGGCGCACCGGTCGCGCTCGCTCACCCCACCCCACCCGCCAGCGCACTCTAGCCAGCCTGGTGGCGATGCTTTTCCTTGCTCGCTCGCGTACTATACACGTAAGAGCGTTCTGTGCTTCCCTCCGAGCATGCATGCTATGTGTCCTGTGTACGCGTATGCACACACACACACACACACACACACACACACACACACACACACACACACACACACACACACACCTTTATGGTTGAGTCTATGGGATCTCCACGTGTAGATAATGGAAACGCGGATTCGTGTGCATGCATATTTGATGATACACACACAGACATCGAACGACACGGGGAACACTTCGTTCGCGAGCGATGATCCCAGCGTTTCGCTGTGCGATACTTCTAAACACGAATTAATTGACTTTCTACCGCGGTTCGAGAGCGATCTCCAACTGATCACAATACAGATCGTTTTTGCAATGTTCATTCGTAGCGATGGTAAACACACGAGTCGGATTCATAGTTCACTTTCTTATCGCCGCGCGATAGTCACTTCCGGTTCCGTGTTCCCTGGTTTGGTGCTTCAAAGACTACATGTATATACGCGCCTGTACGCGGCTCTGCACGCGCGTACTTTGGAAACTTGATGTATGTCGTAAATGGATTTTAGGGTCATATCGCATTAAGGGTTATTACCATTATTATTATTGCGGACATATATGACCGTGTAGTGTCCTCCCTGACTCGGAGGAGATTCCACGTGCGCTCCCTCTCTCTCGCACTCTCATCCGTCTCGTCCTTCTCTTTCTCATTCTCTTCCGAGTGCCCCCATAAGCCCATGCGTGTCGCAGCTTTCTGCTATGCGCTCGCGGCAAGTAGTACAAGTACGTATGTACCAGACACTGCGGTACGGACGCATGCGTGTGCGTTTGTACGCTAATGTACGAGCGCATACGTACATTCTCGTCAACCGCAATCCCATATACCGGGTGTCCCATTTTTATCTTACACCTGATTTATACGGGTGGCTTTTGCGCCACCCCTCGCCCTTCTCCAGCGGCAAAAAATTGAAAAGCCCGCTCAGGCCGTTTTAGAAATTCGGAAAAAATTGAGATACGTCTTAGACCTATTTTGTGCACTTTTCACGAAAGCTCAACTCGTGCTTCTGATATTTACTATTTATGTTGGTAAAATTTCGATTTTGAGGATGCTTATCGGACCGTTTGGTAGTGAGAAAAGGACTTTTCGTTCTACATATACATTCCACCCAAACTGACCTTAAGGCGACACCGTATTTTTCAAGTTTTTTTTTACTTCCAAGACCGAAACTGTACTCTCCTGTCTTTCAAATTATCGGCATAAACATCTCCACGATCTAAATTTCACAAAATCAAAGTAAATAAAAGTAAAATTAGTTGTTTTTTTGACACAACGAATGAGGTTTTTCAGGCTGGAAATATATAATCAACGTTGGCGAGGGAAATAGTTGTTTGCGTTGAGCTGGAATGCCCCATATATAGTATATAGTGCGACAACCGGTTTTCTGTCTACCGATTTTTAACGAAAAACTTTTCCCCCTTTGCCTCTCTCTCTCTCTCTCTCTCTCTCTCTCTCTCTCTCTGTCCCTCGCTAAGACGACACTTTTTGCAATCGTTCGACAAAAGCAATGAAGAAAAAACCCCTTTTCTAAAAAAAGTCTCAATTTTAGATTGAGTAACTCGCTGCATTACCATCGGTGAATAAAGCAGGGCTCGTTGTGTGTCGATGCGCTGTATTAGGGTTCGACTAATGGCGTGTCGAATCACGAAACCGCCGGTAAGTTAAATGGAAACGGCTAGGAAGGGCATCATCGGTAGGGCAGACTCTGCCGTTCGGCTTCTCGACGCCAACTTTAGAATCTGTCGGTATTACCATGTGTTACCATGTATTACCATGTGTACCCTGCAGCAGAGGCACTCGATAAGAATGGCCTCGCAGGCCTGGTATTGTGACGATACAACAAAGTGCTGATGGCCGATCATAAAGTGAGCTTTGTCGGTGCGATCAGAGCTGGTGGTAACGTGCGAAAAAAGCGCCTGATGGCAACGTCGAATTCCCTATCTCAACACCGTGCGGTGGCGATACTGTGTATGAGTGTGTGTATGGGTGTGTGCGTTTGCGCGCGCGCGTGTAGATATATGTATATATATATATATATCATTTGATGACTACAATCTTTACTCTTACGTTGATAACGTCGATACTGATTTGTCTGGCTTCATTATATGTATATACCTCATTATTATAATTATATATTTATTCATTATATGAACGTAATTCATGAATATAAACGTCAATAAATTTAATATAATAATACGAACCATAAATATGAATATATAGTAATAATATAATTACGCTCCTTGCGGTACTTATTATTATAAATATAAAATTACTTTTTATTGTAATATACGATTGATTATTGCAGTTATTATAGAATAGATACAATATATTTGATATCAAATTGAAAGATCGTTCCTATTAACGCGGAGAATAATCTTGATAATCTAAAACACGTTTTTTTCTCTTATATATATATCATACTATATATCAGTTCTATAATAACAACTATTTTTCATATTCCAAAATACCCAAATCTTTAAATTTGATATCAAATATATGTTATATATTTGAGTAAATCACTTTTTCATACGAAAAATGAATCGTCGAATTCGCACATGATTTTACACCAGTTACTGTTGCCCAAGGCCTTAAAACATTATCCTATCCATAGAAAGATAATGATTTTTTTCTTGACGATTACTTTCCTCAACGGTTCAACTAATGGAAATATCATTTCGGAAAAATGGTCAATGCAACTGTTTGTGGATCAATCCGATGTCGCACAGCCGATATGAAGTCACTCACGCGAAATATACGCAAAGTATGTGTGTGTATGTGTGTGTGTATGCGAGACGGAAAAAGATCCCTTGACTTTGACACTCGGTCGACTCGTCAAAGTGATCCTCATCTTTACGAAAGCGCTTCATCACCTATGTCATATAATTGCCCGCATAGGTCGAGATGAGCGAACTCTTCTCTCTCTCTCTCTCTCTCTCTCTCTCTCTCGCTCCCTATGCTCGCGGGCGCGCGTCACAAATATACGCCCTACATTTCGGCGAGGAAGCGGCGAATAAAGTAATTGGCATCCGTACTTAACATCACTTGACCTTGCGGCCTCGAAAGGGCGCTGCCGCAGTTCGTCGCTTTAATTATGGTCCTCGTAAACAAGATTAATAAGTTCCGCGAGACCGCAAAGCTGCCGAGATGCGCTTCCAAGACCGAGCATACGATACTTATATATATATATATATATATATATATATATATATATATATATATATCGTGTTCCGGCTTGGATGCCTGCACGTGTGATCGCAAACATAATCTACGCGCCGCATCTCCGTACATTTCAAATGTGACATATGAAAATCCTCCAAAAATCTCACTCTTTCCTGGACTCGATCCACCGACCCTCACAATCAGATTCATTTGGTCGTTCGCATTTGATTTGGCCGGAAAGTCTCACGCACCAAGGATATAATGCATTCCCAATAACTTTTTGATAACATTATTTTTCATTACTTTTCTTTTCACAACTGCATAAGCTCCAACGAATTGGGTTACTTGAGATTGGTAACTCGAGACCAAAAGCGAAAATGATAAATCCAAAATTATGCGTCACGAAACTTGAGATCGGAAAAAAAATCAATGAATAAAAGTAATATAGAAGAGGAAAGAAATCGAACGTGTTGAGTTCGCGAGATGAGGAGGCAACAAGTCAAGCACGTATTTTCTTTCATCAGTGGTGCGATGAGCAGTAAGACGGTGTGGATCTCCGCATCTCTCATATATATATATATATATATATGCGCAAGCATAAACGAACACACATGATTTAATTGTGTAATGTATATATTTTGTATGCTATATACAGCTAAATAATGTATAAAATTTAACATACTAATATCATATTAAAAAGTGGGCGCAAAAATTAAAGAATAAGAAGATTCGGATTTTTTAAGTGATTCTCAACAGGCTGTTACGTAGCGCAAAATGGTCGTAGAATAATGAAAAAAAGCGAATTAATGCCTGAAGTCCCTAGTTTTGAGTTGATTATTCAAAATGTTGAATAGTGGACAGGGTTCGAGAAATTATTAGAGGGAAAAAAAATTGCCACAGTTTTGCTTGACTTTCAAAAGGAGCACGGACATAAATAAATATTTTCTGGTAATTTCATCGATTTTTTTACGTTGATTCTTACCTTTTCGTTTGAGCTATGTTGCTGCCCTCTGTACGATGATTTGTCTCCGAGTTATCGGTTGTCAATGCTAAAACGACAGTCTTGACTTTGATGACTCATAAACTCGTGTACTAGTGATCATGCAGAAAGTTAAAATGTGGTTTCCATCCGCTGTACGATCGAGGAATTCATTTTTTATGAAAAGACCTTTCTGTGAGAAACTCAATTGAAAAAAAGGCAAGCAATTGCGTTTTTCGATTTTTCACATAACATATGATTACGTTGTAAATAATCAATGGACCAAGAATATTGCCGTTTTTTCAAACGCCATAGTATTCCGAATAAACGCCCAAGAGTTCAAAGCACTGAGATTTCTCTTTCAATTTGATCCGAACGGTTGAAAGGGTCACTTTCGTGCAAAAACAATTGAAGAATAAATTTTTCTTTGTGTATTCATTTTTGGGGTATGAATTTTTTCCGTCGATGTCCAACATTTTTCTTGTCAACAAATGTTTATTATTTCTTTTTAAGTTTAACCAATGACTTAATTTTTTTCCCCAAATTTTCACTGCCTATTCAATTTCAGCATTTTTAATGTTCACACGAGCCTGGTTTCAAGAAGAAAAGAGTTTTCTTCTTGCCAAGAGTTTTTCTTCCCAAAAACATTTTTTGGGTATTGGCAGGAAAAAAATCTCGCCCTCAAAAAAGAATACAAAAAAAATTGATTATTCGATTGATTTATCACAAAAATGACAATTTCAACCGTTTAGTGAAATTGTCATTTTGTGAAAGTGAAAGAAAAATTGCAGCGGTTTGAACTCAGTGGCGTTTATTTGGGATACTCAGAGGTTTAAAGAAACCGAAAATATCGGTAGGCTATTGATTATCTACAACGTAATGATAAGTTAGGTGAAAAATCACAAAAACACTATTTTTTGACCATTTTAAAAATCGAGTTTCTCACATTAAATCGAAATTCGTACAAAACAATGCAAAGAATATCTAGAGCATACTATGACGTTTCCAGAGCCATGCTTTTATTTCCTGTACGATTATTAGTACACGACTCGTGAGTCATCAAAGTCAAAAGTTTCGTTTTGGTTTTGACAACCGATAATTCGGAGACAAATCATCGTACAGAAGGTAGCAATAACTCAAATTAAAGGGAAAGAATGAGCCTCTAAAAACTTTTTGATGATATTGCAAGAAAACGTGTATTTAGATGCGTGGACGTTTCAAAAGTGAAGCAAAAATTTCAACATTTTTGTTCCTCCGATTTTCTTTTGATTCAAAAAAATCTGTCCACTATTTGATATTCTGAATGCTGGAACTGAAAACTAGAGACTTCAAGCTTTAATTTTCCTTTTCATTTCATTTTCCTACGACCATTTTTTCGTTACGTTACAACCTGTTGAAAATCACAAAAAAATCCGATTTTTTCTTCATTCTTTAATTTTTGCATCTAGTGCGTGTGTATATTTAATATTAATTGATATACCTTTTTATTTTTAATATTTATATTTATAATATTAGATGTATATATATATACATATATATATATATATATATATATATATATATATGTGGGTGCAAATACATTTCTATATACATACTTGCCTCTAGCATATGCACACACATTCATACTTGCACGATTCATTAAATTATGTCTCTTAGGCCGGTGCTTGTCTCTAACGGTATGTGGGTGGACTATATAAATGACCGTTGCCCCTTGGGATCCCTCAGTAGTTGTTCTTATTGCGTGCACGATGTTCTGACCTTATTCTATTCTCGGCGGTGCTCATTTGCAGGCGCTATAATAAAAAAATAATAAAAAAATAAAAGAAATTGATAATACGAGAAAAAGGAAACCAGGAAGGAAGCTGCGTTGTGGAAGAGTACCAAAAGGTGGCGAACGCGTTTGGTGCGTTCGCGCAAAAGACCTGCTCTTCGTATCCGGGTTTGAAGAACCAAAAGACGGCGTTGAACGCAGATGTGCCTTGCTCCAGTGTATAGATTATTGCAGATATTGTCGTAGGCGTATGATAGATTGGCCTTGGACGTGATTAAAAATGGTGTTCACATTTTTATCGAGAACGAGTCTGATCCTCGTATCAATCACGCTGTGCCTTGATTCGTGCTACGGTGATTATGACACCGCACCCCACATCGTTGTTTTCATGGCTGATGATTTGGTACGTGATGTCTTTTATTTAATTTTATGACCTTAAATGGAGAGATGATTATCGATGCCGTTGACGTTTTATTGTGGAGGTGATGAAGTTAATATTAATATAATTTTTCAATTGGACTATCTGAAGATGGATTCGTCCATTTGAATCCATTTGGAAAGTACTTTTTCACTATATAAGTCCATTGAAATGTGGATTTTCACAATGTAAATCCATTTAAAGGTGGCGTTTTAGCATTTAAATCCATTCAGTCGTACAGTTTCCTAATGTAAATCCATTAAAACATGGAGTGTTACCATGTAAATCCATTCAGTCGTACAGTTTCATAATGTAGATCCATTAAAACATGGAGTTTTACCATGTAAATCCATTCAGTCGTACAGTTTCATAATGTAGATCCATTAAAACATGGAGTTTTACCATGTAAATCCATTCAGTCGTACAGTTTCATAATGTAAATCCATTAAAACATGGATTTCCACAATGTTTACCCTTGGAAACGTGGATTTTTAAAATGAATGTCCAATCGAAGTATCGATTTTACAGTATGAATCTATTTATAAATCGATTTTTCCCATTTCAATCCGTTGCGAAAAGAATTTCGGCAATTTGACTCCATTCCATGAATCCATCTAAATTTGGATTTTTTAAATGTAAATCCGTTGAAACGTGGATTTTCACAATGCAAATCCATTCGGTCGAACAGTTTCACAATGTAAATCCATTGATGCATGGATTTTCACAATGTGTATCCTTTGAAACGTGGGTTCTTAAATGAATATCCAATCGAAAAATCGATTTTACAATGTCTATCTATTTCCAAATCGATTCGTCCCGTTTCAATCCATTGCGAAATAGATTTTGGCAATTTGAGTCCGTTCCATTGTGAATTTTTCCTATTTGAATCCATTCTAACAAGGATTGCTCCTATTGACCCCATTCTTGTATGGGCTTTTCCTATTCGTATCCATTTTGAAAATGGATTTTCCTATTTCCAATAAGGTTGCGGAAGGTCGTGAATAACAGGATGGAAAGAGGAAGTTGAGCATTCGCGTATTGTTGTCGAAGTCAATGCTCGCGCCCACAAAGTTCCGTGATAGCTTTTCCCCTTTCGCTCCTCCTCTATCCCTCCCTCCCTCGTTCTACGTGCATGTATAATTTAGCCCGATTACAAATGTGCCTCATACTTGAATTGTCTTGAATTACCGCGTGAGCCTTACTTAAGACAATTAAGAAAGGCAACTACCACCAGTTCGGCGCTCATCGCACACTGTATCGCGTTATACGAACACCCACACGCTGACGAACGGAGGATGCGACTGATGCCTCAAGACATGAGGCTCGTTCCTCCATTCACCGTATCAACGTGTATCAAATGACTCACACGAAGAGACCAAACAAATAAGAATTCCGTCCTTCTGGCAGCCTTTGCACTCGTAACACGTATATCTGGATCTTTATTGAATTTAATAGCCGGAGCTGTCTTAAATATCTTATGCAACCTCAAAAAGAGGAGAAAAAAAACCTGATGACAACAACGTCCCGAAACCTGACACTCATTGGTGGCGATGGAGAGTATTTTATCGTCAATCTCCGCTTCGTTTTCCGCATTCTCGGCATTGGAAACATGTTCCTTCTCCATTGAGCCTGTTTTTCGGTCCTTTTTCGGTTTTGCTGTTTTTGTCGTTTTCGCAATATTTTCAACGCCGAACTGGTAGAGCTGGACCAGCTGTCGAATGCATCGGAGACGCGTTTAATTGGGTGTTCATTGTTCGCGGTGCAGGGCTGGAACGATGTTGGTTTTCACGGTTCGAGTCAAATTCCGACACCCAATATCGACGCTCTGGCCTACAACGGGCTCATACTGAATAGGCATTACGTTTTGCCAACCTGCACGCCTACAAGAGCAGCATTTTTCGCCGGAAAATATCCCAGCAGAATGGGTAAGCGATGAGTTGGCTATGCACGATTGCTGCCCCAGCGAATCGCCAGGTTCGAAAGCAAAATTGAGACGGTCTTCCTTAGGTATGCAGGGTGAAGGGATAATGGGTGGCGAGCCACGCGGTCTTCCATTGAACATACGAATACTGCCGGAACATCTTCGAGATCTGGGCTACTCGCCGAAATTAATCGGCAAGTGGCACTTGGGCTTTCACACACGCCAACACACACCCGTGCATCGTGGCTTTGACTCGTTTCTCGGTTTTTACAACAGTCACATCGCCTACTACGATTACAGATACTCCCAAGGGGCAAGTATATCAACCTCGCCAAGTACCTTCACTGCTCCGTCAAGCTACCTTTGGTAGCTTGACACTGCTTCCTTCCAAAGGTTTTTAGGAAATAAATTATAAATTTTCATGGAAACGAATCAAAATTTACTTTTGCGTAACAGAAATTTAAAATATTTTCCAGAATTTTTACTGAAATTAATAGTAAAATTTCATGAAACGTAAAGATTACGACAATAAGTTAAAAAAGTGCTAATATAAATGAAATTTTTCAGTGGAACATTGAGAAATTTGTGTGTTTTCCATAAAAATTTAAAAAAGGAAACCGAAATTTTCCGCGCGTCCACCGGAATTTTACGTTCTTTGTAGTAAAATCAGTTAGGGCTAGGTCGCCTGACCGTACGCGTGAGCTCTGTGTGCGAGCGTGCGTATACGTGAACGCAAGCTGTGAGAGTGTGCCTGTGTATGACGCAGTATGACGAGCACGAACGACGCCGACCCGCGTTGCTTAGCAACAGCGGTACCGCGCATGCGCATTATAGTACGAAGCATGGGCCGAGAAAGTCTCGTGGGCTCGTGCAGTCTAACGTGTTCTACACAAGAAAACAAAGAAACGTGAAAAGAAACTTCGATAAAGGACGTTTACAATGGTACGGAAAGATGATATGCTAAAATAAGTAGCAATCAAGAACACAAATGTTCATATAGAGTATTTATTTAAACATAGGGAATTCATTTTTCGCTAGGGATTGTAGAAATTTCAAGTTTGTCCAGGTTATTTTTACTGTAGAAACTTGGAATTTTTGAGGCAGCCCATTGTTAAAATTCTACATGAGAATGTGTCAGAATTTTTACTGAACGAAATGTAAAAAATTATGCTACTTGCTTAAATTTTTACACGAATGAAAGCAAAATATTAAGAGCTAGTGTCAATTTTTGACTGTGTGCACATTTGTCACCGGTTTCAAATTTTTTATGTAATTCTTACGGAGATTTCACCGTAAAAAATACTTAAAAATTCTCTCCGTGCAGACCATTGGTGTCTTCGATTGCGTCAATCCTTACTTGAGTGGTCGACTGCAAGCAGCAATTTGTGGCCCTTAAAGTGACGAGTAAAACTCCACAGGCGTCGAGTCCTGAACCTTACTTAAAGACGACTGCGACGTTTTCTTTTCGACACAGAATATGAGTGGCTTCGACATGCACAGAGGCGATATTCCAGCTTACGATCTGCAAGGCGAATACGTGACCGATTTGTTTACGGAGGAAGCCGAGCGGATAATCGATCATCACGATTCGCTAAATCCACTGTACCTTCAAATCTCCCATCTGGGCGTACATGCACCCCTAGAAGTTCCAATTACCAATTACAACGACCAAATGTTCCAGCACATCCGCGACGAGCATCGACGAAAATACGCCAGTTAGTAATATTGCTGTATTCGTTATCGCCCGTGAAATTTCACCCGATGGACGTTGCGTATTTTTTACGAAAAAAAAAAAAAAAAACGATCTTTTCACACTTCACACATACGAATGTCTTCGTGTCCCAAGAAATGGTCTCGTCCCTGGACGATTCGCTGGGACGTGTCGTCACCGCTCTCGGTTACAAGGGAATGCTGAAGAACACGATAATCCTTTTCCTCACGGACAACGGCGCTCCCACGATCGGCAAATATCGCAATTGGGGCTCGAATTACCCGCTGCGAGGCGTGAGTATTCACTTTTCCACAAACATCCAGGCTGTTTCGTTTAAAACAACAATCATAGCAGCTGTGGGTAAAGTAAATTTAGACTCTGTTTTGACCCCGTGGAAGCGATCGTACCTCCTCAAAATTCTGGGGGGTGGGGGAGAGGACCGTTAGTTTAACGTTTGGCGCAACTGCCAAGGTGACTTGGAGGTCAACAACCCGTTTTCTCGTAAGAACGTACATTTTAAGCTGCGAAAATATAGGTAAAAATAAAATCTTCCTCGCAGACAAAGTACACTCTTTACGAGGGCGGAGTGAGAGGGGTGGCCGCGATATGGTCACCCCGGCTCCACGGAATGGCGAACGTCTCGAATAATTTGATACACGTGACGGACTGGCTGCCAACGTTTTACGCAGCCGCCGGTGGCAACGTCACCGACTTGGGCGATATCGACGGGGTTAACTATTGGCCTCACTTGAGCCAGGGTAAGCCGAGCCCCAGGGAGACTTTGCTCTTGAATATCGATGAAGTTGCCAAGACCGAGGGTGCTATACATCGACGATTCAAACTCGTCAGAGGTCAGTTGATTCTTCGCGCCCATAGGATCGTTGGTTTAATTCATCATTTCTCGGATAGTAATAATAATAATAATAATAATAATAATGATTTCGAAGATAACAATAATCCCCATAATAATGGATACCACCATGCTAATAATAATTTTCAGGGCAGCAGTTATGTTTGAAACAGTAACATTTTTCATAATAATAAAAATACGTTTGCGAATAATAATAGGTTCCATGATAAACATCATTTTTCAAGTACAATCATTTTCCAAATAGTGATTAAAATTCCAAAACAATAATAACGCTCTTCGAATAATTATAATGTTCCCTATACGTTGTAATTATTGAAAATTTTCGTGATAAAAATCGTCAGAATATATAACATAAACAATAATAACAATTTTCCGTATAATAATCAGATAAGATAATAAATTCCATTTTAATGGTGATGATGATAAGTTTTTAGGATAATAATGATTTTTATAATAATGGTAATTATCAAGGTTACAATTATTTCCAAAATGGCGATAATGCTCACAATAATAAAATTTTTCATAATAACAATAATATAATAATAATAATATATAGTATAATATATAATAATATATAAAATAATATATAACACATAATATAATAATAACAATAAGAAGAAGAAAATAATCATAAAAATATAAAAAATAATAACAATTTTCCGAAAAATAGTTCCATAAATACAATGATGATGATGATAATAAGTTTTGCGGATGATAACAACAGCCATAATAATGAAGATTTTTAAACTTACAATTTCAAGATCTCATTTTCACAAAAATATTTTTCACAATAATATAAATTTTCAAAATGATAATTTCCATAATGATAACATTCTTCAGAATAACAATAATATAAAAAGTAATAACAATTTTCCAAATAATAATATTGTAAGGTAATGAAATTTATGAGATCAATGATTTCTACAACAACAACAACAACAACAACAGCAACAATAATAACAACAACGACAACAACAAAAACAACAACGACAACAACAACAATAATACTAATTCACCACAATAATAATGACTTTTAAAATAATACTGATAATAATATCCAAAATCATACCTACTTTTGTGAAAGATTGCCAAACAACTTATTCGCTGGTTCGATCATCTATCGAGATTACGAAAAACATAAACGAAAAAAAAAAATGTTTCATCAAGGTTCCTACAAGAGAGGATACTACGATCAGCCGGTCGGCGAGTCAGGAAGAAATCGGGACGTGCCCGAGTACAATTATACGGTCGTACACAGAAGTGCAGTCGCGAGCTCGATAAGCGCTCATCTTCAAGGACCTGTGACCCAACCGAGCCAAATGACCCATCTGCGGGAACAAGCGACCGTCGCCTGCCGAAGGAATATGAGAAGCCTTCTCCCGACGTGCAACGACACCGATTGCCTATTCGATATCGTCAATGATCCTTGCGAAACGACCAACATCGCCAAACAATATCCCAAGGTGAGGTTTCAATATTCATTTATTGTATATGTAATTTTATTTTGTCATTCTGATGGAGAGTATTGTTCGAAAACAATACACATACAAAGAAACAATTTGAAATTAATCGATCGATAATTTTGATCAATGGAGATTTTCCATTGACCAAATTCTTTGAATTCACTGATTAGAAAATTGATAACAATATATATAATGAAAATAATTATCCATTTTTTGACAGTGCATCAAGAGATGCTGCGCGTCTGCTACCCCATAAATTGAATAGTGTCCAATTAAATTTGCAACACTCGAGATAGACTTCAAGGATGTTGAGTCCCTAAAAGAAGAAAAAATTCTTTTTGTCTCCACATGACATTTTTTCGACCCAATGTTTTTTATTGAATTTATCTAAATGAAAAATTTAATTCAACCGAAGGTTTTTTTTTTTTTAATTCGACTGTTCTAAACCTAATGAACGAAACGAATTAAAAGTAAAATTAAATTTCCAGATAACATTTTTGCTAGATTACATTGAAAAATTTCATTTTTTTCAGATTCAATTTAAAAAATTCGATTTTTCCGAGATTGAATGTCCTCCACGTTAAATTTCAGTTGAGATAATTTGTTTTTCACTTTTATTATTACAATAACGAACCACTCGATTTTTTCGCAATCCGAGGAATTTCCTTGGAACTCACGCACGTAACGATTTCCACTTTTTTCTCATCTCTTTCTCCCTCTCTCTCTCTCTGTCTCTCTCTCTCTCTCTCTCTCCTTATCTCTGATGCTTTTACCGCAGATCGTCACGTTCCTCGACCTTTTCCTCGAAAAGTACGGCAACGTGTTGTCGAAGCAGCCGAGAGCGCCGATCGACTGGTTGGCCGACCCACGACGTAGGAACAACACGTGGGAACCGTGGCTCAGTTCTGGCACGATCGACGGCCTCTACGGTTACAACGCGGCTACCGCGATCAGCACATTCGCGGTGTGCGCCCACATCGTCATTGTATTCATGATCGTCGGTCTACGCGCGTTTATCTGACTGAAAGACACTTTTCCCGCGAAGCGGAACAGTGCTATTTTTTACACGAGTATCGGTGACGAGGCGTCAACGACAACGAGCGAGAAGAACGCTGAGCTCGTCGAGCTCGCCCAAGCGTCTGATCGTCTTGCACTTTAATTTTTTATATGCATACGTAAATAATTCATTTCACTTTAATTTTATTTATATATATTTTATATATTATATATATTTATATTTTATAATATATATATATATATATATATATAATTAATTTAACTTTAATTTTATTTACATTTATATAAAGCTGAATTAGTACACATGAGATCGATTATTCGAATCGCGTCTCTCATAGCTTGATATTTATTCTTTAATAATAATTTGTGAAAGAAACTGAAGTAAGGATTTTGCAACATTTTTCGTCATGTCTTTTCTCACGCTGATTAAATTTCGTAATTATATTTTATTATTTATAATTTGTGTGTAATTTTTTTGTTCCTATCCAATACTCCCGTTTCGATTTCTGAGAGATTCCTTCACGGACAGCCCACAGTCATATTATTCTGTATAAGAATGTATAATAATAATAATCGTTATTTTGTAAGAGTTATATTATCTATTTATATAATAAAATAAAATGAATTTTATATAAAATATTGAATTATATATATGATGAAAAAATATAAAATATTAATGTAATAAAAAAAGAACGAATCAATAATAATAATAATAACGAGACTGTAAGCGGATCTTCGCCAGGAATTTTTCAATCACAGCTAACCATTTAATTGCACTGCAATTATGAATGAAGTAGAAAGACTGATAAATATCGAAAATAAGCTAAGCCATGTGGGTTAAATGACGAAAAATTGATACATTCCGTAAATTGACTAAATAGGATCCAGCAAATGGACGGGGATCAGGGAATGAACGAAAGCTGATTTACATTTGAAGTAAGTAAAGAATATGAATTGTCGATAAAAACTGGAATCACTATAACGGTTTCATCGAAGCTGATTTTTCAGTGGTAAGGAGGTACGATCACTTTCACGGGGTCAAAAAAGAGTACATTTATTTTACCCACAGCTGCTCTGATTGATGTTTATTTATGTTGATTATTCGTATTATCGATTATGGTGTGCCAAATGTTGTGGTAAATGATTGCACGTGAACGAATAAAAAGTGAAAAATTATATTGTCAACGACTCGGTAGTAATCTTCGTAATAATAATATTAACATATTCACCATAAAAACGAACTAAAAAGAAAACAAAAAAACAGCCGGAAACCTATTAAAATAGGCTTGAATTACCTCAGGGGAATTAACACGATAGGCAGAATATAATTATACATATTATTGATACGTGATAAATGATAAAACTCCATAAATTCTTGTTTGCATATTTTGTGGCGGCTTCTATTCAAACTAATTTCAAAACAAAGCTGGTTTATGTTCGCCAAACGCATCAGCTGTTACTCGCGACGTTGATAAGGCTGTGGATGCTATTTCGTCTTTCTGACCATTTTCAACCGGAAATTGAAATTTTCTCGTAATGTAGTGCTTTAACTACACGGTGAAGATCGATTTTCTTATTTTTGACAATATCTATTATATCTAATCTATCGAATTTCAGTTTTCCAACGGGTTTAGTTGGATACGTGAGCAGAAAAACCACGATCACCGCACTTCCGGTTGACCGTCTCCATACAGACGACGTGCTTCGGTAACTCAAAGTGCTCGACTTTGCAGTTTTATTGCGAAAAAACTGAACTGTCGAAAAAGCTCAAATTTTGGCAATAGGCGCATAAAGTATTCGTCAAAATTATATGAAAATTTCAAATCCGAAAGTTGGATTCGTAGTAATGATCGTACCTTCTTAATATCGAATTTTCACGTAACACGGAATTTTTCTACTTTGCGGTAATTGCACATCACGCAACTTAGTTGCGATACAGCTGGGTAACGTAGGTGTTTCAAAGGCGAAAATAATCGTTTGTATAAGTTTTGTAGGTAAGTATTACTACTTTCATTACTCTAGACAGAATGAATTTTTGATTTTCAGCAAAAGTTAAGTAACTTCGTAATAATAGGTTAGAATTAGAAATTTTTATTCATTGGTGCTGTATTCTAACCTCTACATAACAAAATTACAAAATCAATTACTGTTATGAGATGACAGTGTACACGAGTGGAATTAATTCTGGAAACTTTTCAAATTTCACGACATGTCGCATTTGTTGATCATTTTTACGTTATAATCGCTTAAGCCAAAAAATGCTATATTAGTAGTCAATATACTGTACAACTTGTTTCATGAATTGCATCCACGGTGTGATAATCATGACTGCCTATCTGGAGCATTGCTTGACTGAAATAACACATAATTATAAGATAAATCAGAGTGTTTTATAAGTCAAAAAATGCGATATTGTTTTTGAGGGCATATTTTTTTTTATTACTTAGCGTTCATTTTATACATTTTAAAAGTTTAAAAACGTACTCGTATACCCAAACTCATATGTATCGAAATATTACAATTTTTGTGTAACACAGCGATCTTCAAATTCAGCATTCAATAGGAATAAATAATAAATCGTTATCCTCTACAACGCTCATCTACACTCTACGTCAGTTGTTAGTTATTTCATGATTGATTTATCAATTCCTCCAACTCGAATATTTTTTTCTATCAGAATTAATACCTTTTATTAGCTATAGCAATTGAAAATTAGTTTTCATATTTTCATTCAACAGCCCAACTGAATCCTAAAGTGTGTTTATTCGTCCACTGGTCGGTTTATCCTAGTCGCCCAGTTAACCCTTGAAAAACGCTCCGCTCGGCGATATTGGGACCGAGAAGCTATCAGGATGTATCAGGAGCACAGAAGTACCAAGGAGGTGGCGCCACCGATCGACTACCTACTCGCCTCTCGTGTTATCCCGATGCGCCGAGCTGAGCGCCTGCGCGGCCTTCGTGTCGCCGAAAGCCCGGGCCAGCCACATAACGGGCTAGAACTTTTACGATGTAGCAGGAGCGCAGAAGTACCAACGAGGTCGCAACACCGATTGACTACCTACTTGCCTCTCATGCTGCCCTAATACCAGGCGCCTGGCCCGACCGTCGCTAGACTCGTCGCGTCTTACATGAATAAATGAATTATATGTATATGTGTATATTATATATATATATATATATATATATATATATATATATATATATATATATATATATATATATATATATATATATATATATATATATATATATATATATATATATATATATATATATATATATGTGGTCGATATTCATTTTGATTTTATGATTTGTAAAGGAACCTATCATAAGAATTCTCCACGATTTTTCGTTGCGCCATTTTTTACCGCTCATTATGTTAAGTAATTATGTTATATTATTTATAAACGTGTATGCCTTTATTTATTTGTCCGCATTTCCAATGCTTCTTTTTCGATTCTTGAGAGATTCTGTCGCGGAATTTGTCCACAGTCGTGTATGTGGGGCATGCAGAGCGAGCTTCGGAATTTTTCAATTGCCAACAAACATCCAAGTCTAATATACATTTAACGCAATTATCATTATTATTTTTTTTTGACTCTACTACGGCGAACGCTTCGCTTATTGTAGCTTCCATGTACAGGGAACTTCCCCTACACCATTTTCTGCACTTCAAATTCCCAATCGATCCTCACCGCAATTATTAATAAAGTAAAAATCTTTGAATATCGAAAATGGGATACGTGTGAGGGTTGAACGGCGAGAAACGGACGGATTTCGTATATTCATCGAAATAGTTGATCGATATCGATCTATGCAAAGCGGTACGGGCGGCCATATTGCGGTCGAGAAAATATCAGAATGTATCAGGAGCGATGAAGTATGTAGGAGGTAGCGCCACCAAGCGCCTACCTACTTGCTTTTCCTGTTACCCCTATATGACGAGCCACGTGCTGCCATCTCCGCCATATGACGTGAACCTTGTAGCAGCCGTATTACGGGCCGGAAAAATATCAGAATGTATCAGGAGCACAGAAGTAGCAAAGAGTCGCGCGATCCATCGTATACCTCCTCGCATCTCGTGTTTGCCTGATACCAGGAGACGTACGCCGGCTCGGCCGCGGTATCGATAACATTGAAGCCGACCATAATATTCGGTCTAGAAAATCTTCGTATGTATCAGGAGCACATAAGTACCGGGGAGGTAGTGGCAGTGGATTCGGAATATCTACTCGTTTATCATGTTTCCTTGATACAAACCGAGTTTTCACGCCGAAATTCCCAAACTCGCGTTCACGACGGTCCTATTACGATCGAGAAAAATCTCGGATTGTATCAGGAGCACAGGAGTAGCTAGGAGGTAGCGGCAATGATCGCGCGCCTACTTACCTACCGTGTTCTCCTGATACGACACGCTGCTGTGCGACGCGGTTACCATAGCGCGCCGCGAGATGCCGCTGTCTGTCCGCCCGCTGCCGACTTTTCGCGCTACCTCCTTTAGTGTCGTGTTCTCCTGATACTCACCGAGATTCCCGAAGCCCAAATTCACGACGAGAACGTCCAGATATCGTCGAAACTTTATATGGACTTTTTGTTGTTGTTGAGAATATGAATAAATAACTGAACAGCGAGAAATGCTTGGCAATTTTTTTATTTCGACCAAATTCCTTTACAGATTGTTCATAACAATATGAAAAAACGTAGAAAAATCGTTAAAAAATTGGATTGTTTGTCACTACTGAGTCGATTTCGATGAATTTTCTTACCGAAATACACCTTGAAGAGTGGGATATTGCGACATATCTGCGAGTGTACGCAACTTAAGAGAAAACTGGAGCCATGGTTGAAAAATAGACGGGGATTAGAAGTTGGTCGGAAAATAGAAGCGCAACGGAAAATCCCAACCTCAAAACAACTATGCGATAATGTCAGACAATTTGAGAAACTAGAAGCTAGGTTAGATATGAGAAAACCAATATAAAATAATCGATGTAAAAAAGAAGGGTAAATGCATTTATGAAAACACCATTAAAAGGGGCTTACATGGAATAAAATACTCCTACTACTATATGTTTACATTGTTTAACACGTTATATTTTCCATCATAGCGGCAATGAAAAAAAAGGATCCTTATAGTGAGCAGTACCCCGGTCGAATCGAGTCATCATCGTCACACCAGTGTTGCCGAGATCGGAATAACAAAAGCCGGGGCGTAACGCGATGACTTCTCGCCGTGCATCGTAATCCCGGGGCCCCGCGATTATCGCTACCATCGGAAAAACGTATTGAAAATGTAAAACGGTTTTTTCATCCCTAAGTTTATGCAGACCCTTAACGATAAAAATGCAATTTATCAACTGCGTCTGCCCATATCGGTATCGATAAGTGTAAAATAATTATTCCCATATCGCACTAATAACTCTCGGCGAAAAGTGGTTCGGTGATGTTAGTGAGAAAAAAAACAAAGCGTGTATGGGGGAGGGAACCCTCCCCGTCAGTTTCTCGACGTAAAAACGTTTTTGTCGTTTTTCTATGCCGGATCACTTATTCAACGTTGCTTTTTGCGTCGAGCACCCGTCGAGCCGTCGACCAAACGCAATTGTATAAGCATTATGGAGATTCGAGAGGGAGAGAGGGCCGGAGAGAGGGAGAACGACGGCGGGTGAAAGAGAGAGATAGCGACAGGGAAAAACTCCTACTAGAATAAAAGTGACGAGATTTTGACATTCGTTCGATAACCGCAAATTCGCCGCTGCAAATTTCAATCACACACACACACACACACACACTCACACACGCACACACACACACACGAGCGTGCGCGCGCACGCTGCGCGCGCACGCACACGAACACACACAGTTCGTATGCTTCGACAAATTAATGGCAATTCTTCCAATTATCTATAACGCGGTATAAAAATAAGGAGAGTGTAGAAGAAGCAAGAAAAAAGATATTTCTACGCAGAAAATCTCAACGGCCTAGGAATCGGCAACGCTTCGCGCTCTCCACCGATGACAATCGTTCTTTGGGGTGTCGAGACACGCGCGTGTGATTTGTTTGCCTCCGGACGTAAACACGGCATCTTTCGTCGCACTCGCTGCTCCCGCGAGCTCCGCGTTTTCCCCCGCTTCTGTATCGCAGCTTATAGGAGGTGTCGAACAACGTCGCGGCTCGATGAAAAATAAAGCTGAAACAATAGAAAAAGGAAATAGGAAATAAATTTGGTGAATGATGTTTGCAAGGCCTATTAAATTAAATACATTTGTTAGTAGACCGGTGGAAGAATTGTGTGAGTACGTGAGGCTGTCCGAGTGTATGGTAAAATGAGAAAGGGTAAAGAGGGGAAAGGAGCGGAGGAACGAAGATGAATGTAGGAAATACGGAAATGCTGAGAAATGATGAAACTTGTAAAACGCCGAAAGGGGGCATTTGGAATAAGCTGGTATTGTAGCAACTTGTTTGTTAATTTATCAAAAAGAACGTACATCTATTACGGTTACTTATCTACCATTTACTATTTTTTAATTATTTTTTTATTTATTACAGTTTTTATACATTTATACTCTTGAAGGTGCATGATTTTCTATAATTGATATTTGGATAAGTTTATTAAATATGTTCACTATTGCTCTAATGTTTTTATCAAATTATTATAATTTCGATATATTTATAATTATTTGATGATTTTATTTAAACTCATCTCTATTTAATTAATCTTATAATTCCATTATCGGATTATCGAATTTAATAGGGTAATTGTAGTCTAATTACGTTCATTATTGGAAGATTATTCGAATATATTTATAATGATTTACTATTCATTATTTCAACGTAACTCTATTCAATTGAGCGTCAAATACAATTCTTTATCATTCGTCCGCTTTAATTTTTATTCGTAAATTATTTGGTCAATAACTAAATATCTTTCCTAAAGCGCCCAATATGAAACATTCACACTTGGAACAATAAGTGTAACTAATGAAAAATTTCCTTGTATTTTTTTCATCTTTCTCCCTCTCTTCATTACAAATTGAGAAAGTGACTTCTTTGATGAATGGAAATCGCGATATTGTCGGTACTTTTTTCGAACACCCTGTATAACTCTCAGTTTTACGAGAGCAAATCATCTCCTTTTGACTTTTGTTCCCAGCGGGGGGGACACGGTCGCTGCTGTTCGCTGAGTGTCACCGAAACCAGAGAGGGGCGCAGGGTTAGCCCTTTGGGATGGAGGCTGACCGTTTTTCTCGGTGGGCAACAGCCGACGGCCACGGCTCATTTAGCAATCTTCGTATTTGTGGTAGTCGTGTATTAAGCTCATCCCGACAATGCTATAAGTGTATTAGTGTAGCAGTAGCGGTAGCTGTAGTAGTAGTAGTTTTTTCAAACTACTACTGCGTAGTTCATCGTAGTTTTCATTCAAGCGTAGAACGTTTGCAACATTGTAACGTTGTACATTGGCTTCCATGTAAGCTTTTAAATTGGCTTCCATGCCACGTTTGAAATTGATTTCCATATCTCAAAAACTATTGGTAACTTATGGTATCGTCAGAACATCGATAGTTCTCACCCGAACGAGAATATTTCTGATATCTGCCATAATTTTTTTTTAACCTGAAGAAGTCGAAAAAAATGACGAATCTTGAAACTTAACTTTTAAAACGGTGCCAAAAATTCAATTTCCGATATTTTTACTTTATTCTAATACCGGTGGCAGCCTCAGGTATACAAATTAAAATGCCGCTTGATCTGTTGTTGATTTCAGACGAGGAAAACCTCCGGAATCTTGGTAGCCGTCAACCAACTTTTTTTTACACATGAGTGTCTTCCGAACGGTGTTATTAAAATATTAATAAATGTGTGGTAAAAATTTTAAGACGGTGTGTTTTAATGTTCACAAAAAAAATCCATTTGTTTAATCAATTATTACCGATCTGAGGAAAACTTTAGTAAATCTCTGTTCCATTTTTAGAGAATGACAAAATTTCGCTTAGCCTCCTACAACGGGACCGATAAATCATTCTTGATTTCGGGAATAATTGAGAAAATTTATCCTTCAATTCAAGGAATCTTTCATTCGCCACGTGAAGTACTGAAAGGGGCGGGAGGGGGCTAAGGGGTAGAAGGGACTGACGAGGAGAAACGAAGGGCTAGTATCTTCTGTACGGCGCGCCTTTTGTGGCACTGCCCGATGATCGGGCTATAAGTCGCTTTTAATAGACGAGAGACGAGTACACAGGCTCGCCAGCTGCTGTTACATGTTTTATATCCTCGCTCTTCCATTCCCCCTCACAGTCCTATGAAGCCTTCCATACGAGCCCGATTCTTCTGTTTTGATTTTGCCAATATCACTCTCCCCGAAAAGATCCAATAAAGAGAAGCAGTTGTTCAATGGATTAGAAAAAGAAACAAATGAAAAAATACTTGCTCGAAGCTTTTGGGAAATCGGATACAATAGTTTCTTCGAGTTGAACTGTTGGTTCACGGGCAGGAAATATACAAAAATTATATCAGATATAACGATTTGTTGTTGATGTCGTCTGTAGACCATTTATAATTTTTTTTTTGTAAAAAAAAAAGACAACGTTACGTAAATAAGGTGATGCGTACGGAACGAGCGTGTATAGAGAAACGAGAAATGTTTTTTCCTCCTCTCGGACACACACGAGTGTGCAGTGTACGAGAGGAAACGAAAGCAGTGCCGCGCGACGGGTTGAGAAGTGGGCGGTGCAGGTAAAAAAGGGCTACTTATTAGGTTCGAAGACCGAGTACCTTTATATATGTATCCACACGTGTGCGAAGACGAGAAATACCGCGTGAGCAAAAAGATGATGGGTAATATAAGAGAACGCGAAGAGGAGGATCACTTCATATATATATATATATGGGGAAAAATTATTTTAAAGACGATCGATTTCAAGTCCAGTCCCCAAAAAGCCGGATGTGATAATACGCAACACTGTTTATATATCATTATTTCAGTTAGAAATATGTAAATCAGATTTTAGTTGAAATTTCAGTTAGAATTTTTTAGTTGGAATTTTAGTTAGAAATTTAGTTACAATTTTCGTTACAATTTTAGATTATTTTAGTTAGAATTTTAGTCAGAATTGTATTTAGAATTTGAGGTTATTTCAGTTAGAATTTGTAAAGTTTCAGGTTAGAAATTTCCTTTCCCCATATATACGATTCTTATTATCATTGTCATAATGGTGCATATTATACAGGTATTCTATTTTTGTTTGGGTTAATTTCCTGAGCCCCAGTGTATACCCTTGACGGTTTTTACGTATTACCCTCCTCAATTAAACCCTTTTTTATCACTCCTAACCCGTACTTCGCTAATCCAACCTAACGTCCATTGCGTTAACATCCGTTTTAAGGGCTTATGCCTTATAGTAAAAGTCGAAAAATCACTTTTTTCAAAACCAGTATATTTTGACAGTATATCATCCTGTAAATGTTCCCAAAAAATTTCGAGATTTCGGATCGAAATTCACATATTTATATAGGCTGTATCGTTACGCCCGTCGGAACGCTCGGACCGTCGTTCGAAACCGTAAACGCTTTTTTTCTCGAAAGTACGTTTTGAAAGTCGGCGAGCAAAATATCTCGAAAACTAGTGCATCGATATTCCTGAAATTTTTAAGGCATTTTCTAAATGTAAAAATATAGTATTCGATCGAAGGATTTTTTTCCCCGATGGTGACTTCCGATTTCGTAAACGAAAAATGCCCATTTTTTCACAAAAATCAAGATTCACTTTAAAAACGCGCTATTTTTTTTTTTCAAATTTGCAATTGCGGAAATTCCTTCGATGAACCATAGGATAAACTCATATACCAACGAAATCTGTTTCATTTTTAGATATTAGATAACCTCGTTCAGAAGAGCATTGCTCAGCGTAAAAAACGTTTTCGAGAGGTGCTTCCCGGACATCGACTGCAAACCGATTATAATTAAATATTTTGACACAACAAAATTACAGAATGTTCTTCAAATGATACTACTTCAAATACCTAATTTTTGTACAAATTTAACATTACGTTGTTCTAGAAAAAAATTCCAAAAATTAGGTGCTTTCGACTGTAACAATTAGGCATAATCCGTGAGGCTACACTATATCGCATTTGTCGAGGGTCCGGGGAAACTGTGAAAAACCCGTACCAGCATAGTCGACCCCATATATTATTTTGATTTTCTCGTGCACATACGTTTTAACTCAAGTATCTACACCAATTGGCTGGCTGGCTGATGCGCCAGCGAGTGCACGGCTGAGCGATCACTGCTCCGAGTATCGGCCATGCACAACGCTTCTTAAGGATGTTGAGTCAACCTCCCCTTAAGGGTTGAAATAAAAAATGATAAGAAAATTCGGAAAATTTTGTATGTTTTTGTATGAAGTATTTAAGAGGTCGTGTTAAAATTTCACGACGATTACGAAGCTCGTTATTAAAAAATTAACATTTTTAAAAGAAATAAAACAAAATTTATCAATAAAATTCGTTTTGTTTCCGTTGCTTTCAGTATATTGTAGATATTATAAAATTGAGAGGTAAAAAAAAAACTTATTGCAAAGTTACATCAGTTTCCATGAAACAACATTTAATTTGTGAATGTCAATTGTTCAATAACGAGCTTCCTAATTGTCGTGAAATTTTTACACGACCTCTGAAATACTTCATACAAAAACGTACCAAATTTTCAGAATTTTATCATCATTTGCGGTTTGGGACTCGACATCCTTGACTCGGAGTACCGCCGGCGGATCCGTACCCCGACCGCTCTTTTTATTCCATTATTCCGTATTGCGGACAAAATATATATGTATGTATATTTAATGAAACTCACTGTATAATTTTCCTGCGTGTTATACATAATAATATAATATTTAATAATAATAATCGTGTATATGAATATGTATATACATGCACGTATATGTATATATATATATATATGAGGAGCAGAAGGAGGAAGATAACTTCAGACCGAAACTTAACGACGTAATGAACGTCTGACAGAGGATTATTTATTGGTGGCGTACGAGTGGGGACCGCGGGCTACAGAGAGAGAATGAGAAAGAAAGAGAGAGGGGGGGGGGGGGGAGGAGTACCAGAGGCGAAGCGCAGCGAAGAAAAGGAAGAAATTGCCACGATGGAAGGCAAAGGTAGAAGAAGAAGAGGAAGGAGAAGAAGATGGAAAGAAAAAACGTTGAAGCAGGGATCAGGTGAAGGGCGGAGAAGGGAGGGAAACAAGTGCGAGCGCAGAGGAGCAGGGAAGGGGGCCGGCGAGAGAGGGGGCCGGAGGGGGGGGTAACATAAAAGAAAACGTCCGCGCCTGGGCATTGTGTGCACGATCTTACTAATTATCGAGATATGAATGGGAGTTTCATGGTGCGGAATGACTCGGTCCGATCGGGGCTTTGTTGCTTTTGGCTATGGCGCGCTGCAGTTGGGGCGAAGCTCGAGGGATGAGAAAGAGCGAGAGGCTCGAGAGGGGTAGAGAGATAGAGAGAGGGGAAGATGGGCCAATAAGACGAGTCAAAGAAGAAAAGACATCGTCGGAGATTCCCAAGAAGAAACTGATGCTGTGTGCCCACTAGTGGCGCCCTCGAATTCTCTTCCTCTTCCTCTCTCTTCCTCCCGATATCCGGCGTAATAAAACACAACTGGCATGAAAAAATATCGGAGCAGCACCCGCGCACTATACGTGCACCCAATTAAAAAATCCTTACTCGCTCTCTCTCTTTCTCTCTCCTTCCCTACGATCAAACTTCTTCCAGCCACAAGTGGACTCTTACCATTGGGAGAGAATCCACATTGGCCCCTAGGCTCCGATTCAATTTCCTATTTGCAGATGATTTTATTACTGCGCGATAAACAAAACTACGAATTGCGGATTCTTCTCTAAAGCCGTAACAAACGTCACCAGCGATTCCATTCTCTCCCTCACTGCAGTAACTTCCGGTAGGATTTTTTTGCATCCCTTTCCATTGGTAGATGAACAAACCGAATTGTAGCATCTTCACAGTCGATTCGACTGACTATTGACAAAATTCCAATTACAGTCGAAAAATAATGTGTACATCCATACATACGAGAAGGAAAAGTGTGTACGCGATCGTACAAAGAAGCCGCTCGGTCATTACGCGTTGCTAGCACGAAGAAGCAGCAAGAGGAAGAATTCTCTCTGCTGATCCGCCCATCTTCTTTTTTTCCTCTTTCCGTATTCTTTCTTCTTCCTCGTCTTTTTTTTTACCCTTTCGTACTCACTTGCCCACTCCCGCGCTTGTGCGCTTGTTCCTCGATAATCATCATCGGGAGATCGCTCGCGTTGGACCGACACGAGGAGGAAGGAACCAGACAATTAGCTCGGAAAAAAACCGCTTCCTTTTTGCTCGAGAACTCGCAATGCTCCAAATATATATATATATATATATATATATATATATATATATATATATATACACATATAAGTTAGCACGTAATTGTACTTGCAAGAAGGGAGGAGGGAGAAAAGAAATGTATTATTATTTTATGACCCGCAATCTCGCGTTTCGTCCCTCTCGCATCGCGTGACGTAAGACATCCTATTTTCATTCTGTTTTATTTATCGCTCTTTTTTTTTTTCAAAGTCTGCGCACACTTCGTCCGAGTGAAGCGAAATTCTTTTCATCGTTGCCTCGGGGGCGTCTTTTATTAACTCGTCAACGCGCTTATACATATGCAGACAGGCGAAAATTCATACACCAGAGCTATATATATATATACGAAGCGATAATGATTCGAAAATAATAATCGCGCGCGCGCGCTGATAAAAGAATACGAGAAATGAAAATATACGGATAGGTGGCTCAGCCTCGACTCCGCGATGATATATGGAGGAATGGCAAATCATTATAACCAAGTCATTTAATTATGTCGTACCACCGTGGCAGTTTTAATATACATATATGGGCAAAACGTGATTTTGAAGACACTAGGCTTCGAGGACCGTCCTGTCGTCATAATCAACGATTCGTTGGGAAAGAAAATTAAGGACCGTCCTCAAAGTAATCAGGCTTGCTGATGGCGTGTATTTATATATGTGCGCTAAATACTCCGAGGAATAGGACGAGTCCGCAGGGATCGAAGAATCCTGAATGGAGGCATCTATATGTCCGGTTATGCGTGCGAGATGCCTCGTAGGTAAATCTCTGTCTCTCGCACATACACACGTGTGCGCGAGTTCCAAAACTCCGGCTCGAATGACAGATGGTTATTGGATAAACCGTTGGATGCTGGTTCGTGTGGTGGGGCAACCCGGACCCTCCTTTATCTCCACCTTCTCGCTTCATTTTTTCCCCTCCCGTTCGTATTATTTTTGCTTCGTTGGTTTTTTTCGTCCCCCCGCCCTCCTTCCACCACGGTAAGTCCGTCATTTGTACCTTTGCGCTCTTTTGTTTTTGTCGCCAGCTTTGGTTCAGTGGGACACGAAAAAACGTAAGGTCGGATTGGGCTAAATTTTGGATGCTCCAAGTTGGGGGGTGGGTTAAACTCGAACGGTCCAAACAAACCCAAGCAAACCTACTTTCGCATGTTTGGGTTTGTTTGGGTCTGCCCTACGCGCATTTGCACGTTTGGGTTTGTTTGTGAACGTTTTTCTGCTTTTCCACTGGTCGGGTCGATTTTTCAACCCTCGTTTTCGAAGATCGATCGTTGGAAAGTTTGTTTTCCAATGGTTCGTCGGCAACGCCCCCTATCGGGTGGCTAATTCCTATGCTCGAGGGGGTCTGAATTTTCGAAATTTGACCGATTTTTCCGCGCGTCGCTTTTCCTTTTTTTATTTCCTTTCGCTTTTCCGGGCGCGTTTTGGTTCCGTGGGCGCCGGCTCGCCCATATCTGCCAGGACGAATCCAAGCGTTCATCGCACTCCCCCCGATCACCATCGCCGTCGTCGCCGCCACCACCACCACCACCACCACCATCGGCCTCGCGGACGGAACGTTACGCCCCATGCGGTACAAGAGCGTAGCTCTCCGCGTGTCTCGGACACCTGTAAGCGACACGCCGCCGGCATCGAGATCCTCCACCACCACCGCCGTCGTCGCCACCACCACCACCACCGCGATCGCGACCGCCGTCCTTTTCGCTACTCGACTCCAGGACACCAGGAGGATACGTCTCTCGAGTTCCTCGAGAGTTCTCGGCACAGGACGATCGTCGGCGATGTGCCGGCGAGCCCTGCAATTATTTCGGATTTTTTGAACTTATATATATATATATATAGATACACACGAGCATATATATTCCGATATATATTTATAGGGGTATATAAATATACATGTGTTCACGCATAACCCCCGATTTGCCGAGTATTCGAGCAACGACTGCCAACGAGAACAACAATTATAAGAACAATTCCTGAATACAAAAAACAGCCCAACACACTTGGTGATTTTTTTAGTCATTCGTAGGTACTTGCCTTTCGGTGATTTTTTGTGATTTTTCAATCGTGGTTATTGGCCTTTCATTGTTATTTAGCTTTCGGTGATTTTCGGCGACTAATGTTGGTGATTCTTTCATTTATTTATTGTCAGTTATATGCTCGTGATTTTCGGGGATTTTTGTTGGTGATTTTTTATTCAATTATCGTTATTTATCTTTTCGTGATTTTTCGGGATATTTGTAATTGATCATTGTTATTTGTCTGTTGGTAACGTTTGGGGATTTACATCGGTGATTATTCATTCGGTTGCTGTTAATTTTTCAACGACATGAACAACAATTGTGAAAATAATTCCTGAATATAAAAAAAGTCGAGCAGACCTGGTGATTTCTATTTATTTGTAGATACTTGCATTTCAGTGATTTTTTGTGATTTTTCGTTCGTGATTATTGGTCTTTTATTGTTATTGAGGTTTCGGTGATTTTCGGGAATTTATCTTGGTGCTTTTTTATTCATTTATCGTTATCTATCTTTTCGTGATTTTCGGGGACATTTGTATTTATTCAATGTTATTTGTCTGTTGGTGACGTTTTCATTTTGATTGACATTTGTTTTTCCGTGCTTTATGGGCTTTTATATTTCTTTTTTTTTCATCTATACATTGTTATTTATCCTTCGGTGATTTTTGAGTATTCATATTAGTGATTCTTTGTTTATTCAAAGTTACCCATCGTTTGGTGATGTTTTGTGATTTAAATCGGTCATATCTCTTCAAATATATGTACGTGAGTGTAAGTGTGTGGGTGTTCATACGAATGCCCATTAACACACATGCACTTGGACCATCAACGGAAAATATGGATGCATTTTACGAATTTTCCATGGAAACGAAAAGTTACAGATTTCAGCCGAAAAAGGCGCAACCGAATGTTCGACGTACTGTTCGAAAGATAAAAGGCCGTGCTCGTATTTTACTTCTACTACTACTTTTTTTCACTCCCTAAGTAGTCTTGAACATGGTTGTGGTTTTTTGTCCTTTTGCGATGTTCCTGCTCTCTTAAACTCGCGTGTCATTTTTTTTTTTGGAAAGTAACAACGGCAATTTATTCCTGGGGGGATTCGGAAAGCTTCAATGGAAAAAAAATTTAATGCGTTAGGGTTTGAAAAAAAAAAATCGGAAATTTGTTTGGCTTTTACGATCACTCCTGGTTGAAAAGCCGCGAAAAGTGCGTCCATATTCGACGTCGGTAGTGTGCACACGAATAATTGAATATATAAAGTTCACTGATATTCATTCGACGATTTCCAGTTTCGTTTCTGCCCCCCTCCGCGGAATCTCACCCGGATGACGAGCTAACAATCCCGCAATGTTGAAGCAAGTGAACAATGTGAAAGTGCGCGTATTCCCGTGCCGTTTACATTTGCGATGGAATATTCTCGATTCCCGGGCGTCATCGAGAATAAGAGCGATCGGACGTATCGCGTAGGCCATCAAAGAGTCTGCGCTTCGAGTGTTTGAATCTTCGTTTTCGAGTTTTTCCCAAATCACGAAAATTCCTGGCTTTTATTTGCTTTGTGCCGATTTTTTTTTTTTGTTTAAATAAAAACTTGGGCAATCTTGTGCACGCGTGTGTAATACACATACACACACACACACATATATATATGAATATGTATATATAGACACATGTGCATGCATGTATGTGTATACGTGTACATCTGTATATGTGGTGTTGTTTCTGATAATGTGAAACATCGATAAAAAATGCGGGGAACGAGACTTCGTGATGTCTTCAAGTCATCGGAAATCGTTAGCCTCGTCGTCGTAGGACTTTTGATTGTCGCCCACAGTGGAACGTGTATCAAGTGGTTGTGAGTATTTTTCTTCTTTATTCCATTGAGATCTTATTGGAAATTGATTAGAGATAGATATAGATATAAATATAGATATATTGATATATGCCAGATAAACAGATGCCTAAAAATCTAATCTGACAAATAACATTAATAAATTACTATATACATGGGTGGCACGAATTTCAACTCTATTTATTCTTCCCATTTCTCACTATCCACTTGTGTTCTTTGAGGAAAAAAAAATTGTCGCAAAAGCTGCGAGCGGTCAAAAAACATTTAGAGGTCGCTCAAGCCTCCCAAAAACTCAAATTTACATTAAAAAAATCGGTTTCTTTTTTCGTTCTATTTTCACCCGTGAACTTTACGTTTTATAATTTTGAAATTGAACCCGCGAAAGTTCTAGTCGGCCAATGAATATTTATTCGTCGGTCAAGAGTCTCAAAATTTCCAATTTGCGCCAACTTTTTACTCTTCTCACTCATAAAGATGACGCTTCGTAACATTTTCAAGCCAATTAACCCTTTGACATTTAGAAACAGATTTTTCAACTTTACCTCACACTTCTAACCTAAGAATTATAATCTTTGCTCTCATAAAATAATTCTTTAAACCTCTTGTTCGTAAACAAAGTTGTCGTTTTATTCGTAAAACTGAAATGGCAGCTGTTTTCGGCGCATCGTCATGCGTCCCACGGTTGGTCTAGTTAGTCAAAGTGCGGAGCAATCGTTGCTGTACTGCGTGACGAGAGACGCCATAATACATAATAATACATAACAACACGTATCCTCCAAATGGTGTTTGTTAAAAATTATAAAAATACATTATTCAGAAAATGCAACACATCGTTGTTTATGTTGTTTTTATGCTGCAAGGAATTATGGTGCATGCGAGATTTATTTTACGGCGGCAATGGTGAATTTCGAAAACCTTGAGCGACCACTAAATATTCATTGACCGGCTAGAGCTTTCGCGAGGTTAATTTAAAAATGATAAAGCGTAAAATTTATGGGTGAGCAGTGGACGAAAAAAAAAATTGATTTTGTAAATGAAAACCTGAATTTTTGGGAGACTCGAGTAACCTCTAAATAAATAAACAAGATAATTGGATGGTGAGAAAAATGAAGAAAAATAGAGCTCCAATTTGTGTCACCCTAATATATATATATATTACTAGAGAAAATAAATAGATTATTTATATCGGATTGCGCTGCGCATACTATATGTTGGCCAGTACTATATATACATATATATATATATATGTATATATAATCTCACTCTCTGGGTGATCGAGAGTCGCGTTCGCCCGGAGGTCCCTCGGCATCCTCGACGAAAGATTAATGCATGCACGTTAATGAGAAACAAATAGTTATCGATGATTCTATGAATATACATACATATGTATGTTTGGTGTGTGAGAGCAAAAAAAAAAATGATTGCAGTGGAAGGCGGGAATGAAGATGAGAGAAAATGAAGAAAAAAAGCGCACAAAGATGAAGGGGTTGGCGACGAGGGGCGAGTTCTGCTATATCATAAACCTTTTGCCCTCGCCGTCGTGTGAGGGCGATCTTTCGTACTTGCTCGAACGGAGACGAGGATGACGATGACAGGGCAGATAAGCGCGGCAGTTTGCGGGCTTTTATATTTATGCATTTATTTTTATGGACGAGACGATTTCATTATATATACACACACGCATAATGAACATGTATTCTCGTGATATATTTTATATATAAAATATAATTAATATAATATTAAGAATATATTTGAAAATACGAAATTTCTTTGAATTTCAATAGCGTTTGGGTTCATCTATGGATTTTATAGCATATTTCACATTGTACGTGTCATATGCACGAGCATTCGAAAAAAAAGAAAAATCCATTTCAATTGACGTTGACTGCGCTAGACGTTGGCTACGATGAAATTGCTTCAACAAATTCGTAACTCGTAATCATAACAATAAGGAATACGAGAGCCCCTAGTTCCCCGGCCCCCCGATCACCCCATCTCTGGGCTCGCGTGCAGAGTGCATAGGACAAGGGAACGAGACATTGACGAATTTAATTGGGAACAAAGAAGTGACGGGTTATTGATCACCCCGGGAATGGATTGTGAGGCTGGACCCACGTGCGTGTGTGCCTTCGCATTCAAGTCTGTGTTATGTAACGTTGTATTATTTGTACATGTACATGTATCTTATCATTCAATTCTTATCACTTTTTTTTATTACAATTTTGTGGCTCTATCAAATTACCTTTTTTTAACCGAAGTGATTGGAATTACATTTTTTTATCCCTTTGGTATAAATAAATATAGTAAGGGCAACGTAGACAAAAAATTGAGTAAGAAAAAAATTGTAAGTTTTTGAGGGTGAAAATCTAAATGAGTTTGTTTTTATAAAGTTATGTTATTGGGATAGAAAAAATATAAGAATTTAATTATAATATATACATATCTTATGATTGTAGATAATGATGTAATTAAAATAGACACATATATATATCTGCTGTGTGTGTGTATTATAATTTTTCCAACTCCCTCAAATGACGATATTAAAGCCCTCCTTTTTTAAACCGAATGATTTAAATTTAAACAAAATTAAATCCTTTTTTTATATATGTAGTAGAGCTAGCGTAAGTATACGTTTGAATGCGAAAATTGTTAGAATTCTAGCGTGAAATATCAACAAATATTTAGAGGTCACTCAAGCCTCCCAAAAATTGAATTTTTTTTAATCGATTTTTTTTCGTTCACTTCTCACCTATGAATGTTACGCTTTATAATTTTTTAATTACCCTCGCGAAAGCAATAGCCTGTCGATGAATATTTAGTGGTCGCTCAAGAGCTTCGAAATTTCCAATTGTCGCAATTTTTTTCTCCTCTCACTCATGAATTTAAGATTTTCAAAAAATTGAATTCAAAAGTTTGGGAAATTCAACGGGTGGGACCTGGTTTCCGGAAACATTTTAAAAAAAGTGTCCTCGTGATAGTCAGGATAACTCATGATAGCTTTATCTGAAATGAAAAAACCAACTTTTTGAAATTCGAACTTTTGACAGAGTTGTATGCAGAATAGTTCAATTTTTCGTGCAATTTACACTACGTATAGCCTTGTAAAATTAGGGGTAATCGAAAAAAAAATCTTCGTTCAATCACTAGTGAAAACTATTCTGAAGAAGTGTGCCAAACTTCAATAAGATCGGTGCCGGCTGGTCTTTCCCACCGGGAGGAATTCCCAAAGGCTCTCCCTCTCTCTCTCCTAGACTTTTGCTCCGATTGACTTAAAACTTTGGGAGAATATTCCAGACCTATTGTACTATCAGATAATAAAATAAAAAATGGCTTTTTCGAAATTTTCAAACCCACGCAAACCCTCGAGCGACCTCTAAATATTTACCGACCGCTCGCGGCTTTCGTGACGATTTTTTCTTCTTCAAACAAGATAACTGGATGGTCAGAAAAAGTGAAAAAAATAGAGCTCCAATTTGTGCCACCCTAATATACATATTGTAATTTTTCATCCCAATTTTATGACTTCGCCGAACTCATTTTTCGTCCGAAAATCACAAAAATGTTATCGCCAAAATGTTTGCATAGTTGTTCGCAATTTCAATGATCGTAATCTCTACTGCGCGTGCATATGCATACATATAAAAGGAGTATACCTTGGATATATGTATTCGATGTAATTACGGCGAGACACAAATATATATCGGACGATTGTTATACTGGAAGAGCAGGGCCCCCGCGGTGCCCGGAGAAGCTTTACAAGCGTAGCGAATTTCATCGTCGTTATACGTGTGTCCGGAGAGCGCGGGCGCGGACGCGCGCACAGCACACGGTGGTGCGGAAGTGCGCGATGCCTCGGGGAGAGCTCGGTTGCCCGACCGCCCGATCAGGGATGATGAATGAAGGAGCGATGGGCCTTTCGCGTGTGCTCCGTGTTCGCCCTCTTACCGTACCCTATACTTTTCAAACGGAGAAAGCCCGCAACGAACACACGCACACACACACCCATATAGATATATTTACAAAGGGAGTTCCATTTGAATCGACCCATCAAGGTCCACCCAAAAATCCTTGCAACTGTCAACGACACTGTTTTTCTTCGTTACAGTTTTTTTTTATCGGTGCATGAATCGACGCAGTAATGCACAAAAATATGACATCGATATTGGTCCATCGAAGACCATGAGATCCGATTTATTGAAATAAATAGAATAAAGTCAAGGTTGGAGCCTGAATTAGAAGGTCCAAAAAAGCCTTCTTTTGGGAGTTTTTTTCTGGAAGGGAAAAGAACGTTGTAAACATTGTTCTTTCATTGAGGTATCTTTACTAACTTTAGTTCTTCTTTAGTAAAATGAAAACTGGAGAAAACGCGCGTCAAAGTTTTCAAAAGGTGGAAATGTCAATATCACCTGCTTGCCGATTCTCTGCTTTTGGGCTCGTATCTTCGAAGATATTTACAATTGGCCTCTGTAACTTTGTAAATATATTCTCGGATAGTTCATCTATCGATTTGAGCGGTTAAAAAAAAAACGATTTTTCGGACCTTCTAATTCAGACTCCGGCCTTAATTGCACGGGACAATGTATCGGATGAAATCGATCAACTTTTGTGGGCAAGACATTGTAGTGTCGTCAACGGTCCGAAGATATAGGAGTGGGGCTGATGCGAATGTGACACCCGGTGTATCTATATAAATGGAGGCGGAAGAAGTGCGCGAAAACCCTAATCCACGACCCTCGCAGGGACAATTTATATGTATATATACGTGTATGAAGGGTTCGTTCGGCACGCTGATGCTCGAAATCTCGACAGAATCTCGAAGGAGGGAGGACAGCACGAGGGAGAAGAAGAGATCGCGCAGGGGAGTCGCGGACTGCTGGCGTTATCGGGATCCTGAATTCGTAATCATACCACAAGGGTTCCTAGTCGGCGTATATGACCGAGATTTTTTCGGTGCAACGAACATTTTGGCAAAACAGGAAGAAGATAATTAAAATACACGAGATAAAGTTATTGATAAATATCCAATAGCAGTCATTACTTTCTCTAATGATCAATTCCCATCCAATTGAATTATACGAAAAATAAATGAATTCTGGCAAATTGAATTATGTGGAGAATAAATGAATATTATCGCATTTAATCCCATAGAAGATAAATAAATTTTTTAAATACAAATTACTTATAGGATAAATTGATATAAAATTATATAACAAATAAAGTATATTGTTGAATCGTATTATTTATAAAATAAATAAATCGTAGTAGTTATTCCACGTGTATACCCTTGCGGGTTTTTAGAACCTACCGTCCGTTCTTCAGTTGCCTTTTTACATTATAATATCTGTTACAACGGTCCGTTTTTACCTCTCTTCTTTTCTATTTCTTATCGTTAGTAGTCTTCTCGCCCTCTCTCCTCTAACGTCTTGCAAAAAATAAATAAAATCAATAAAGTAAGTAAATAAATAAAATAAATAACGTAAGTAAATGAATAAAATAAATACGTTTTTCGTGAATTTAAATCTCTAGAAAATAAATAAATGATGCGCCCTACAAAATGTATTTTCTCGAGAATGCAAAACTTAGTACTACTGCACTGTAGTTCGATACGATTACAACCGGAGATTTAATCTCGGTCTATGCGGGTATTATAAGTTCACGAAGGGGTTCTCGCGGTGAGCAAGAATTGCGCCAAATTCTTATCCGGGACTGTCAATAATACTTTTCTTTTGTTCGTTCTTTGGCAGCGTCGATGCTTGAGGTGCCAACAGCTGTGTGGCAGTGTGCTACGCGACGCCACGTGATTCTCTCATTTTTAATTACAACCACACCCCAAAGCCTTCATCCGGATGAATAATCACCGCGGTACCCTCGCTCAATTAGTCTTCCTTCCTCATCATCCCTCTCGGCTGCCTTCAAAAAGTTCTGTCATCTGCGCTTCTTTTTCAAACTTTGCCGTCGAGGGGGGGGGGGGCGAGATCCAGAGAGAGAGAGAGAGAGAGAGAGAGAGAGAGAGATCGATAAACAGGGTATTTGAAATAATAATTCCTCATCAATCTTCATCTCACCAATGTCATGAAATTGTAGTGTCTGTATGATAATTCGTTTTCTCTTTCCAAACTGAAACTAAACTTGCAGAGTTTGGGTATATTTGGGTTTTGTTTTCTTTCTTTTAGTTTATTTATTTTTTCTCAGACGATATTAATCAATTCATTTGACAAATAAAATAAGATTTTAAGTATTTCATTAGTTACGTTCCCCCAGGGGTAAATGAACGATATCCCCCCCGATACGTAAAATACGTCTTATGCACCACAACCACGTTTTCCTCGCTTTTTCGTGCGTGCACACAGGACCAAAAAGAGGTCTTTTAGGGCCTAGGCCCTACAAATTTTTTGTGTGTGCATCTCAAGAATTTTGCTCCTCCTATTTCTACTCAATTCTTACTATTTTTATTATGTTGCGACAGTCGTATTAGAGTTCTCATGAAGCAGTTGCTATGTCGCCCGTGTACCAGGTGTACAAGTATGAAACCGGAATTTTTTTGTAAAAATTACACGTATGTTGTTTGAAAATGATAAAAAGGAATGGTGACGGCTTTCTGCGTCACATTCAATTGATCCGCGAGTTTTTGGTGACTTTGAGTATCATCTTCATCCAATAAGGCTTGCAATTGGTCGTCTGCGAACTTTTTCGGTGGTTTCCCACGCTCTTCGTTTCTCACGTCAAAATCACCACTTTTGCATTTTTTGAACCACTCGAAACACTGTGTTTTACCAAGAGCATGTTCACCGTAAGCTTCGACAAGCATTCGATGCGATTCTACAGCAGTTTTCTTCAAATGATAACAGAAAACCAATGCTCTCCGCAAATCGTAGTTCGTAGGCACAAAACTCGACATGTCTAAAGTTATAGAAAAATATACCGATGTAGGGAACTTGGGTTGTGGTGTGTTGAAAATCTTCGGCAGCTTTTAGAGGGAGATGATGGCGCTGCAGAAGCGGTCTTACGGTCCCTAAACTGATGGCTAGCACCATCTATAGGGAAATTCCGGTTTAATACTTCAGCACCTGGTATCAGAGCCTAACTTCAATAATGAATTGCTCAACAAATACACAGGCGAAGTACTTGAAATTTTACACGGAGTCGTAACACCTGTTCGCAAATATCCTCAATAAATTTCAGCAAAGTCTCACTATCTTGCGATAGCTGAGTAACTTCCTTAAACAGATAGTATATTAAGATGTACTAATACATTTGAAAATTATGTTTGGTGTCTTCCGGGGGCGTCCGCCCCCTCCACCCCCGGGCGGCGCGCGCGATACAGCTTCCATGTGCAATAGACCTTCCGTATGCAATACACCTTCTACACGAGCTTGCAGCCATACGTACTTCCCAATAAAAAAACTCGAAAAATATAGCTTTGTCATACAAACAATTGTATGCATCGTGGAGGCAGGAGCTTTTACGCCTCGCGCGATCTTTTCAGTACTCGTACTCGCCTCGCGCGAGCCATAAAAGTCCCACTTTTTCTCCTCGGTACACAATGTGCTATTTTCATTGGCTGTTTTTTCCCTGTTTTTTTGTTCACCATAGAAAACCAGTTTCCCGTGTACCACGAGAACATTTTTCGATCTAACGCACAAAGACCTTAAAATGCACATAAGCCAAACTTCCGCCACAGACCGAACATCGTGCCTCGTCAGGAATGAAATAAAACACGCGCACGCACTCAATTGAATCCCCATCGAATCAACAGAGAGGCACCTTTCCTTCTCCCGGTTTAAATTTTTCAACGAGCTACGAGCGCCTCTCGCAACAAGGGCCAGCATGGTACGCCTCGGAGAAGGCGAACGGCAAAGTTCGCGATCCTTATTAGCCGTTCCCGATCGTAAAGAAGGATCTTTCTTGCGCGCACGCCTATACGCGCGAGCGATAATGGCTCTGCGCTCGAGCCGATAATGACCGGAGATTTTACGCTCGCGCGGGCGAAACTCCACGCTCATTACGTCGATGGGACACATCGCTTATTGCGTTTTTCCTCACACCGCTCGTGTACGCACACGTAAACGAGTATCCGGACAAGACGGGCACGTATTATTTATCACCGGACTTTCGCAATGTTCGCGATTTACCCACTGCTTCACGTCCCGTTTAAAAACCGCGCCTAATCCTTCGAAATCGGCTTATACGTATATAGACCCGTTTTATTACGCGACATCTCCGGAATTCAACCGACCATAAAAATAACCCCGATCCTTATTATCGATCCGTGCTTTGAATATTTTTCCAAATTCACCATTTTTATACGATGCACGAAAAAGGAAAACGAAAAAGTTCTTTTCCATTGAAATTGTGCGCGACGATTTTATTCGTGTATCATTCGATGCGACATCGCGCAAATTCCGCAGTGCGGGGGAATATTGTATCGCATTAAATATACGTGGAATAAAAGTAATAATGTACCTCTCCGTGTATTGAATTTTTTTTCACATACGGGAATAATTCTCTGCATTTTATGGTTTATTTTTTAATCTACGTTGAAAATTGAATCGTGGGTGTCGCGTATTATTATTATTGATATTCTTATTATCATTATTATTAATAGGTTATTCACTGTTAATATTGAAGATACACCGGGTGTCCCATTTTTATGTTATACCTAATTTATCTCGAAACATATGACTACGATAAAGTATTTTGGAGAACTTTTGGCGTTTAAAGGGGGACGGCCAACATTTTTTTATGCAAAATTCAATATGGCGACGTTAAGATGGCCGACATGTTTTTTTTTGGAATGGGAACATGACTTTTCTTGTCACCAAAAAATTTGTCAGGCCAAAATTAACAACTTTAGTAGGATTTTTTTTGTGCCTTTACCCCCCCCCCCCCCCCCCCCCCGAGAAGGGGTATAGTCATCCCAAGTGCAAGTGTTCGCGCGCGTGGGTGCGTGTGTGTGTGTGAGTTTGTCTTTATCAAAAAATATTATTTTACAAAAGTTGTTAGTTATGGCGTGGCAATTTTTTTTCGTGAAAAAAGACATGTTTATATATTTTTTTAAACATGTCGACCATTTTAACGTAGTCATTTTGAATTTTTGACCAATATTTTTTTTCTTGAACCTCCCCCTTTGAAGCCTAAAAAAGTGAAGTAAAAGTTTCACTGCACTCAATAATTAATCGGAGCAGTATTTGTCGAGGTAACACGGGTAAGATTAAAATGGGACACGCGGTATATAGCCACAATATTAGTTCTCCAAACCTTACGATTTTTCCCCAAATCACACTCGAACGCACATCTGTATTCATGCATTGATAATAATGGATTTCATATACATATAGAGAAATGTATCGTCGTTATTATTTAGCCGAATTGATAAACGAACTAAATTGAATTACAATAATCGTACAAATTAAGTGAGTTTCGGACGATGGAAATTTCATTGGCAGGCAAGAGTCACGCGGAAATTTGTATATTACCGCCGAGGCAGGTATCGTCTTTAATCCCTCGTTATAATAAAGTTGCGCGGATACGCGGTATATTATTTGCACACCTTGTTAGGGTCATAAATAACGAGCGGGAAGTTTACGCGTATCTTAAATCACTGAACCGACGTTGAGTGCGTTCGTGAAGGGCGGCGTTGGAGTTTTTGTTTTACTTGATTTTTTTTTCTCCTTTAATTCCTAGCCGCGAATCAAGGTCGATATATATATATAGTGAGAAGAAATTGGAAGCAACGTCTTCTTCGATAAAGAAAAATCAGTGGCAGGTGACTGAGAAAAACAACGAGACAATGGGTAAAATTTCACGATAAAAATAACCAAAGCAATTAGTGAGGTGTGCCGAAATTATTATAATTACAATACCATAAATATAATTAAATAATAACACAATAATAATTATTATCGTTACAACCGGAGTTAGTGCGGGTTTTCTACAGTTTCCCCGTATCCTCGGCAAAAGCGGTATAGTGTAGCTTCAGACGTCTATGGACGCAACGGAAGTTAGGTTAGATTAGCGAATTGCGGGTAGGGCGTGATAGGAAAGGGTAATACGTAAAAACCCGCAGGGCTATACGTCGGAACTCGGAAAAAAGTATATAATTACTCACAAAAAAAATAAATATTAATATTTCAATGATATAATACATATAATAAAAATACCATAAATAAAATAATATAATTCACACGACTAATCTATAAATAATGCGATGAATAAATACAATAAAATAATAACAATAATAATATTTGTCAGTAGCAGTAGTTGTTTAATTGTTGCTGATAACAATTATTATTATAGTACTACTTTTATTATATTTATCATATTTGTTATTGTTGGTTTAATATTAGTAGCAGAATCTTTTATTTCGTGTACAGCCTAGCGGGCTTTTTACATTTTCTCCTTTCTTTCTTTCTTTACAAAGCTTATTATTATTAATCATCAAAAACATTATTCATATTATCATTGCGCTTCTTGCGTTTATACAAATTCCGTCCACGCTTGGTATGATATTATTATTGGATGTCATGTTTTATAGTAATGGAATTTTAAAAATCTTTTCCAAAAATTCTTGATTGAATGATAATCGTATTGTGGAAATGGTTTATTTATTTATTTCCTCAATCGCCGGCCGTTTGTTCGCCCGTTGACGGAAGGTTCTCGCTCGGGCGACACAGGATTATATTCCTCAAAGGGGAAGTATACCGAATGGACCAATTAGCAGAAAGAAAGAGAGTGATAGAAGCCGCGAGAAAGCGCTACAAGACATCTTACTTCGTCACATTCGCCAATAGCGTATCATAATACACGATAAATTCTCGGTCAATATCGTATCGGCCAATAGCGATGTATTTTCTTTTTATGCTTGTCAGCGAGAGCCGAGATAATTGGAACCACGATTGAATTTCCGAGTGACATTCTTCCGAAAATTTATGATGAGGCGAGTGTCCGTTCAGCCACTCAATTGCCTATAAATATTTATGTATTTATGCCCTATACATACATAAGCACACACACGCATATATATATATATATACACGATTATACGATCGAACAGTTATTAAACTGAGAATACTTGCAAGCGTTAAAAAATTCAATTACTGAGAACAATTATAATTGAACATGGAAAAAAATCCATTCGATGGCTAATTTTTACGGTGAAAAAATCGTCTCCATATTCGATTGGAAATTAGAAAGCAAATAGCGCAGTTTGAAATTTATCTATATGAACCTAAAAAAAGCGATATCTATACATATTTACGTTTTGACTTGTTCTAAATAATATTTTGATAATACAAATGTATCGCAAATCGATACCCTACCAGCATCTCAAAAATCGAACAAGGCGTGTAACTTGGGGGTTATCAAAATTCACAAAAATCCGCATTCCTGTGGTCTTTTTTTTCATCTAAAATGTCCTGTATATTGAGACTTTTCATTGCGTTCATTTTCGCCGAATTTGATACGCAAATTTGAAAACGAAAAAGTAAATAAACTTTCACCGAGTCGTGAGCTTTTATTTTTCCATCCTTTACGCGGGAGGAAAACTGTTTTATCTCGCCGGGTGCTCGGCCCATAAATCTTAGTCCATTAATAAACAGGGTTTTGTTCTTTTTTTCAATGAAATAAATGAAAGTGTGTTCGGTTGGGAGTGAAGTGCATGGATTAACGAGCACACGTTGGAACACAGTGATGGAGACACGTCGATCGCGAGTTGGCTTATTGCTAACTAAATATCACTCGTTGGCTTTCGTGTATGTTGCTCTTCCGGCGTATCGAATGATCTACTGGGACAGGTTCTCCAACACAGGCACATATATACATATATATATGCACGTCACGAGTTCGTGTGATTAGTTTATTATACTTGGCTGGTACATGTGCCAGTGCCGGATTGAAAGTGGCATATCTGATCGAATAATGTTATATTACGCTATATATATGTAAATAGAGCTGACAAAATGTTGTACGTATAATAAGATGGCAATTTTCGTGCGAACGTGTCCGATTCTTTTTTTTTTTCTTACGTTCTCCTTTTCCCTCTTATTTCGAATCCAATATTGCCAACTAGGCTCGTACGTGAACGAGTTTTTTTTGTGAGACTGTTTTTCGACTAATCGTTTGGGAACGAATGCCCCTATCGAAAAGGTGGACTATCGAAAATTCAGTTTGAGGGGAAGGGGGGAACGCAGTGCAGGAAAAGGTTGCATTTTGAAAAGTTTTTAATAAGATATTTAATCGAATTATAGCCCGGCGTTTTGAATTTTCGAAATGTATTTCGAATGTTTGAGATCGCGGCGTATAATCCAAAGAAATATTTATTGAATAAATCATTGGTAAAGTGCATGAATATTTATTTTATAATTGAATGAATTTTCATAATAATAAGTATTTATAACCGATAATTGAGTGAATAATTATGGCCAAAATAAATATTTGGCGAATGAATACTAAAGATAAATGTTGTTTTTTCGAATAAATTTTCCGAAGACGGCTTTGCTTGAATGCCGAAAAAGCAGATTCGATAACTTCGATGATAACCAAATCCGTTTGGCTTTCTTCGGGTCAGATATTAAATTCGGCGTTACCAAAAAACTACGAAGAAAGAAAGGAATGACGAATGACGAGTGTCGCCCGTATGAAATGAAATTCATGTCCACTATTATACGATAATTATAGCAATCAGTGTTAATAGGCACGCGTTTGCTCCTATCTCCCTTAAGATCAAACACGTACGAGTTGTAAATAGCGCCCTCCCTCACTCCCTATGGTTGACACGTACGTGATTGGATATTCGATGCAACACTGGCGGCTGTCATTCGGAACCGTATCGGGCCTCGAGCAGTGGCAACGACGTTTTTTTCCCGTTTTCTCATTCGCGTGTGGTCGCGCACGAATTATTTCGTCGTTCTGGCTCAGATTTCCGCTTTTTTTCTTGCAGAATATTATATTTGCCCGAGGTTATGCTAAACTGACCAACGAGCGCTCGTTTCGTTCAATCACTTGTTGTTTTACGTTGTACTGTTGGCCGCGTTTGCGCATTGGATCGCTTATGTGATCTTAAGAGGATTACATTTTCTGGATTTATCTCTCGATCGATCGATCGGAATCTTGATTGATTATGTATCTTAGATTTTGTATCTTAGATTTTGTGTCTTAGATTGGATTAGATTCGGTCCAAAGTAAAATCACCGGATAGCAGTGCTAGTGTGTTACGCAGAGCTTTTTTGAAATTCGTCTTTCTCAGGCCAATCAACCGGGAGGAATGACTTTGTGACCCGGGACGTATATGTCTCCCTCTTAACTTCTTCTTGGCCTCTATGCAACACAACACACTCGTGGTTCATGCGCCATTCACTACCACCGGAGTGGTTCCTTCTCCGAACGCCTTGTCGTCTTTTCGTCACTCGATGCCCATCACTCGAATCTCCAAAAAACATCGTCAAGAAATCGAAAGCGCTGCTGAAAATGCGATTCCCAGGGCGTTGCGACATGTACACGCTCTCTTCAACTATTAGAATTAAGAGAATATATTCAGTAAAGGTATTACTTTCACGAACCCGAATATTCAACAATATACTGACTGGCCCCTAAGTAAAAATACATCATAATATAGTAGAACAATTTCAAGCCAAGTTGCCGAAATTCTGAAGATTCTGAAGAATTCTGAAGATTCTGAAGATTCTGAAGATTCTGAAGATTCCGCAATGACAAGAACACGGGGTTACCGAATGTCCAAAGAAAATATTAATGATAAAACTTTGAAAAATATGACCAGCGAAAGAATGATCGTAGCCCCGACTGTTCAGAGGCAATGTAAAGATGTCTAAATGCACAACATTTATGCGAATTCGTTCGTCCCAGTTTGTAGTTAGGTATAATGATTGAATGTAACTTTTTTTTTTAAATATTAAGCGCCAGTGTAATTTCTAAAGGCAACGGAGATATTTGGGGTGGTCGCGTTAAATGGTCCACCCTGCATATATATTCTCTTTGAATCGTTGAAAACTCGCATAAACCGCCATACGATCGTTTTGATAGTGCAATTTCACCGTTGGTGACGGTGGCGGTTATGAAAGGCGACGAAGACACAGGGTTGGTGTGCGGGCCATTTGGGAAAATCAAGGGGGTGGCGTATACGAGAGGAATATCAGGGGCAGTTTTATATACGTCTAGACATATCGCCAGCGGTATTAGCGGATCGTGCCCGAGAGGAATCGAAGCCGAAGTACCTGTGCCCTCTCTCTCTTTCTCTTTCGTTCCTTCTCGTTCGCGGTCTCGGTAACTCGTGAAACGAAAGCGGCTCGACGATGATGGCAGGCCGCGAACATGATGTGGCGGAGGGCAGTGGCGGGTTAAGAGCAATGGGAAGGGCATTTGGACTTTCAGGTGCTCGTAATTACCATCCCAATGTGGGCTGTACGAAACGGCGTGCTGGCTATACATTGGGATTCAGTACCGCAACAGAATAGCGGAAAGGATCGAGGCCGAGGGCGCTAGAGTCGCCTTTCAGTTTCATGCCCTATAATTTTCGAAATTCACCCTTGATTTACGAGGATGAAACTGGCGTTCCGTATAGCCCAACGGGTGCCCCATCCCGCGCTACGGATAGCCCTAGAGAGTCCTGTGGGGAAACTTGGCGATTTGAATATTACAGCGACAAAAATTACGAAAAAAAAAAACTCGTAACGAATGTTTTCTCGTTTGGTCAAAAGGGCCGTGGGTAAGATAAGCGAGGGCCGAGCGTGGACGAGAGAGAGCTGCACGAGCGCGAGGAGCTCCGGACTCCTCGAGAGGAAGCAAGCCAGGGCATGTAGAGCAGCACCGGACGTGATGCAAAGCTTCGTGCAAGCGGCGAAAGACACGTCCTCGGTGTGTCAATCGGCGTTCCGCAATCGTCGTTGGAATTGCAGCAGTATCGAACGGGCGCCCAATTACACTCCCGATTTAATAACAGGTAAGTCGGTTCTAGGGCTCTACTGCTAAAAGAGAACTGCCAAAAATTCGCCTAAAGTAGCTAGCTAAAGTTCTACTGCTAAAATTGTACCGCTAAAAGCTCTACTGCTATATACCGCTGAAAGCTCTAGTGCTAAACCTGGACTGCTAAATAGCAGGTGTAGAAGTGTGAAATCGATTTTTTTTTGTAAAAATCACCCGTCGGTCGTTTGAAAATGATAAAAACTAATGGAGACGGTTTTCTGCGTCACATTCAATTGATCCGCGAGTTCTTGTTGACTTTGAGTGTCATCTTCATCTAATAAGGCTTGCAATTCGATGTCTGCGAATTTTTCACGGTCGTTTTATTTTTCCTGTCTGTACAATTGACACTGTCAAATGAGGCTGTTGATTCATTTGACGGAAGAAGATTCCGTTGATGGAGAAAGGGGCAATTGTTCGGTTATTTTTCGGAGAAGACTCGGAGAGGCGTTAAAGAGGGAAAAAAAAGAAATGGACCTACGTAATTGGAGGCTATTATCGATATGAAAAGGAAAAAAAGAACAAGTAGGAAACATTACGAGCTTTCTTGCCGAACTGGCTCTTTGTTCAGTCTCACTCTCTACGCCCTCCCTTGTTCTTCCTCTTTATCTTCGTATTCGTTTTCGCTTCGTCCTGTTATTCGGTGTAAGGATTGCGCATAATGTGCTCCCGTGCGTGTTCCCAGGTTTTCCGTTTCCCACGGTGCCTCGTTTTCGTTCGCGTTAACGAGGCGCCTCACGAGCCTCCAAGCATTTATCCGTAATTCACCTGGGCCTGTTGCGGCCCAGAAAGAGCCCGATGTTATTGTTCGCGGGAGTCGGACGGAGACGGGAATACGCGGGAGTGTTCGGGCTCCTGTGCGGATAGGCAACAAGAAAAAAAGACAAATTTCGTATCTGTTCGCTATGCTTAAGGTTGTCCTATCGACAGGCTTCAATTCGTAGGATTTTCTTAATATTTTTCTAACCTTCACTAAATAGATTAATAATCGTCTGTGTAAAATTTCAGGGTCGGTTATCGACCTTATTACAGAGAAAAAAAAAATATACAAATTGCGTACTTTTGTGAAGGAATCCCGAGACGACATAAAAAAACCCAACTTCCGGTCGCTGCAAAAGTGTATACAACAGTGAGAATCTGTCTCTCTCTCTACTCAACACTTGTAGTAAGCCATTGCTCTCGAGAAAAAATCGAAGCGAATCGTTGGAATAGCTGTTTTTTCATTTTTCCAATTAAATGTGATCATTCGTTAAACAGTTTACGAATGGAACACATTTTAGTTGTTACAAATTATTTTCACTGCGTATGTTAAAGATAGAAATTGTACAGGTCTCAAGTACGACGAGTGGTATGACTAGTGCGAAGCGATGGGACTATCTTAAATATCAATTTGACGTGATATTTCGAAAAATCGAAACGTCTACTTGGAAATTCTAGTAAATATTTCATTGGCCAATTTCCATGCAGCGCATTTCGAATTGGCGACGTGTAAGGTGAAAATATAAAGACAATCATCAATGCCGAGCAGGAACGAGAGAGCAGGCGTTCGTCTACGCGTTGTCGGCGGCCGCTGCAGTCTGGAGATTGGCGAGAGGCTGCGCCCTCGGGAGTCTCGCCGCGTGTTCTTGCGCGACACCCCCGCGTCGCGAGCCACCCTCGCCCTCAGCCCTAACATCGTCCACCTCCTTCGCTTCGACTTCGGTCTCTTTCGGGGCATCGTCGGCGAGAAACGCCTTCAAATGGGGCGGTTGCGGTGACGACGTGAGATCAGCCTCGAGGATGGCAAAACGATTTTTGCAAGGTGCAAGCCCACCTGGCTCGGGCGCAACTGGCAAATTCATGCACGCCGTTAATATGCACAACAACCGAGCTGGTCGGAGGGTGAGAACTACTACTGCTGTTAAAGAGTTCGTTGCGGTGTGCCCGAAATGTGTGAGAAATGCTGTCTAGGCATCTGGAGCAGTCAATGACGACTGGTGGTATCAATGATGATGGATAAGTAGGCGAAGATAACCCATCGTTGATAACTGAATCAAGATCAGTCATCGTTGATAACTGTATCAAGATCAGTCGTCATTGATAACTAGATGGAGATGGTGGACCTAGATCTAGGGTAGTCTAGATCCTCGATGAGTGATCTAGATAACTGAATGTAGAAGGAGGGCCGGTCAATGATCACTGATCTAGAAGAGACGACTAGATAGAGACCAGTCGTCAATGATAACTGGACTATGGTCATCATTGATAAGCGGATGAAGGTATGATGTTGTCATAGATAACTGTATGATGATCAATCATTATAGCTATCTGCATTGAAATATTTGATCCGTGAATTATAACTGATCTAGATTGAGATCTCTACATGTAGATCAACAGTCACATAAAACCAGATGGAAATCAGTCGATGATTGGCAACTAGATGGGGATCATTGATTATCGGCAACTAGATTGAGATGGAGAACCAGTCAATTATCACTTCTCTTGATGGAGACAGTAGACAAACCACCGTCTCGATCTAGATCACTTCATCTATCTATATACTTGATCTATATACTTCATCGTGTCATCACTACTCCAAACCTAAAAAACTACTTGTCGCTGATGTCATGTAAATTTTCAGAAAAATGACGGCCCCTTCGAATTATTGTACTTAACCCCAAATGCACATTATCGTCGTTGCGCAGGCGGTCGAGCAGTCGCTCACACTCGAGTGCAAGTGTCACGGGGTCTCGGGCTCGTGCAGCGTGCGAACTTGCTGGCGAGGTCTCGGCTCGACCGGACCGGCCGCAGCCGGAGCGCGTCTCTTCCGCCGATACGCGACCGCGGCCGAGGTGAGACCGAGATCAGGCAGCCGATTGCCGCCTCTCTATCATCACGACAATTTGCTCTATACCACCAAGAGCCCGGACTACTGTCTACCGGACAAGAAGCGCGGTAGCCTCGGAACTATCGGAAGGTATTTGTCATTACTGATTCTTTACGACGCTTTGGCAAGCATTGTCATTGAGTTTCCCCATATGCATAGCACACACGTGTGTGTGGGTTTGCTTGGGTTAGCTTTGTTTCCGTGCGAACAAACATCAAGGCTATACCACCACATATACTGTAATACTGTCGCGACTTATGTTTTCTCCATTATTTTTATTGCCTTTTTACTCCCCGATTTTTTTTATCGGAATGTAGAAACTGAATTAGAGCTTTAATTTTACTTGATTAATTTATCAGAACTTTATTAACTTAAGAACTTATTAACTTATTAACCTATTAACTTATTAACTTAAGAACTTATTAACTCTATTGACTTATTGATTTATCAACTTTTTAACTTGTTGACATACTAACCTATTAACTTATTCATTAGAACTTCTTTATTTAACTTAATTCATTTATTCGAACTTTTATTTTTCTTTCCGCACGATCTTATTGACTTATTAACCTATTAACCTATTAACTTATTAACTTATTAACCTATTGACTTATTGATTTATTAACTTATTAACCTATTGACTTATTGACTCATTGATTTATTAACTTATTAAATTATTGACATATTAATTTATTAACTTATTCATTAAAACTTCTTTATTTAACTTAATTCATTTATTCGAACTTTTATTTTTCTTCTCGCACGATCTGTAACGCTCTAAAGCTTCTGTTCCCTTTATCGTATTTTCTCGCTAACCTTTGAAAATTCTTCCGTGTTCGATCTCATTTTACAAAATACATATGTATTGAAAATACGATTAGGTAAACAAAAAAAGAAAACGAGGACCTATTCTTCGACTCGCATATTGTCGACGAAAATTTCTTTAGCAACCTGCAGAAATTCGCAAATCGTCTTTTTTACCTTCGTGCCTTTTTTTCGCAACGTCACAAGGGCAAACGAGAGCCCCTTGAATATAAGATTACGCGAATCACGGGGCCATGGGGCGAACAATTGTCCGGCTAGCGATCAATCATTCCTCGCGTTCACAATGATCTCGTTATCCTTCGTGAGCGTGTATCCTGCGCATCGCACACACACACACACTCGGATTAATCTCGTGGGAGTCCTTAACATTATCATTATTGGCTACTGATTATTATTGATTATTTTTGTTTGTTATTATTATTATTATTAATATATACCGAAGATACAGCCAAACGTGGTTGTGCATACAGGAGTGCAAAAAGAAGAAGCGTAAAATTGTGCGGGAAGATATGGGAGCAGCACCGGGTTGCGCGCAGTTCGCGCCAGGGATATCGCTAATGAGATCGATAAATCTGGTCCGTATGCATTCGACCGAACAGAGCCAAGTTGAATGGGATTTTTTTTTAAATAAATAAAAGCAAAATAAATACTCGTGGAAGAATAAAAAAAAAGAATGCAAGTATTAAAGCGCGCGTGGCGAATAAGCCTCCCGCATTATAATCGAAGAGACGAGAATTAACGATCTTCGTTCTTTTTACTTGATAAGAAAGTCACGTGATAAAAAAAGCGAGATGAGCAAATCGCTGATAAAGTTCGGACGCGAAAAAAAATTGATAATGAAAAGACTAAGAAATTGCCCGTAAAACCTTTATCTCGAATTGAGACTCAGGGCCCATCGTATATATTAAAATTGTTTGGGTTTTGACGTTATATATTTTGTTATGTTTGGGGTCATAGGGTTAACCGACCGAATGGACGAATAACAACCCTATAGGATTCAGATTTTATCAAGTGCCAGATAAAATGTACATTATTATCTCTCAACAGTAATTAATTTTGCCAATGTTCGGCAGACGAGCTAAATATTTTTCTCTGCTTCAAGTATTATCAGAACAGAGCCCATATGTTCATTCACTGGAAAGAAGTTAGAATACAGCACTAGTGTATAAAAATGTCTAATTCTGAAATAATATAAAATAATAAAAGTTCTAAGCAAAAAATTGAAGATTGAATCTATCTTAAGTAATGAAAGTAATACCTGCCCTCAAAACTCATAAAAACAATTGGGTTCGCCTTTGGAACACCCACTGTGCACAGCTGTATCGTAACTAATTGTGAGTTGCGCGGTCTGTAAATGCCACACAAAACAAAGTGTTCCGGAAGGATGCGCGCGCGGTCGGTAAAAACGGAACGATGCGAGCCCGGTAGGTAAAAACGGAAAGGTGCGAGCTGCGCGCCGCCAGTCGGAAAACAGATAAACTAAATTTTCGATCCGGTAGATAATATTTTGAGCTTTGTTGGTACATTTTTGCTACATTTATGTAAAAAAAATTCAAAATGACTTTTCTTCGCCATTTATGCATGAAAACAGGTGAAACAAAGCTGAAAATGTGTGCTTTTTCGTGGTTTAGAGGAAGGTTCTCATCAAATTACCGAAAATGGAATACAATGGTTAATAATTCACAATTTTTCCCATGCTAACCAGAAACTCTAAGAAAACCATTTTTTTAACGAAATCAAGAAAAAACCACACAACAAATTTAATTCCAATTGGTTGTTCCGTTTGGGAGAATTCTCATTCCAAAAGTTCCTTTCGCGGAGGGCCGTATTTTGTGGGGGCATGAAGAGGGCCCTTCCGAATCATTCATAAATTACAGTGGCACTTAATAGAAACAAGTCACAACCAATTATTATACCCAACGATAAACTGGAATAAGAAACTTCGCGAAACTTTCGTACATTTAGACGTTTTTACATCTTCTCTGAAAAGTCGCGGCTACCAAGTCTTCTGCTACTAACACTTATCTAAGTTTTGTCATCAATGCGGAATCTTTAGGCTTTTTTTACACGCGTGGGCAGGTTATATCAGCCATCTAGAGTTAATTACTGTACAAACTATTCGACAGGGACGTAGCCAGCGTGTCATCTCCGTAAAGCGTCGTATAAATGAGACGATTTTTAGAGTCGTCATTTTTCGATAAAAGTGCCCTAACTTGGCTTGAAATTTTACCACTATACTGGTACGTGTTTAATCTTGATTATAGACGAAAATCAGTTAATTGTTAAATATTCGAGTTCGTGAAATTCGAATATTTTCTCCAATCCTACATCCACTACAAAGTAAAACGATTCACTGCACACCAACCTCAAGGTATCTCGATCCACAAAAGTAGCGTATTTTATAAAGGCATTTGCTATTACATTACGCCCGACGTACACTCACGCGATAAGAGCAAGCGACACACGCACCTTTTTGCTTTTCACAACATTAACCTTTTTTCTCTCGACCTGCGATATTTCGAGGGAGTGAGAGGGATATAGAGAGCAGAAGAGGAAAAAAACCATGAACCGATCTTCCCCGTTCGGTAAAAAGACGAACGGAGTTTATCTCGTCACAGCGGGACGAGCTGCCCGATATGCTCGAGGCTGTACTTTTTAACGGATCCCCATAGTACTTCATTCCGCGGCTACTAATAACGTGTCTGCCCCTCTTCCTCCTCGTCTTTTTCTTCTTCTTCTTCTTGCCCTTGCTCGTGTTACTTTGCATTTGTTTTCTTCCTCTTGTTCGGATATCCCGTTCGTCACTTCTCGACACGTGAACCACACACCATGAATTTCTTCTCTGCATTTCTATATATATATATATATATATATATATATAAGAAGTCGAGTATATATGTGTATATATAGAGACGAGAAGCTGATGCAGCAAAGTTAAACATGCAAATTCATCGTGTCGCTCCCTCACGAGCATCTTTACGTTCTCACTCTCAATAATTACCGCGGCACGCTCGGGCGTAAATAAATCCGGCGCGGTGATGAAGAACGGACACGAGTAGGAGTATAGTAGTGGTAATGAATAAAATACGCACATAACGGGTGCATGTGCATATCGGCTATATATATATATGTATATAATATACATTTAAATTTATAATCAAAATAAATATACATTTATACGTATACATACACTTCGCCCAGAAATTAAAGGAACAAGAAATTGAAAAAAAACTCTAGTGCTTTTCAACAAGTTCTTACTATGTGGAAAATGATCATGTAGAGACGATTAAAAAAGCATTTTCGAGCTTGAAGTCTCATATTTGCAAATTTTTAGCAAGTTTTTTTATTCAGTCGCGGCTATTGCCCAACCAAAAGAATAATTGCGAAACGAAACTGCGAAATTTTTTGTTTGGTCCCTAGGTTCGGATAAATTTTTCCCGACTATGCCAATGCCGGGGTCAGTAGGCTTGATAATTCAGCTTCAATTTGGTTTTTCAACGGTCTCTGTATGACAATTCATGGCTATGATATCGGTCATTGAATGAAAAATTGCCACTTTTGTCTTTGATAACCGGACGGGGAGACACTCCGTTTATAATTTATAGTTTTGTAATATATACATATATATATATAGCACATGTGCAATGACAAACGAAGCACAGTAACGGCGACAGATGAAGAAAAACGTGACCCGACAGTGCACCCTCGAGAAAAAAATGATCCGGGACATTTTGTTGCGGTTGGCATTTGTGTTTCGGTTAACGGAGATAGATAGAGGGAAACGGTCGTACATGGTGACCTGAGCATGCGCACAATGGGCGTACTGTAACGGGGTCGGTTATTCGTTACAGACAGTGATAATTACGATTCGTTGCGGATCTCACTCTGTATCTTTCTTTCACCCTTACCGTATGACGCGCGGCAAAGAACACGGGAAAGGGACAAAACCGTTGTACCGATCGAACACTATTTCTCCCAATGATTCTTACCCTGTGACTTTGTCGCTCGTGCAGGATAAATTCGTTATGCGCGAATGTGTGCATGTGGCTATATCTGTAGTATTTTATAGAGATATAGAGATATATAGATATATAGTATCCTCGTAAAATAAGGGACAAAAGTGAAATATATTATTCTAATATCATTCTGCAATTTTCCAAAGCGATTGAGAACTTTTTACCCGTATATATATATATATGTACATATCACATAGCGTATGTAGAACACTTTATCTTAAATTTTTTCGGGCCTCATCGAGGATTGTATTCCGTCATACCGTACAGTGAAATTATTTCACTCGAGTCATATTATAAATTATTTCAAATGGGAAATCATTGGGATTTCCATTTCTTTAAATTTATTTTTCATTTTATTTCATTATCGTACGCGAACCAATTTTTGCTTCCGGCAATAATTTAGGGAAAGAGAAATTCTCGAAAATAGTCCGTTTCGTAACGATATTGAGGAAATAAAAAAATAGGAAAGCAATTTTTTATTAACAGCAATCACGATAGAAACGCGGTCCCGCCTCTTCGCTCCGGCCACATAAAATAGTAAGAAAAAGCTGGCGAAATAAAACATAAATAAATTTAAAAAAATTGATTTCGAAAAAGCAGCCTATCGCGTTATGAGTGCGAGGACGCGATCGTTTGAATTCCGTGGCACGATCGTAACTGATAATTACACACGGACGCCCCCCCCCCCCCCCCCCCCCTCGGTGTGTGTGTGTGTGTGTGTGTGTGTGCACGCGCGCGCGCGCGTGTGTGTGTGTGTGTAGTATCGTGTATGATTACTGCGAGAGGCGTGGTCGCGTCGTCGTTTGTCTCTCGCAAGGGAGAGAGGGCGAGAGAGAGACCTCGTCGTTTTGGATCTTCCCATACGAAATTGAATTCGACGTTCTTTCAAACGACTCGCTTCGCTCCGTATATCATTCATCCCCGCAATGAAATAAACGTTCGAGCGTTATACACGAGAAATAACAGTGTAGAAGGTCGATAAATTTCGTGATTTCTTTTTCTCTCGTTTTTTCCTCATCTTTTTCCTCTATTTCTTGCATTCTTTGCCGTTCAATTTATGTGTCTCGTTGCTGCGTTTCGCTTCTTTCGTTCTTTTTTCTTTATTCTTCAAGGCAGTGCAACGGGAGTAGCTCGGGCTACGAAGGCTGCGAGTATCTTTGCTGCGGTCGGGGCCACGTCACGAGGACGGAAGAGATACTCGAGAGATGCGAGTGCAAGTACATCAGCTGCTGTTACGTAAAGTGCAAAACTTGCAGGAACGTCATTACAACGTACGAGTGTAATTGAAAAAAGAAGTGAAAGCAAAGAAAAAACGATACCCGGGATGTCCCCAAAGTGACGCAGGATCTTCGCGAGATCGAAGGAACGTGCAATTCTGAAGCGAAAAGTCCTCAACCGTTTTTCTCTGACACGCATCATTCCTTGGATATAGAGTTAGCAATATGAGCCAATGAGGCGTGAGTGGGCGGGGCGTCAGCGGCTCGTCCGATTGGTTGTCATTGATCAACGAATATCTAGGCAACGGTGCGTCCGAGAGAAAAGTGAACGAGGACTTTTCTTCGCAGAATTTTGCGATCTATTGATCGCGCGCACGTTCGAAACGAACGGTATACCAAAAGTGACGTAGGATTTTCGCAGGATCGAAGGAACCTGAAATTTTGAAACGAAAAGTCCTCAACCGTTTTTTTTTTTCGACGCACCGTTCCGTGGATATTGAGTTAAGAACATGAGCCAATGGGCGCGAGTGGGCGGAGGGTTAGCGGCTTGCCCGATTGGCTGTCATTGATCAACGAATATCTAAGCAACGGTACGTCGGAAAGACAAATCCATGAGGACTTTTCTTTGTAGAATTTTACGATCTGTCGATTTCGCGTACGTTGGAAAAGAATCTTGGGACTCGATATACACACGAACGAAAATTCGTAGGGAGGTTTTGGACTGATGTCGCTGTAGCGCGGTCTTCTCTGTATACATGCACTGGCGTTTGCAACAGATTCAATCGGAATACGCTGCACAGAGTCGTTCTAGCGTGTATATGTGTAAGACCTCGTTCGATATCGACTAAATTTTGCATTTTGATGATGCCACTCGATATTCGGATGAAAAAAAAATCATTAACGCGGCTTATGGATCGTGATGCGAATAATATGCGCGTTTGTCATCCTTTTGCACGTGTGTTATAATCGCACGAAGTGCGCTATTTATAATAAAATTAGATCGCGTATACTGACATATTGTATGTTTGTGTGTATATATATATATATATATATATATATATATATATATACACTGACACGCACACAACTGACAACGATATATTTATTGCTAGGCCGGTGTTTGACGCGTAGTATTTTGCGCTTGTGGCGTTTCAACTGTATTCACGTACTTTATCGATATTTTTAGTAGAATATATTATTATTATTATTATTGCAAATTGTAATAATAATGTAGATGTTTCGCCGGTGCGGCTCGTACGCGGTTAGAGCGATGTGTAAATAGAACTATGTATATGTTCCAAATGTAAGCTCCGATCATTTCGATTGATCATAATAAATAGCAATCCAATTTCCAAGATCGACCATCGCTCCTTCATTTATATATATATTTTTTTATTTTAATTTTTTCAATGGGATGAACTTTTCGTAAAAAAAGAAATTATACCTTAAGAGTTGTTCGCGAACGTCTGTGGGGCTGGATCATCTTGCTTGATGTCCAGGTCCTGCAGGAAGGCGCACCAATCCAGTCCGGCGCCGCAGTCCGGTTCTTTTTCCGAGGCCCACCACAGGCAAGTCTAAAATTACAGAAAACCAGCAAAAATGAATCCAAATTCACGTGATACATTTGAACTTTTTAAATTTTCGTTAACGCCCAGATGAACAATTTCAAGATGCTTTCATCTTGATTCAGTCTCAACATCTCCGTAACGGGAGTTAAATGTCAACCCACCTTGATATTGACGGGTGCGATCGGTGTGACGGGATTAATTTTTGTATTCATGAACTCCAACAAGTCCAGGTAGTCTATCAGGCCTTCGTCGTTTTTCTTGAGACTGCGAAAAAGAAAACGTGGTCGCGCAAGAACGAAAAAAAAAACGGTTTTTTTTTTCTTTTCATGCGAAAGGAACTCACTGATCGAGCATAGAATTCAGGAGTTCCGGATCAACGGGAATTCTGCAGCCTCGTAAAATGGTGTAGAGCTCGCTTCGAGGTAAGTAACCGGTACGAGCGCGATCCCAGTGACGTATGTCCTCCCCCAAACGATCGAGCTCGTTCCACAAGAGTCGCGATATCTCCGTGTGCATCAGTCGTCTGTGTTTCAATAAAAGGTGAGCAGAAAGGAGCCAAAAAAGAAACGTCGGTCGCATCGTTCGACGTTCGCGGTAGCGAACCAAACTCGAATCAATTAGAGAAAAATAGGAATAGAGCGCGGTCCAAATTGGACACCCTGTACATGACCGTTGGGAGTATAAATTTTTAACTTGACGGTTGACGCTCCTAGGGTAAATTGAGGTGAATAACACCTCAGTAATAAAGTGAGTTTACGAGATCATAGGCGCAAATAATTGAGGCCCGGAAGAGCTAACCTCAATGAGAAGTTGCTTCTCTAAAATGTCTCTAAAATGAGATTGGCAAGTCCTAGGTCCAATTTATTGAGTTTAGGAAACCCCAGCGTGAATTTATTGAGGTTAGGAAGCCCTAGACTCAATTTATTTAGGTGAGGAAGCTCCAGCCTCCATTTACTGAGGTCAGGAAATTCTGACCTCAACAAGAAGACGCTCCTAACCTCAATACATTCAAACTAATGAATAGTTCCTAATAAAATGAGGTTAGAAAGTCTCATCCTTAATTCATTGGGATTAAGGAATCCTGACCTCAACGAGGAGACGCTCTGAACCTCAATAAATTGGGATGAATTAGTAGCTCCTAATAAAATGATATATATGCGCACATACTTATATACGGATAGGGTAATGATAAAGAAACATTTAGCTTCAATTTATTAAGGTCAGAAAGGAGACCCGGATTTTTTTTGCAAATTTAGGGCCGTTTTTTCCAGCATCGCGTCACTGGAGTTCCGACGACTATGATCTAATCTGCTTAGGGAAAATATTTTCCAATGATGACATTATTGGCTCCGTGCGCAACACCAGCGCCGCCGCGTAACGGTCGTATTTTCGTCGACTCTGTCAAAGGCTCAATGATTGTGGTTATATCGTCACAAATTATAAAAATAAAAATCGCTTCTCAATTGCATTTAGTTTGTTTGCAAAACTTCGTTAAAGGTATAACTGCAGCCATCCATTCGTTGCCTTGTTCTAACCTCCAACTTGCCGTAGGGAATCGATAAAATGGCCCTTTTACTATTGGTTCCAGTATTGTTGCAATCTATCAAACAGCCACGGACCTGGCCCGTTTTTAATAAATCGGTATTCGAAATTTGATACACATTTGAGACAAATTTGACAGATGAATAACCGAGTTTGTTGCAATTTTTGTTCACTGCGGGCGCTGCGTTCGATTTCATTACCCCAAGGCCATACTCTGCACGGGGCAAATATTCGCGATTGTAACACAATGTAGTACCTGACGTATTCTCGCGAGACTCTCTCTCTCTTCTCGTTGGACGAGTATTTCCTCGCTATCGTTATCATCTCGTGCTCCACTATTTCATCGCCGAGATATTTGCACAGCGCTTCCCTGAATCGTCGAGGGAGCATTATACGAATGCCACAGTTCACATTGCCTGTTGTCACTTCAATACAGTTCATTTATTTTCTTTTTTATATTGTTTTCAGGCTCGAACCTCAATCGTCTATACGTCAGAACTCCATCATCCTCGGGCCCTTTGGGACTGTACTCCGAGACGAACTCCTCGTAGAAGGGCTCGAGTCCCTTGCGCAGTTTGTTCATTATCAGCTTAGCGTCCGCCTTTGGAAACTGCGGAGGAAAAATGTGCTGGAATCAAGGCGGCGGGCTTTTCACGCTCGCGATCGCAACGCCCTCGCGTGGTCGAGCAACGAAATATTCTCATCACCGTTAAGCGGGCTAGCCTCAAGCTCTGTCGTTCACAAGACCTTCATGCAGGATCGTTGCTACCCGAATATGCGGATGAAGGAAAAAAAAAGAAAGTGTATATGTCATTCCTCCTTGTAAACTGAACCTTGTCGCAGTTTATTTCCATGTAACGCAGCGCGTACTCGTCGGTCGACGTTATTTGAAAGTGGAATTCGCAGAGGTTGACCCTTGCACCGACATAAAAGTCCTGCGGCTCGTAGTACTTCGGTTTTACGCTCGTATAAATATCCTGACCGGGCAACATGACCTGCATTTTTTTCTGAAAGAGACGTCTCTGAAAACCTACGCGACAGAGAAAATTCATTACTTCTTTTTTCATGCACCGAAGTCCAAAAAAACGCGCTCGTAATAATCGCCGAATATGGGAGGAAAAAGACGGATGAGGGCTACATTATTTTTTTTCTTCTTCAATACGAACATTGGAATAAATAGCAAACAAAAGGGAAAAAACCAAAAGTATTCCAGACCGGTATTTCGTCGCGCGAGTTCGAAGATCGAGACTGTCTCGTCCACCGGATAGACCCTAATTATGAAGTGTCGATCCGCGTACTCGGGTATGTTGGATATCATTTTAGCCCGGAATCTCAATACACGGCTATCGTAACCATCCCTGAAAGATTTTCATGAAACAAAGTTCAATCAATAGGTGCGTCTTCGGAAGCTTGTTGTCCACATTTTAATCCGATCATTCTCGCAAAGAGCAACATTCCACGTTCCCATTCATACTTGCGAGATAGAAAAACGTACTTGTCGTATTTATAAAGCCTGACAAAGTCGACTTTAGGCGGCTTGGGCGTAACGCTTAGACAATTGCCGAGCGAATCGTCGTAAGAGCCAAAACCGTTGTAAGGGGGAATATATTTTTTTCCCTCATAGCTGCACGCCTTGTTGACCTTTCTTGGCCTCTCGAGGGCCTTAAAGTCTTCGAGTCCGTACTTGGTTCTTCGCGTTGGGCCGCAAACGTGACGGGAGAAAACAAAGTTAAACTGGATGGCAGCTTCGCGCACAAGACATATATAAATATATAATGATAATAATGACGATGATGATGATGACGATGATAATGATGATGATGACGATGATGACGATGACGATGATGACGATGACGATTTTGACGATTTTGACGATGATGATGATGACGATGATGATGATGATGATGATGATGATGATGATGATGACGACGATACATAAAATAATAATAATGCAAATGCAGTTTTCCCTAGTTTTCTTCCTACCGGTAGTATTCCTTGGTGAACGGATCAAGATCAGTTATGACAACATTCCGACCAAATATATCGAGTTGCGCACCGATGGACAGATCGTTGTCCTTGTAATAATCGCTCACCGTCGTTCCGGTGTTCAGCGAATCGATCATGTAGTGACCCTGAGTATCGTCATCGCCCAGGACATTGAGAATCGTAAAGCGTTCACTTGAGCCGACGGGACTCATACTCTTGAAGAACTGTATGCAAATTGCGCGATTTTTATTAATATTAAATAAGTTATAATATAATAAAAATTAATTATAAAATATAAGGAAAATTAATTATCGAATATAATAAAAATTAATTATAAAATATGATAAAAATTAATTATAAAATATCATTAATCTTGGCACGTAGGTTAATTTTGGCTACCGGGTGTGAATGCAAATTTTTCTCCCCGTTATCAAGACTATTCTCCATACGAGCGAATACACGAAAGTAAACATATTGTTTTTGGATGCAAAAAGTATTGGAAAAGAATGTAGGGCGGGTATTTTGCGGGATTTTTTTAACGATTTAATTTTCGGTCGAGAGATAGAGAAACAAAGTTTGGATACTTTGGGAATTTTGGCTCGTTTGACGAAAACTCGAGCGGTGTCCGATCCGCCATCGAGCGACGCGCACTCCTTAATCTCAATCGTATCGTCGGCGAGATAGTAGCGTAACTCGAGATCGTGAATGGTCCCGTACTCGCTCGGCGTGTCGTCCCAGTAACCGTAGAATCTCAATATCTTGCCGTCGTACTTCAAAAATTTGCCCAACGTGTCGCTCCGTCTGTTCGGCTTTTTGGCGAATCGGTGCTGCAAACATCCTTGCCGATCATTGTATTCGTACTTGTTTTTATTTTCGCAACGTCTTAAGGCCGGAGCCTGAATTAGAAGGTCCAAAAGCGATGTTTTCGAGAATTTTTTTATAAGCGAACACAACAAGCGAGTCCAGTAAACATTGAGGTATCTTTTCATGTATATTTAAACTGTTTTAAAAAAAGTTCAACGTGAAACAATAAATTACTGCAGATTTATCAGCCTATTCCATGTGCGTTTTGCAGACCCCAATCGGCGGAAAAGATGCCGCTCGTGATTCATGATTAAAACAACAACAACAAAAAACCAATAAAATTTTCAATTGTTATATATTTTTCTTCCGGGTGAACTAAAAAAAAGCTGAAAAAATCGTGAAGTTATAACTTTTCTCAGGTTTGGAAAAATTTTGTTTAAAAATACTTTAACGTCTTATGAAAAGGATTTAAGGCCTTAGGCCACAGTAACGGGTATGAAATCATGTGCGAATTTAACAATTTTTTTTCGTTTGAAAAAGTGATTCACTTTTAAAATTAATTATATATATTTTTTTTTCGATGTACAAAACGGCCGACTACTAATATTTTATTTTGTTATCTTTTTTTTAGGCGCTCCGCGGCGTGACATTTAGCGTCCACAAATTTTTACCTAGAACACAAAACAGAAATTCTCGTCAATCTACATTAAAATACCTAGAGAAGTACGTACGGAATTGAAAAAATATTGCCCATAAAATGAAAAGTTTTCGATTAATCACAAATTCCGTACGTACTTCTCTGCGAAATGCAATTGGGAACATAATTTTTAAATTTGAAGTAAATCGACTGAAAATTGTTAAATTTATTTGTCACGCCAATCGGAAAAAAGCTGTTTCGAGAAGTTTCGATTAGTCGGCCAGTTTGTACATCGAAAAAAAAATATATATTTTCTAACAGCTTGATATTCATACTAAATAGATGTGTAATTAATGTTATGATGAGTCACTTTTTCATACGAAAAAAAATGGTTAAATTCGCACATGATTTTATGCCCGTTACTGTGGCCTAAGGCCTTAAAAAGGCTTATCCAACGACTTGTTTAGTCCACTTTGAAGAGAATTTCATACTGAAGAAAATAAACTTTGGTTTGAATCGATAGGTCGTCTAGTTTTTTGGTTATTACGCTCGGCAATTTGGTAAAATCGTGAAAATGAAAACTGGCGAAAACGCGCTTCAAAGTTTTCAATGGGAGTTCTGGTCGATAGGAGGAATCTCTGCTTTTGGCCTCGTATCTTCGAAAATATTTACAATTGGCCTCTGCAACTTTGTCAATATATTCTCGGATAGTTTATCTATCGATTTGAGCAATACAAAAAAAAAAACAATTTTTCGGACCTTCTAATTCAGGCTCCGGCCTTAATCAGCATTGAGGATCAATGCTCCGAGGCAACAATCCCCAGAAAATTTTACCGATATCCGTGTGTCGTTGTAAGGGTCGTTGGGAATTTGAATGGGATCCGACACGGAGATTCCCATGCGATTCAAAAAATGCCTCGTGAACTTGTCGCAGTCGACAATTTTGTAAACGCGCCCGTAAATCTCGAGCTCCTTGCCGATATTCAGGTCGAGAATATCGTAGTGACGATTTTTAACTGGGCTGGGCATTGGTATCCTTTGACGTTTCACCAAAACACCTTTGGGTTGAATATGAATAGTATGCATGTAAGTAAATGTGCACGAATGTATAAATACGTATAGATTTGTGGAAGGGTCACGGTTTTACCAGGTGTAGAAGTATGAAACCGGAATTTCACTGTAGATGGCGCTAGCCATCAATTTAGGGACCGTAAGACCGCTTCTGCAGCGCTATCATTTCCCTCTAACAGCTGACGAAGATTTTCAACACCCAACAACTCAACTTCCCTACACCGCTATATTTTTCTATAACCTTAAACATGTCGAGTTTTGTGCCTACGAACTACACGATTTACGGACAGCATTGCTTTTCTGTTATCATTTGAAGAAAACTGCTGCAGAATCGCATCGAATGCTTGTCGAAGCTTAAGGTGAACATGCTCTTGGTAAAACACAGTGTTTCGAGTGGTTCAAAAAATTTAGAAGTGGCGATTTTGACGTGAGAAACGAAGAGCGTGGGAAACCACCAAAAAAGTTCGCAGACAACGAATTGCAAGCCTTATTGGATGAAGATGATACTCAAAGTCAACAAGAACTCGCGGATCAATTGAATGTGACGCAGAAAGCCGTCTCTGTAGAGCCGTGTAATTTTGACAAAAAAATTCCGGTTTCATACTTCTACACCTGGTACATACAAAACTGGAAACTTCTAGGGCGGAGCTTGACTCAGATAATGAGGCAAAAAGGCAGTTCTCACTTTTGCCGACCGCAGCGCTGCTAGGTAGAAGCTAGTCAATCAAACGCAGTTTTAGCTACACTTTCCTCAATTTCAATGGATACAGTAATAGAAAGTCCTAAGAAGGTGTAAGAAGTATAGAAAAGTGTAGCCAAAACGAACCGACCCATTCATTATAAGAGCGATATAAATGGAAAATGATTGTGCATTTTTCACTCCTGGTCCCCCGGGCAGAATGAGAATTACTATCTCAGTAGACTGTATTCTCGTATGCTCGAATTTCTGTAATGCTTTTATTAGGTCTTTCGCCATTGGAATAGATGAGGTATGAACAAATTTGTGCGGTCTAAAATGTTTTCTTTATTATTAACGTTTGTTCTTAGTAGATTGTATTCCTTGTTTCCTTCTACAACTTTGATTGTTATTTTGGCTCTTTTAACAATGTTAATAGAAGCCTGAAAATGAATATGAAGGAAGACGAATTTAAAAAATGAAATGAACGCATTGTGGATGTTTAAAAGGCACAGCTTTTGTTGATTTGTACGGTACAATTTTTATATTTTTCTTTTATCTATCTATCGATTTAAAAATAAGAACTTGATGTATACGTTGGTATTTGGGTCGAAATGTTTATCATGAAGAGCACTTAAGGGGCGCAATACCTTAAGGCGAAGAAAAAATATTCCGATTTTCATGATTTTTTCAACGCAAAAGATTTCTTCATCATTTTTCAGACTTAGGTTATGTTTTATTACTACGTTTGGCTGTTACATGCATTTTTTTTCCATCGATTTTTTAAAATGACGGTGATATAGCATTCTCTTCTGAACTGGTTGCGGCGGATGTTGTCAAACGGCGTGACACGTAGTGCCGGCGGGATTAAGGGGGGAAATCCCTTTAGACGCCCGAAAATGACTCATTTCTCATGATTTTTTTAAAGGTGATAAAATAAACGTATCTTTTTAAAATTTTTACATTATCTCATTACAACTTTCGAGTGCTCGAAAAAAAATAGTTTTCAAACAAAACACAATGGCGGCGTTATAAGGTATTTCATTAGGCGAAAAAGTTATTGATCGATCTGACTGAAAGTTTGGGAGGTTTCTCACTATAACATTATTGGAAGAATATACCTAAAGTTTTGAGGTTATCGCGTAAATAAATTACTTTTTTTAGGTAAAAATTGTCGAGTAAATAGTCAAAAATATAAAAATTTGCGTACAAAGCCTACTTAATTTTTAAATTTATACTTTTTTACATTTTTATAGGTATATCCTTCCAATAATGCAATAGTGAGAAACTTCGCAAAATTTCGGCCAGAGCAATAACTTTTTGGGCTATAAAAACTTTGGGCTATAAGAAAAAGATTTCATTCAAACGAGGAGGTGATTGCAGAAACGAATAGCTATTTTGCAGACTTAGACAAATCCTATTATACGGAAGGGATCAACAAACTCGAGCGGCGTTGGATAAAGTGTATAAGGCTAAAAGGAGACTATTTTGAAGAATAAAAAAGGTTTATCCCAAAAAATTAAGTAGTTTACATTTTTGCACGGACTTATCGAACGACCCTCGTATGTCAACTTCACCCAGCAACACAAATATATTTGTAACTATATGTAATAAGTATATATATATATATGTAAAGAGATAGCTTGAACCTTGTTCGAGTCCGCTATTGTCGGTGACAGGCTCGACTATTTTCATAGTATCGTCCTCCAGAAAGTAGGTAATGGTAACTACTCGTATTTGAAAACAGGAATTCCATCGTTCCTGCACAGTTTCTTGAAAGTAAGCTTTGAACATGAGTCTCTGAAGGGAAAAAAAAAACGAAAAAAGCAATTCAATCACGAGCCCGTATAACTTCGAAGATATTTCTTGCAAGAAGGAGCATATTTCGTGGGAGGCGCTGGCGGATGCACGAAGTTTCGTATGTGGCACTGAACGTGAGCAATATCAAATATTTGTCACTCCATTGTCAAGAAAAATCAGATAATTGGTGTAGTTGATTCCGTGCAAGAAATAAGTGAAATATGTATCGAAGATTTGCGATGGAGAAAAAGGAGTTTGGTGAGATCTCACCTGGCCATCAAGGGCTATCCATGGGGGCAACACTTGAGCCTCGCCCCGTGGATAAAACGACGGATGATGACTGTACTTCGACACTTCCGGCCGCTCGCTCAAGTAATACACGCCATCGTGAATCTTTTCGAAAGTCTGTTTCCTATTGAATCTCGTCTGTCCAATCTGAAAGTCGTCAAGTTGGTAATGTTCCGTTCACCACGTGCCATTCAATTTTTTTTTCGTTCGTCGAGGGACGATGAAGGTTAATCGGAGTTATGAAGATTCAAGAAAATCACATTCCACCAAACAGATTCAAACTAGCCCTCTTGCCTCGCTCGCTGCATCAATAATGCAATTCAATTGGACAATGGTGTTCCGATCGTTTTATCGTCGAAACGCCCTCGTCGTCCCTTAACGGTAATAAAAAAGAATCGAGGATATACACGAACACAGTTATGCTTACTCTCGTATCGAAATTGTATCCCGGCAGACAAGGAAATTTCGGACCCCGCTGGACACGTCCGAACATCCTTCGATTTGGCAGTTTAAAAAATTCACAAAAGAAAAATCACACGAGTCAAAAAGTAGAGGAAAAAAAAATTAATTCCAAAGCGCTTTGACCACGTCAGAGCGTAGAAAGGGCGTTTCTCGTGTGGCAGGGCCTCGTGGAGCGCACACTTGATTTTATTTATCGTGTTTCCTTGGTGACAAGGTCGACAAGGCAGAGCTGTCATTGAAAGACTGGGCGCATAGCGAGCGTTTTCTGATCCTGAATAAGTGGCGCTACGGTTACCCGGGCCTGGTATATATGTGCAGGCTGTTCGGTGGATCTACTGGGCTAAATATGACAACTCAAGTCAGTCCCGATTCATCACCGTTAGGGGATAGATACCAGCGGGACGTCTTTTCATTGTACATCATAGTGAAACACTTCTCAACTGGGTCGCGCCCAAAAAAATTGCGAAGAAAAAAAACCTCGCTGCAGCGCATTAGGAAACTGAATAGTTCCCTTTGTTCTTTTGATGATTTCAACGCATCAAACAGTACTGGCACAAAAGGCTCGCACCACAAAAGATATAGCGGGAGCGTAGAACAGCACGTGTGTCCTTACGTCGTTGGAAATCGTAAATACGACAAATTACAGCGTCTCTGTCTACCGAGTCGATTGACCCATTACTGTATCGATAGGATGATTTCTACACATTTGGTTGAGGTAGTCCTATAGACAGGCTTCAATTCATAGGATTTTTTTTTGAGCTTCACTAAATATATTAATACTCGTCTCTGTAAAACTTCAGGAAGTGAAGGAATCCTGAGACGACATACAAAAACCCAATTTCCAGTCACTACAAAAGTGTATACAATAGTGAGAATCCGTCAGATTCTTAAAAATAATCAGATTTACATGCTACTTGACACTTGTAGTAATGCAATGCTTTCATGAAAAAAATACGCTTATTGACCTAATTTTCATGTAATATCGTAATTCATGTAATATCGTAACATTAAAATATTACATTTTAATTTCATGTAAAATGTAATATTCATGTAATATTTGACTTCCGGTATTGGATTTATTACCATTTGCTACGATAAAGAGACGTGACAGCAAGGCAACACCTGACCTGCTGCAGCGTCAGTTTAAAAAATGTTGAAACAAAAAATAAAAAATCCTTTACATTCTATATAAAAGTACGCTGTCGATAAACCAAGAAAAAGTTGAAAAAGTTGAATATTGTAATAATGGTGGCACTCGGAAAAAAATTCGAATTTTCACCGAAAACCTTCGTATTTTTTATGCAAAAAACGTTTAATTCAATTTTTCACATCAAAAATTGAGGTTTATCGGTGAGGGTTTGCAATTATGTGTCAAAAAACCTTTGATTGAAATGAATCGGATAGTTTTTTTTATCGCTGCAGGAAATTTCGAAAATTCGTTCAGCAACAATTGGCTGCAGGCTGCTGATGACCACTTATTGTCGATTAAAAAAAAATATTTTTCATGTTTCCTAATGAACCATAAAATACCCTACGAATTTCAAAGCGATTGGTTCAGTAATTGCGTTGGAAAAAAATCTCGAAATTTTTGGTAATTTTCGACCATTTATATGTATTTCCCTCCTTAAGGTTCTTACCTTCGGACGTGGACAAACATCTGTAGAGTCAAGGTGGGTTACAATAAAAGCACAATGACTTAAAATATTCGATACGAATCTTCTCGTTTTTGGCAGAACACTACTTTTAAGGGGTCAAACGCATGCTCAAAAACTTTTTGTCTTTCTATGACTTGTGAACGGGCCGAGATGAAAGCAAAGGTCAAAGGGAAAAAAAGTAATCTTCGACTACTAAACGTTCATGACAATAACGATGAATATAACAACAAACGCCGTATTGTTTATTGCTACAATTCGTGAATAACTGGCGAAAATCACTCTCCAATTTTCGGCTAATATGGGCACAGTAATAGGCAAGGCCAACTTCGTGCACTTTGAGAAGCAACTGGATTACAATTGTATATTTACAAAGAATTAATATTTATATATTTTATATATATATTTAATAAATTCAATATATTTTATATTTTAATATATTTTATATAAATTTTATATATTTAATAAACGTTTCAATTGTATATTTTTTATGGATTATACTTATTACAATAACGATAGTCATGATAAAAGTGTTTAAAACGAAGAGTTTTCTTACACCTCGCACAAGTGATAATAGATGCTTCGCCGCATATATCGCATGTCAGTGCAAATGCCTTGCGGATTTTTTAATTTTTGTGGTTTTTTTTCTTCGCAAACGCTTTTGTACTACGCATACTTAAAAAGGCTTGTAAACCGGGGCGAAGAGAACTGGTTGTTTGTAAGAGATTATAACTTAACAATATTGTCTCTCAAGTGCAGATGGACGTCGTAATTGTATAATACTACTATGTCAGAAGTGTTTGATGGATGAAGTTTTTTTCATACACAGAAGCCATAAACATCAAGGGGTTGTATCACTCCCGTTGTACCTGCAATAATTGTTAATTGTAATATCAACTAATTGTCTACAGAACTGATGAAACTGGTTACCTGTGATCCATTACCTGTGTGATCCATTGCTGCATCAATAGGATGTAAGGAGGTGTCAAAAAATCGATTTTTTTGTCTTTTCTCAAAGTCTACATATTCAGGAATATGGGAAAAAAGGTTGAAGTTGAAATATTTAAAATTAATCGAGTTGCAGACGATTTAGTGAGAGCCGGTAACGCAACGATTTACACAGGATACTAAAAGTTCCAATCGCGTTTTTGTCGAAACGACTTTTTTCGATCTGGGCGGAATCATGACTCTAGCTATAATTGTCCGATTTTCGATTTTAGAAAACCCGGAATTCTGTAATTGCAGTAGTTATCGTTGAACGGTGCCGTTCTTCAAATTGAGTATTTTTTACGCCCCCGAATTTAAAATTTCGCCAAAATTACGCTTTTCTTTCAAACACCGACCATTTTGTGAAATTATGTTTTTAAAAAAAAAAAAACGGCCACGTACAACGAGCGCTACACTTATATAGATTATAAAACTCCTTTATTTTCATATTCAGACCAATCATTGTCAACTTATCGATTCAGCCATTGAACCGATTTTTTTATACCGAAGCTCTTATACACCTTAATAAAGTCGTTAATTTTCCATTTTCGTAAGTGAAGATTTACACGAAATAAATTCAATCTATGCTTTATAGCATGCCTCATTTCCAAATCCCAAAAAAATTATCTAGTAGAAAAAAAAATCAGAATAAGCAACCGTTTTCGGCCTATCACAGTGGTGCCCTCTCTTAAACTCAATCGCATTACTATTTTTTCGGTACTCAAGTATTCCTTCATTTTCATTCTGCGGTTCTTACTTCATTGGGTGGTGCACTAATAAACGGCGATGATCAGCCGATTCGGGAATTCGGACGAAAATGAAGATAATCGGGTGAGTTATAAATGCACGTTGTATTCAGTATTATCCAGTAGTTAACAATTTTCATGTTCACCGCCTTTTCGTGTGTACTTTTTTGCGTCCAAGTGTTAAACGTGTATAAATATAGTGTGTAGCAAAAAAAAAATGACGTAGAAATATAACCTCTCTATAGTAATTTCAACTGCATAGGCTTATATATGCATACACACACACACACACACACACGCATGTATATAGATATTTAGCACGGGTGTACATAGAGATCTGGAAACTCCGGCACCTCTTATACGGCAGGTTTAAAGCTCTCATTGAAAAAGATTTTATTAGTTCCTCTGCTGACCGCGTGGATCGCTGCGACCCTAGGAGAACTTTGTTACGCGCATGCGTATGGTACATCCATTCTGACCATTTTCTTGATTATTTCTTTGATTATTCTTTGATTATTTTGATAAATTCTCAATGTTGATCAGTGTACGGCTCGCTGTTTTGGCAAATATTATTCCAAAGTTTATTGCAGCGACACTACTGACCAACACGGCAACTACCAACATTATTTTCATCAAGAGCTTTACGCCCACCATGGGATTTTTCAGACCTATACGTACGATCAATCAACAATAATCAGGTTTCCCAAGTATTTCCATTTTGTTTTCCTCCTGATTGATATTTACGCTTCACGACCAGCGCAAAGTCGTTGTACATGGCAGTCAATTGAATCTCGGCCAAATATCGGCTAAAGATCTTGTAAAGACAACGAGAATCCTACCGCGCGAACCGAACAAACCTAAGGATGCGATCCGGCCATGAATTCCAAAACAAAACTCGTGTGCAGTCTAAGTGTGCAATAGTACTCGTTGACAGATCAAGGATAAATCATTGTTCAATCAAAAAGGAAAAAATGATGCGAAGGAGACAAGAAATCAACGGTTCAATAGATCAATGAGATTTCCTAGAGACGACCGGGTGACCAGTACTGAGTACTTATCTCCTTGTGTTGTGGCCCATAAACTTTAAAGTTTTAACATAATTAGTTGATAAAAAGAATTCTTCATTAAACAGTTATAATGTCCAACAGTCGAAACTGTTTTTCCCACAGCACACCTAAGCGTTTCTTATTAGCGCGTTTAAATGGCCTCTGGTTAGTACTAGGTTCGGTCTTGCAAACAGGTCCTGAAACGACGGGGGCGGAGCTCAAAGCGGATCGAAATATTTCGCCCTATACTTCCATAAACGTGGAGTGAGCTTCGAGCACGATTCGAAATTCAAAAATTTGGCGAATGTAACTGATTATTTCCATGAACTGTTCAAACGATCGACGTTTCGAGTGCCCACGCGTGGTTCACTCGGTACCACATCTACGCAACTTCATTCTCGAGCAAGATTTAAGCTTTGACGATTTTTCAAGTTTCATTATCGCTGTCCAAAGAAGCGACATGCCCGAAGCTTTGTAAGTGAAATGAATAAAACGAAGCAGAGATGAGCGTAGCTAGGATAAAACAACCAATAGAATCGCCCGGCTCAGCTTCAATGGACATTAATCCAGCCGTTGATTGGTTGCTTTTCCCTAGCTCCGCTCATCGCCGCTTTGGTGGATGATGGCCCTTAGGCCCTTGGCACTAGAATGATCCTTAATAAGGACTCTCCCAATTAGTGAAATTTACGATAGTTTCACGACCAGTATGTAAGACCGTACATTCGCATCTGTCAGCAATTAACAATGATTATCTTTCGGCTTTCAGTTTTCATCTCTTATTCCCTAATCCTTCATTTCCGGCATCAGGTCGTACCAAATGGTGGTTGCATGGGTGATGTCCATGTCGGAGAGGTTCAGGTACACCTGACCCATGACGTTGCTACCCGAGGACAACCAGCCCTTTAGCGTACAAACGGATACCTCGAGAATGCGCGTATTCAGATCACCCTGCGAGACGATGTATTCGAATTGTTCGTCGTAGACCGGGTTGAGATTGTCCTTCATTACGGCAGTTTTGCGCTTCGTTTCTTTGTGACGATCCGGCAGTAGGTAAAGCTTGACGTACGGATCCGGCACGTTGTACGGGTCGCTTTGAGGCAGATTCCTGAAGAACAATTGACGCTTGGCTTGGCGAATAATCGCGAGTCAACATGACTAAAGTGTTCTTACTGATTGATGGAAATCAGGTGATCATGACGCTATCGGTTGTTCCATTATTCGGTTTGAGGTATTCCTGGCACGAAGTTTCTCATGTGGTACCGAACGAGGATAAAACTACGTTAAGGCCCGTTTTTTTTATTTGCACGTTAACGTCGATCTGCGAATTTCCGGCGTAACGCGTTTATTCAGTGATTTTCACGTTTTTAGGTCGAATTAGTTGCGAGAATGATGTGGCAACGTCACAGTGGCGCCGAACGGAGCGCCATGCTGCCCAGCGAGCGAGCGCCAGCTGCCCTACATATAGGCATGCGTGCATGTGGTACAGCACTGAGCCAGTGAACAACCAATTCGAACCGTATTTCGACCCAATGCAAACGTTAATATGTTCTTCCAACGTTCGGTGACTCTACATCTTAATCCGCAAAAAAGCATCCTCTAATGCCAGAGTCATCGACGCTCGTGCAAGGAATACCTCAATCGAGACCATCTTCTTTCGTATTCGTCCATAAACGAAATTCTACGAATCACTCACGATATCTTGTGGACGACGACTATCAACTTTTGTCGTGGTACGCTGTACCGAAGCGTCAGTTGGATCCTGCCTAGTTTAGCTTCTCCCGACGAGGAAGTCTGACTAGAATGGCGATGAACGAGGCTGGGATGTACCATTATAGCTTCGGTAGTCATCGCAGGAATGATAGTTCCCTCCTCGGCGACGAGGGTTTCCTCCGTTGCGGATTCCGGAAGCCCTGTCGGCCCACTGGTTGCGCTGGACACCGCACTATTGGCAGCACTGTACACCGATTCTTTGGACGCTTGTTTCTTCATCGGTGTGGACGGAACTGCACCAGAAGAGGGCATATACGTCAGGCAAGCCAAAGGCACCCACGTGTTTGTCATTGCTTGCTTCCTAGTGTGTTGCCAGATCGAAAGTTTTCCCCCAGACGTAGGATTGTTCGCCTCGTATCAGGAAGGCACATAGGGGAGCGGAAATGACTCAGGATGTGTTCAGGTAATCTTAAATGACAGCCATTTTTGTGTTCTTGTATGAGAGGCCGCGTACACCAATCGCGCTGATCTTGAGCGAACTCAAACAAATGAAAAGTCCACACCATCGTTCTAATCTCATTGAACGCAAAATGGAAATAGCTTTGCTTCGTAGTTCAGAATAGCGCAACTACGATCACGGCGCAAGGGCAGCACGTGTCAAGATCGACTGATCAATGTCTGACTGATAAATAGACAACGCACAGCCTGAACCGCTGAAGACAGAGACATCAAAATATGGTACACCAAGAATGGCTAATTCGACAATCAACTCTCAATGAGGTGAAATGGGGTTTCAAAATTTGCATGGAAAATCGTATTGCTGGTATCAACGCGGGTGAAGCTGCCGACGAAAGCTAGTAAGTATGTATACGAACCAAACTTTCATACTCGTTGAAGATTTATTTCACAGCGTTCTTTGGCAGATAAGACTGATATACGTCAAAAGAAAATAGTCAAGTTTTGTGGTAAAATTGACAACAAATAAAATGTCCTGTCGCGTCAATAATAAAAACGCGACAAAACTGAAAATGTTCGTTTGATGGTCGTCATCTGAGATTTTTTACCCGAGGAGATTGATAAGAGCCACAATCCAGTAAAGCAGAGAGGAGAGGAGACGTGCAAAACTAGGAAGAAACAACCAATCAACCAACGAATCCATGTTCATCGAAGCTGGACGGATTCTATTGATTGTTTGTTCCCAGCTCCACTCATCTCCTCTTCTCGCCGCTTTGGTGGTTTGTGACCTTAAGTCTAGGACTGCGGGATGTGGATCATCTGGAAGCACTGTTTGACATCTCAAAAAATCGCGAACAACATGGAAAAGGCTTTGTCCGGAATATCCTCACCGCTACTCGGCACGGAGCTGCTAACAGTGGACTCTTGTCTCTCGATTTTCTTATTCAATTCGTTGATGTCGTGATCGTCATCATCCTCCTCGGACATTGGCTCTGGTTCTTCGTATTTCAATATCTGTACGAGAAAATCGTCAACATCTGGTGAACTTGGCATTTGGGACAAGGCGAATCGAAGATCGGGCGGAAAATTTACCCTGAGCGACATGGACAAGACGAGTTTGCTGTCTGGATCGGCATTCTGTAGGTCGTAAGGCTGCTGCATGTCCTCCATGTCTTTTTTGCCCAACAGGCCGGCCAAATTGTAGGTCATTGTTCCCACCACCATACCGGTCTTTTCGTCCGAAACCTGCAATGATTGGGATTTTCATACGGGCCGTTAAAACATCCGAACGACAACAGCCTCGAGATCCAAATCGTTTACCTTGATGTTGAGACTGGCAGTTTCCGGATCTCCTACCAAGAATGTGAAACCCTGTTCCCAGATGGGATCGCAAGATCTGAGCATGGTAGTTGTTCTTTTGATGCTAGATCCAACGCTAGCCTCGAGATAGACGTCCGGCTGTTTGCTGCCGCGAAGACACTGCAATGTCATTGCAATCATTCTCAAAAGAGTTCAACGTCTAGGTCAGGCGATTGCTTTGGCCTGTCGGGCCTGAGCCCGGGGTTAGCTGAACTGATTTAGCATTCGTTGTATTACCGGCAAATTCTTTGCAGAATCGACGTACAGTATGAGGCAAGCGGTACTCATGGACGTGACCCTGAGCTGTTGCGTCTCGACGAGTGCCTGATAATGGCAGAGAAAGAAGAGGGTACGAGAATTTATGAATTCCTCATTGGAGGAAGGAACCAGATTTTTCATGATCCACTTACAGCCTGCAAGTCTCTCGCCAATTTGGATAGCTTCAGCCAAGTGAAGCGCAACTGCACCATCCCGTGCTTAGCGAACTCCAAAGTCAACCACTGCGACCGAAAAAATGGTTTTCTTTTACAGCTGTGGAGAAGTCCTTCGTTGTTGCTTTCTTTTTGATAAGCTAAGTGTCTTCAACCTACCGTGTCGATCGTTCCTTTCTTCTTGACGCGGCTGACTTCAACGGTCGCCCTGATCCATTCGTGAAAAACAGTCACAATGAAGATTATCTGCTCATTCGAGTCTTGATTCGTGAGCAAAAACTGTGAACGTGGGTATGACTTGTGGGACGACATATTTTCAATGATTGTTGCGTCGAGGCAAAGCCCGGAACGTGCGATGTATTTGCAATTGTAAGTGCCGATTAGCGAGAATAAACTGTACAGGATATTAGACATGCAAAAAGATCAGCATAGATTCACTGCGTGGTAATCCGAACGCGATTGAGTATTACGGATCGCAACGGGAGCCTGGTGAGATCAGAGACCACAGATGCGATTGGAACTTTTCAAGCGCAAAGAGAAAGAGAGTGTACCGCAAATAGGATGAGAAAATGATCCTTTGGAATAATTGAATATGTACAATATACTGAAGGTATCAGCCAAAATAAAACTCGTTCAAGCTTCCACTTGCCATGATGCGAGGGTTGTTCGTGTGCGAATCTATACGACGTTCACTATCGCGAGACTATTCACGAAGATGCTTCTAACTAACGTTTTGAGGATGAAGCAAGCTTTGGGCATCTAAAGGGCAGTAGTTTCGTATTTCAATCTGAACGGTGTCCTCTGTGGTGTCAGAGAGCAAAGGCATTCAATGGTCAGGCGAGTATAACGATATTCAATGGCGTTGCTACATCGAGTCATCTCGGTGGGTGGTTCGTTGCACGGTCTTACATACAGGTCTTGAAACGATCGCAAACTTCTATGACGGTGAGTCTGCTTATCGAGGATTGTTCAAGTGCCGAGGCCCTAACGCACAAACGAGTGCGCAAAGTGGCCTTACTTTGAACTCGTGAGAAAATGAACTCCACGAGGAAGCTGAGAGACTATTTTATGGCCCTGGAATTGCCGGTTAATCGGAAGGTAATTTTACTCACAAACCTTGTGAGTTTCGAATCCTTAAACGCGTTTTCCTGACCACCACTTTTTCGTGAACCTCTTACATGACTCGAAAACTATCTGATCGATCATTTTGAAATATTGCACACTTTATTATCACATAATTACCGTCTGTGTGAAAAGTTCCTTAAAAATGATTGAAATAAACTCCTTTTTCATTAACAAATGCTATAGCAAAAATTCCATGGAAAATACATATTTTCAAACACGTACCGTGTCTCGAGTTTTCACTTGTCTTTGGGTTTTTTCGGTACATGGGGCGTGTGGGTCTTAGAAATCTAAAACTGATTGGCTCTAATGTTTCAGATCAATGCACCAGGCGCGAAGCTGTACGCCATGGCACAACTCAGGCGGCAACCGTCTCCGCGGCAAGTGTCATAACGCTGCCAGTTTTGAATATTAAAAAATTGGAAAATTAAAAGACGTAATAATATGTACATAAACTTTTTATGTAGAATGAATCGTCTCGACCCGAAAAAATCTTAAATATTCGCTTATTCTCCGCTGCCTAAAGGAATCCTTCCCCCTTAAACCAACTAGACCGAAGTCCTGTCCTTCCAAGACCCGCGTGTAAGACCGTAATTGGGTGTGATGCGCTCTGGTTTCTACAATTAGCAGTACCTTCCAAGGGGATCGTCTTGGCCCGTGTTGTCTTTGTCAAAGAGCTGAGTGACGATCTTGTTGTAACGACCAGAGGATTCCTCCACTACAAACTGCCATCACACATAAACTCGTTTAGTCGGTTATATCGTCATCATCGTACAAGCAAATCTTTTCTCTTCCTCTTCTCTTTTCAATCACATTTTTTCCACGTCTTCACAGCCTCGATTCGATATTACTGTTTCTCAGCGATGTGAAAACGCGTCTGTTGATGAATATGTTAATCGAGCGTTATTCGGCGGCGTGGCTCATCTCTGATGACAAGCTTGAATCAATTAGTTCAGACGCGTGGATATGGAATCTCCAACTTACGAGGTTGATAGGTTATCGATTAATGGAAACAGACCAAAATCATCGTCTCATTGATTGGCATGATCAGGAAAAGTGCGGGTTCGGAATTTCTTGTTGTATCTATCGTAAAACAGATGGGGAAACACCCAAAGTTTTTAAAATTCGAATCTCTAGCGAAAGTCCGACTCATTGATTGATTGACTCAATTGATGACCAGATTTGCAATGGCCCATTGGCATAAACTCTTACTGCACATTGTTTGGCTCTGTTTGGGGTTGTTTAAGTGGACAAACCTCAAGAAACCCAAGCGAGTTCTTTTTCAATTGCTCGTCGCTTCGTTCGAGTCAGCAGCCAGCCCCAATGAAATTGGGAAAAAGTTCGATCGGGTTCGTTTTGATCTATTTTATCTTCGGACAATTTTGTCGTATTGATCTTAAGTCGACTCGAAATCCTCACAAAGTAGCTATCTCTTCTGCACAGAACGAGTTTGGGTGTATTTTATTTTTGAACAATGTTGTTATATTGATTCACAGGATTCACATCCTTAAAAAAATCTTTGTTCAATTTCAACGGCAACTTTGGATTCGGGAGGGTGCAGATAAGAGACCGCGTATCTGCCACATAGCGTTCACAGTGCCGGAAAAGATTACGTTTTCGATCTCTCATTTACGCCGAAAATTCGACGAGTGGTTCAGCCTTATTAATTAGCAATCTAAAGAAGAAAAAGGATTGTAGCTGTACTCTCGAAGCTAAAACGTGTGCAATAAGCACCGGCGGCACGAGAAACCTCGAAATGAAAAGCGAATTTTGTGTACGCAAAATATAAACACACACACACCACCCGCACATGTTAAACACACAATCGTTACGATTTTTCGCTTCGGACGCGGATTATGAGAGAAGAAGCGAATTAAGAGAACGAGCAAAATACCAACGTGCCAATGAGGCTTCCAGTAGTCGCAGAAAATTCTCTTAGTCAAAGAATCAACAGTCTGAAGCGTTTGCGGAATAAGATGCGTGCACGATGGAACATGAGGCAAGTTAAATACAACCTAACCTATGTACATTTCGAACGATCGAGGATTCGAGCGATATCAGGATCGAAAGGGAAACTTGTAGAAATGGAGCGTTGGAAAGGACAGCCTGTAATGGGGGTTTTCCGTATAGGGAAAAGAAGGCGATGCAACGAATACTACTGCTATACCTTCAGCCGATATCAATACGTACAGTTTTGCTCACACATTTACTTGGATACTTTCAACTTGTTATCTTCCAATGCGACTGAAACTAATGACGTCTCACAAATGCATTGCGGTCCTCTTGGAATTTTTTACTACGAATTTTTACGAGTTGTGTCTTCAGAATATAAATAATGTTTTCTTTTGATTCGAAATTAGTTAAAAAATAATGTATTCAAAGGCACTAAAAATTCGTCGATAAACGTCGATTTTCTCGAGGTACGTAGCCCGTCGAATGAAAATCGATTCCAATGAAGGACCGATAATTTTTTTTCATTCCCCGAATCCAATGATGATGCTTTGGAGGCATACAAAATCCCGCGAGCGCGTAACCAGGATTATCGATGGAATGATAAATGGCATGCGTGTCATACCTGCCGAGACTCTCGTCACCCTTAGTATCGTCATAGTCCCAAACGGATATGGTCATCTGCTGCGCGATGGCGGATGTCACGACACACTAATAATCCCATACAACATCACGCGTAACAGCATCGCATACACACTTTTTGAAAAACCCGCGAGAGACCTTTCTACAGTATTCGAATGGTAATTCTGGTCAATTATCGTGAGATGTAATTTCATGGGCGGGTCAATTGACCCCCGAGATTTTTTTTCGTCTTTAAGCGTAGGCGTTTGAGTTTACGGCATTTTCTTTCGTATGACCGAATGGTTGATATGTTTGTCCATTTGCTGATAACAATTGATTGAAGCTGTTTTTTTTCACGAAAATTCTACTTTTCTACAGCTTGCTATTTTCAAAATAACAAACAAAAAACTAATTTCAAAATTGAACACCAATTAAACGTGTTTGGGTCCAACCCATTTTGGGTCCAATCCATTTTGCTGTAACTCGCCATCATGAGATAGCGCTGCAGAATAACTTTTGCAATCACATTACCATACACGCGGCGCATGTATGCAAAGCATTGTGAAATTGGAGACGCATCGGCACCAACGACAACACTGTTTTCATTGGCATTACAACAAAGATCATATAGACGGCGAAACAAAATAATTTGTGACTTTTACTGTCCTTTTTCCATTTTTGGAAAATCAACCCTTGAGAGGGGCAAGATCGTGGGTGCAGTTTTGTATAGGACTCCCGTGGTTTGAGAAGCATTTAACTTGCTACTCAACCTATTGGATATAAATTCAGAATGACTTATGTCAGCGTATAGAAAAAAAATCATCTCTTAAGGGGTCGGAACGTATTTCAACAAAAATTTCGCGATCCACGCGAAGTCGCGGGCGAAAGCTAGTTTTAATATAAAAATCTAGTATCCGGCCATACGGAAGTTGTATCATACTAAAAGTACGTTCTTTTAGGTGACCTTGTTTGCCAAAACTACTCGCACCGATTGGCCATACAACACGACGGCACGTTGTTTATTCTTTAATAAAAAGAAAACTCACGCTCTGCAATATTGTGTATTGATTGTGTGTAAAATTCCGACCTCGTTATCCTAATACTCTCATCAGAAAAAAAAAATATAGAAGATCGGCCTGTTTTTATGGACCGGTTAAAACTGACACTTTTGTTTGAAATATTTTTTCCTAAAGCTCATCCTCCTCGGGATATTCCGTTGTGACAACTTAAGTGGTACATCCTCTATACATACGTAACTTATAAAATGCAATAATTTCGTCATTTTCAGCAAAGCACGTGCATCATTCGTGCGTCAGGCCTAGATAATTCTTTCACGATCGCGACCTTGCTAAAAAGAATAGAATAAAAAAAGAACGGAAAGAACGTTGGCTCACCTCGCACCAATAGTCCCACTTCGGATCAACAGTGTTCTCGATAGTTTTCGTGCGGAATTCCTGTGCGCCGACGTTTATCACCGCGTAGGGATCGGATTTCCCTTTGCCGAGAACGCTGATGTCCTTTTTCATCAGATGTTTAGCCTGGACCACGTGAATCCTCAAAATGCCCTTTTCGATTGCACCGTCGTAAGAAATATCATTGAGAATCGTGAATGATTTATCGCAAAACGTTTTCTTCTCCTTTTTTCGGCGTATTTGTGCGTTACCTCGGGTTCCGGCATCTTCAATATTTCGGTCGGAACTTCCTCGCTCAGGGGAATGACGATTTTATTGGGCAGTACCATGATCGCGGCGACTTGTTCCTTTATCACTTTGCGCAACGCTTGGCTGTGCCGAACAAAAGTAATCGTGGTCAGCGCGTTTTAGAAAATCGCTCCTTCGATGCGACAATTTTGTACGTAAAGGAGAAAAGAGCGGAGGAAGGGAAGAGGACGAAACTCACTTGAAGCCAGGCAAGTCGAGAACGTCCACGGCGCCAACTAGATTGAAATCGATCGAAGGATTGTTTAGAAAGAAGATTTGGAGACCACCAACGAGTGGGATCACATTCAGCATGGGCTTCATTACGACCCGGACGATTCCTCGAATCTGTGAGAACAAAAATCGCAAAATGTCAAATGCTCTCGTTTGAGCTTGGGACTGGAGAGACTTGTTTACTTTCAACTAAAGATTAAATTTGTTTCGGTTTACTTAGGACTGAATGCTTTTTGTTTTTATTAGAAAACGTTAACCTTGTATTTTCTCTATATTTTTCTTGAGCTTAACCTTTTTTATCAGAGTTTTTTTCCTAAATAAAAACAGCAATCATAATTTTCTATGAAAATCTAACGAATCAAATTGTTTGGTTCTGAGACCGAATCATGTTTCTCTTTTTTACCAGAACCTGACGAATAAAATTACATCGATTTGTTTGGCAGTCAGGCTTTTATTCTAATATCAAAATCTAACAATGAAATTTTACCTGGAAATCCCGTATGCCGCCTTTCAGGTTTCCAAATGAGAACGATATGTCACAGTCGCCGGCGTATCTGCAAAAAGCGAGAATGTTTTACGAATTTTTACGTTAATTTTTTGCTCCTTTCTTCTTCCCTGGTACGGTCAAAGATGTGTAAATTAAATTGGTCCTCACAGAATATCGCAATCCAGGACGATTTCGTTTCTCGACGTATTCTTCTCGTAAACTTTTATGCCGTATACTTTGGGGGGCTGCAATTGATACAAGTGGATATAAGACATTTTTAACGGTGACGTGAGTTCTTGATCCAACGGAGGATTTTTGCGCTCGCTTACAATGCGTCCGAGGACCAGTCTCTCGAATTTGAAACCTTTCAGTTTGTACTCGGAGAGCGCCTGGACGATGGACGGTTGGATGGTGTCCCTGAAGATTCCTCGAGCAAAGTGATTCATGCCGGGCCATACTTTGTACAAGATCTGTAACAAAAGTCCCGCTTCCGTGTAACCTTTGAATATTTTATCACGAGGACGTCGAAACCTGAGCCTCGTTGGAATGCAATGATTCTTCTTTTTATTTCTTTACTTTTATTATAAGCGAAAACGGTTTCATTAATTTTTTTGCAAATGCTGATTGTAACTCTCAGCTCGATTATGATTTTTTGACGAGAGAAAAGAGTCTGCTGTTTTCGAATCGTTTTCTAGATTAGTCTTGGAGATTACTCTTTGCCTTAAAATACATTTTTGGCTTCTGAGACACTGTTGAAACTATATATTTTCAAGTTACCCTACCTGATGTTCCTTGAAACTTATAAACTCGAAAAAATCGTCATCTTCGATAACAAAAAATTGTAATTTTAAACCAACATAAGGAAAATACTAACTTTTACCACTCTTCATATTTTATTTTGACTCTAACACTAAAATCACCGTCAAATCTTGGCGCCTGGGAGATTGTACTTTTCCGGTAATCTCTCCCTAGATCTTTAATAAAAATACGTAAAGTACTGGACAATTACAGGAAGCAATATAGATACAACGTACCCTGTTCAGCCACTCGGCCCTGTCGAAGTCAGGAAAGTAAACCCAAGACGGCAGCTCGTCGATTCTGCTCATGATCAAGTTCTTATCCCTGGCCATAGCGGACGCTTGCGCGGTCATTCTCTTCAGTTCGCCATTCCGCCCGCTCTCCGATTTCCAGACAACGAGAGCGACCGGAGGAAAGAGCCAACCCAGACTGAAGTTCATGTAGCCCCAGGTCCAGATCAGTCCGACAGCCGCGACTTTCGTCGCCAGCGAGAGGCCCATAGACGCCAAGTTCATGTACGGCCATTGCGCGGTGGTCGCGATCGCCGCCTCCGGCTCCGGAGGTTTTTCCTCCGTTCCCAGCGGTTTAGTCTCCTCCATTGGTCCTTGTCGACGCTGTCGGTAGCGTGTCTGGCTCGTTCGGTATTATCGTCACACTCGGAACAGTCTGCGCGATCCCATTCGCTCGAACGTTACTTCAGGGACAAAGAAAAACGACGAAGCGTTTTCTAAAACTCTGTACTTCCGGCTTTCATGAAGTTTTGCAGCGCGACGAGTTTCTTAAAACGCCCCCGTATCTTTCGTACACGCGAAGCCGACGAAAAGTAAACTACCGAATATTACTCCCTCCGTTTATCTTCCCCTTGGGATAACCTCAAAAATCATCGATACAGCACTGGGAATCCCAAAATTCACGTAACTCTTCGCAGTCTACGATTCCCCGGAAAACTGACCAAACGCACCGGCCCACGAAACGCGTTTTTCCCTGGTTACCTTTCGTTCGAAATTATACACCGGAGAGTGAAAGTTTTTCGTTCCCCGTTTCTTTCGTTTTTTCGAGACTAAACTCAGTTTGCGGAAGGTTGCACTGTAGAAGCGCGCGGCACTGCGGTTTGTATGGAACACATAAACAGAGTGCGACGTCAGCGCCGAAAATAAACGAAAATCATGTCTCTACAAAACGTGAAGGACACGATTCGGACGTGTTACTAGGCGTCCGAAATATGCATTCTCGTTAATTAATTCACGTGAATAATGGTAAACAAAACATCGACAAATGAGAAGAAACAAAACGCAAGAGAATAATAAATAAATAAAACACTACGAATCATCAGAAATGAAAAATTAAACGCATGCATTTTGGATGCCTCTTTCAGTATTATTATTATTAGTCATTATTGTTATCTTTATGATTATTATTCAGTATTATTATCAATTGATATCATTATTATAGTTATTCCTCATTAATATTATCATCCAGTCTTATCATTATTCATCATTATTATGATTATAAGACAACGAGAATACGGAAACCAACGAATCCTCAGGTGCGCGCGTTCCATCAATAGGGCTCGTACAAATATCCGTATAAAAAAATTATATTTAGGCGAGCGAATTCGTACGATGAACAAGCGTTACATTGTGTTGCGAAAATAATTAATCGAGTGTCTGAAATCGTGTAAATATTTATTTACCTCTTTTGGTAAATTGACCGAGAATTGCGAAGTGCGAAGCTGGCGAGGTTGAAAATTATTGCCGGCTACGCCGGATCGATTCAACTACGCAGGAACGATTGTCGGCAAACACGTTGCGCGACGTTTCGTCGCGTCGTAGCCGAAGAAGCGAAAATAAAAGAAAAAAAGAATACTAAGCCACGCCCGCTTGAGCGTAGCGCAGGAGAGCGAGGCTGGAGATTGCAAATATGATACTACGCAGTCGGGGCTCTCGGTTGTGTACAAAAATAGCAACCGATAGGAGAACGTCCGTGGGTTGAAAATGCGAAGTGGCGGGCGATGCGATAACGGCAAGCCGGAAGAGTACGAGAGTCAGTTGGTAACTTCCGGTCATGTGAGGGCCGCGAATTTATTGGACAATTTCACGCGAGCGCGGCGCTACGGTTGGTCGGACTAGAACGGCTATTGATGGACATGCCTCGGAAAATGCATTTGGCCTCGGAAAAATGGTCTCCATTTTGGATTTTGTTTCCCCCTGAGAGAGAGAGCAAGAAAAATCGTCGGAAAATTGTAAATAAGAAAGATCTGTTTTTTTTTTCGTAACTCGAGTCTCATCGACGTGAAGTTATCGGCGAGGCTGGTTACCTGATCGTACCAACTAGAAGTTGGCCGCGAACGGGCCACGATCGTTATTTGTTATTCCCCGAATTTCAGTCGGCCATTACGTGCTTCGTGTGAGTCAGTTCGTCTTTGTGTCGCGCAGTTTCGCCGTTCTCGAGCCAAATTCTCGTCGTTTTCAAATTCGTCGTTGGAGGAAGAAGAATCTCCGTCCCGTCGTTGCAACAATAATTAGTCGAGATTCGAGCCTCTCGCCATGGGTCTCGCTTGCTCCACAGCGCAGGTAAGAAAAAACAAAGTAGTCTTCTTTTTCTTCGTCGCAATTTTCAACCTCGTATTTTTTCTCAAGAATCTTTACGTTATCGCGATTGACGTTGTGCAAACGTTTTAGCAATTTACGACGGATGATGAAATGTAACTTTTTGATTTTTTTCCGTATTGTCTCGCAAAAAAACGAACAATCGAATAATTGTCGCGATAATATACAGGGAGAAAAAAACATAAGAAAACGATATTCTCGTTAACTTAAGAGAAAAAGTTCATGATAATCCACGAAGAAAAAAACAAACGAACAAAATGGCCGCTATAATTCATAAGAATAATCAACAAAAAGAAGCGCCAAATGGGATTGTCGATAACCCACCAACAAAAAACACAAAAAATGGCCGTGATCATTCGTAAAGATAAATAAACAAAAATCTGCGCAACACGAGATGCTCGATGGCTCAGGAAACAAAAAATTCTCAATACATGAACAAAAAACAAAGTTGCCGTAATAAATTGTGAATTTTGATTTTGGTTAATTCTTGAAATATACATATATATATTCTCAATAATTCGCGAAAAAACGAAAGAATATTTACAATAGTTGACGAGGAAAATATTCTCGATCATTCGTGGTTAACACAATCTTTTCGATAATAACACAATAAAAAAAACCATTCCCGTTAATTCGTGAAAAAACAATTGTCGAAAATTCACAAAAAGAAGAGGAAAAATATTCCGAATAATCCGAAGTTAGAAAAAGGGAAGCATTAAAAAACGATTCTCCCCAATTCATGCAGATAAAAACAATAAAGTTAATTTTTCCGTTTTTTCCTCGACGATCGCAGCTTGCCTGCCTGTGCGGAAGTACGGCATGCAGTTTCTGTTGTTCCCAATGTCCGACGTGCCGGAACAGCACGAGTGCCCGTATCATGTACGCCCTTCTGCTGATGCTGGGTACCATCGCCGCCTGCATTACCCTGGCGCCTAGTCTGCAGGATACTCTCAAGAAGGTAAAATCCTTGTGGCCTCTTCCCTCTGTTTGGATTTGCTCCGAATCCCTCAGATAGCGTCTCTCTGTCTATAAAGCCGAGTCCTAATAGAATTGTTGCACTTCTGGGTCTTCGACGCACGAATTTTTTATGCCCGTTGAACAGGGAAAAAATACAAGTTTTCAGGCTAAAAAAAATCTTCCTGCCATTTTGGGCACTTTTTGTCTAATTCTTTCTGCCAACAAAGGGGTTAAAGGTGTTCTGGAAGTTGAGAAAATGGGTGTAAAGAAACTCGAAAAAACATTGAGAAATAATAAAATTGTTTTTTACCTCGATCCGGCATAGCCTTGAAGTTTGCATCATTGGAATGCAACGAAAGTTCTTTCATATTTTCCATTTCTCGATTAGTATTCGCATAGTTCTTTATTTTACGCGTTTTCTTTATTCTTTATTTTCTTTAGAAACCGCGACAAATATGCATGCAATAAAAATAGTAGAAATTTCTGGGTTGTGTGTGTTTTCCGTATTATCCAAGATTTCACTTATCAGAGATACACTCTTCCCATATTACCTCGGGTAAGGGAGGTTCTACTGTATACCCTTGCACATTGTAATACAGTTTCCTCCTGTGTACATCGATTGTCTTTTACGTGTTTTCTTCTTTGTTTAACATTTTTCTTTTGTCCGTGTACGCCGTTATGCTTCCTTTCTTACCATGTATTTGAAGGCTCTCGCCTCCTCGCACAATTCATTTCTTTATTAAATTCTATTACTTCCCCTTGTAGCTCTTCACCACCTTTTCTAAACCATCCACACCACTTCCTTATTAATTTTTTCTTCTAATCTCCCGCATTCAAGTATGTGTTCCAAAACTTTTTTCTTCCTTCCTACAAGATCAGCATATCTTTATTAGTATTATTGTCCACAATCTTTTTTTTCCCTCAATTCAGGCCTCCGATCTCCAATGGATATCCTTTAAAAAAAAAGCGTGACATTTATAGTTTATATTTGCAACATAAAAACATTTGGGGTTTTCGAGGAAATTAATTTCAATTGCATTACAACGATGCGAGCTCCAATATCGTGATTCGGTCCATTTGGAAAGCGAGGGCTAATATTTTTCTCTCCGGCAGGTACCATTTTGCGCCAACAGTACCAACTACGTTCCATCCTCGTTCACGATAGACTGTGACTCGGCGGTGGGCTATCTGGCCGTCTATCGAATATGCCTCATACTTTCGCTCTTCTTCTTCCTGATGTCGGCGATAATGATACGCGTCAACAGTTCCAAAGACCCTCGGGCCCCTATACAAAATGGGTAAGCTCGACGAGCTTGTGCAATGCTGGAAGAAAAAACTAGAGAGAGAGAGGGAGAGAGGAAAATGGCAGTTGACAAAGGTCACAAGTCGTTGCCTAAATTTTCAGTTTCTGGGCGATTAAGTTCCTCCTCGTGATTGGCGGAATAATCGGCGCTTTCTTCATCCCCGAGGGCTCCTTCGGTCCAACTTGGATGTACTTCGGCATGATCGGTGGCTTTTGCTTCATCATCATTCAGTTGATACTGATCGTCGACTTCGCTCACTCGTGGGCCGAGGCCTGGGTCGGAAATTACGAGGAGACCGAGTCCAAAGGATGGTCGGTAAAATAATAATATTAACAAAAAATGAATTAAATATAATTTTAAAAAAGCATTCTCACTCATCGATCGCCTAACAATAAGTGAAATTTCTTTTATCTTTTATTGTTTCATACTATTGTGTTATATTCGAACATTATTCGATGGCGACAGGTACGCGGCTCTGCTCAGCGCGACGTTTCTGAACTATGCCTTGTCGATCGCCGGGATTGTTCTCCTCTACCAGTACTTCACTCTGGTACGTCAAACACGACGCAATTTTCATTTCGAAACACAGCGAAACTTCCTCCCTATTTTCCATTTTTCCCTTTTCATACTGCCACACGATTTTGTTTTTTTTTCGCACCTTCATATCGTATATCTCCTTCCAAAAGACCTTGGCCATTCTCGTCCGCGAAATCTGCCGAAATAAATTAATGCGAAGTTATTCGCATTACCTTTCACCTAATAAAATTCAATCTCGTCGATTTTGTCAGCCCCGTGACCGCCACGTTCATTTGTCTCGCACGCCGTTCTATTATTTTCCTTTATTTTTCAGCCCGCCGACTGCGCCGTTCACAAATTCTTCATCACGTTCAATCTCATACTGTGCGTCATCGTGAGCGGCGTCTCGATAATGCCCAAGGTGCAGGAACACCAACCGCGCAGCGGGCTTCTTCAATCCTCGGTCGTCACGCTCTATGTTATTTATTTGACCTGGAGCGGAGTTTCCAATAGTCCAGGTAAGACTCCATTTATCATTATCAATATCATTATTTCAGTTGTTGCTGTTGATATTATTATTAACTTAACGTTTTTATTGTAGAATGATAATAATATATTTTTATTCATATAAACAATATATAATAATAAATAAACACTAAGTTATCTTAATACACTAATAACAAATCATTATCATGGCGTTTATTCTTATTTTCGTTGTTGCTATTGGTATCGTTATTATATCAATGTTGTAACTATTATCATTATTATTATTATGATTATTATCATCGTTGTTCGTTGTTCTTATTATGATTATGAATACTTTATACAAGTCTCGGAATCTGGCCGGCACCAGTGAGAATTCTACGTACTTATTATTATTATACTATATTAATTATTATTATTTTATAACAATTAAAACTTATAATATAATTTATTAATATAATTATCTTCATTTTTGTCATCATTTTTATTATTTTGCTTATTGCTATTATTATTATTATTATTGTTATTATTATTATTATTATTATTATTATTATTATTATTATTATTGTTGTTGTTATTATTGTTATTATTATTATGATTATTGGATTCGAGTCGGTCTAATCTCGCGTAAATTGTTCCGCTCGACAGATCGCGAGTGCAATCCCGGACTCTTCGACATAATCGCCGGCAACGACGTGAAGACTCAAAATCGCGTAGCCTTCGACAAGGAAAGCGTGATCGGTCTTGTCATTTGGTTCAGTTGCGTGCTGTACAGTTCGCTACGTACCGCCTCCAAATCCAACAGAATCACGATGACGGAGAAGGTTCTGGTGCAGGAGAACGGCGCTGGTAAGAAGAAAATTTTATACCGTGGTTCTAGCCCTTCGCCCCCGTGTTCCTCGACTAACCCTTCGTATTGTGGGTGCTTGACTTGTTTTTGTACTTTTCTCGAAATTAATAATTTTCGGAATGTTCCGAGTGTAGAATTTCTCGGGAGTTTGGTATATCTATATTCTCTAGTAATGCTACTAGAGTCTCGGGAAATTGGACACTCGAAAATTGTTAGGTATTTTTTTATTTATTTCTGTGTAAAATTAATGGTTGAAGAAAGTTTTCCAAGTACACAATTGTTAAAAGGATTGGTAATCAATGTCAATCCATACGGCAGTTTTTAATTGTGAAAGATTGAAGAGAAAAAAAAACGAAAACTATAACGTGCATTGACGTGTGTCCCGTTTATTGAAGAGAACTTTTTGTTCACACAGTCCGGAACACGGGAGACGCGTCTCTGATCAATAACGAAGGTACGCACATACGTATTAGAGCGATTCTTGATAATTATACTCGAAGACGTAAAAGGGAACCTTACGCAAAGCTCAGCGCAGATGGCGCCACGTAAACATAACGTAAACAAAAGAAGGTGTCAACGCGCGCGGTACATCTTCAAGGTGTCTGTCTTGTACTATAATTATACGAATGTACATAATGGACGATAATTGCGGATATTTGACTATGCCGGAATTTAAAAATCGGCTTCTGCTAAGTTCCTTCTCTATTCATTCTTTAAAGTTTCTTTTTTGGTTCAAATAAACAGGGAAGGTATAACTCGTTTTTCAATATTTTCCGGCTCAGTTTCATCTTCGTAAAGAATGAATATGAGCTAGGTAAGTATTATGTAACAAAATAATACCAGAATGTTAAAAGAATGCAAATATTTTTAATCGAAATTTGAAGGTTATGATGATTAACTACTTTACAATATACTTTTAGAAGTAAATAGCGTCCAATATATTATGTTTATACACTGAGCTCTAACAAATCCTTGACTTCTATAGTCCGCGGATCTAAAATGATCAAAATATAGCCTTGAATGTTTTGCGGCTGTAAAGTGGTTGCGACGTATAGCAATTTCCCATTGCTTGCGAAGTTTTTCGTTTTTTGGGAATAAACGAACGCCTCCGTGTCTGCATTCAATTGCACAAATTCTTCGCAATTTATTCACGATAAACGGATTATTTAAGGCCTTAGGCCACAGTAACGGGTATAAAATTATGTGCGAATTAAAAAAAAAAGATTCGTACGAAAAAGTGATTCACTCCTAAAATTAATTACACATCTATTTAGTATGAATATTTTGTACATCGAAAAAAAAAATATTTTCCAACAGCTTGATATTCATACTAAATAGATGTGTAATTAATTTTCTGAGTAAATCATTTTTTCATACGAAAAAAAATTGTTAAATTCGCACATGATTTTATACCCGTTACTGTTACCTAAGGCCTTAAAGAAAATTCAACAGTAGTCATAGAAACACGGGCAAAACACAAAAGAAACTCACTAAACGTCATGTTCTGTTTACGTTATAATACAATGTCCCCTCTAGCGGGAGAAATTCGCAGTAAGGTTCCCTATTAAGGTAGTTCGGAAGAAAAACTGGAAGTCGAACTGACAATGTCGACGATTTTAATTTTTTTCTTTCGACTTTTTGAAGCACATAGAATTTAATCTCATAGAAAAGTATTTTTATTTTGGTACTCATTAGAACCGAAATGTATGGTGATTTTCATAAATACTTTCAATCGACATTGGTTGTTGAGCGGTCGGTTGATCAGTATCGACTTTACTAAGTGAGTTCATGTTTTAAGCAATTGGCAACGCTACATAACCTCACTTTAGAGGAATTCAAACGTCACCTTTCAACGACTCCATAAATGTCAAAACAGGGCACAATTACGTGTAAGTGGTCGTTTCGCGAAAAATCTCGCATCGAGGAAACAAAATTTGTATGCGTAATAATCAATTTTTGAAAATTAAGATTTCCAATCAACATATTTTTATTAATTTTTATCATTCGTTTTATTATTACTTTTATTATATTCTTATTGTATTGAGCATGATCTGCAGCGTAGGCATTAGGTGACATTCACATCGCATTTTGCGTGAATTTTCGTCTAGGAATTTCCCATAGTAATCACAGCTGACGCTCCGATCACCGTTTAGAGAGAGAGACAGATGCCGCATAGAAAAATTTAACAAATTATTGTAAATAAATTGCACGGTGGATCAGCTACAATTTTTGCGGGTGTATTCCGTATTAATCGAAGATTCTAATGGGAATTTTTGTTTGTTGGGTGAAACGACAAAATTTTACGTAAAGTTATCATTTCCGGTAAATTTTTCGGAGGTTACGCTTGAGTGCGTGTATTTTAGGCCAACTTTCAACGTTCATATCTCGGAAATGGTACGGTGGAGTGGCTTAAATTTTTTTTATCTCAACGTGGTTAATCACATACTGTCTCTTTCTCACGAACAAATAAGAGGTTGAACGGAAGTCGATTTTTGAATTGTTTCTTCCGAGCCACCTTAACGCATATTCCTCGTTCAACGAGAGAACGACAGGCTACCGAACCTAAATTCGTCCGGTACAAAAATTCCGCCGAATGCGCCGCACTCTCTATCCTATCCAAGTTGCCATGGTGTTGCAGGACCCACTGTGTCCTCGTCTCGTTGAGCGCAGTCTAGTTTCGATTGGATCCCGGGAGAGCTTTTCTTTTTCTTTTTTATTCGCGTCGTAGTTCTGAGTATTTTTCGGGTTCGTTCGCCGTTCAATGGACTTGGATGCGGCAAATCCACTTGTAAAGGAGCGAAGCAATTTGAGGTTATGCTGCACACTCTTTCATGCGTTGGGCAAGTTTGCGCTAGGGCCGCGGAAAAGGTGTAAATTAGGCTCTTTTGAAGGCCCATAAGAACGCGTTGAAGACGAAGATGTCCTCAAGATTCCTTGGCCCTGTAGTTCGTCCCGTGTCGTCTCACGGTTGGACCTTTTGCACCTTTCTCCTCAATGTAACTACCAAATTGATCGTAAGCTGCCTTGAGCCGCGGCCAGAATTGGGAAGGTCCAAAAAAGCGTTTTTTGCGGAATTTTCTTTAGAGGGAAAAAAACAAGAGATCACAGTAAACATTGAGGCATCTTTTCATGTATATTTGACATTTATCAAAGAAATTTCAACATGAAACAATCGGCGGGAAAGATGCAGCTCGTAATTCTTGACTGAAACAAAAAAACCAATAAAATGTTTAATTGTCATATATTTTTCTATCGGGTGAAGTGAGAAAAGGCCGAAAAAATCGTGAAATTATAACTTTTCCGAGGTTTGAAGGAGAAAGAATGTGTTTATGAAAAAACACTTCAACGTGCTGTAAAAATGATTTAAAAAGACTTTTTCAACGCCTTTTTTAGTTCATTTAGAAATGAAAAAACTTTGGTTTGATTCAATAGGTCGTTTAGTTTTTTTTGCTATCACGCCCGTCAATTTGGAAAAATCGTGTAAATGAAAACTGGAGAAAACGCGCTTCACAGTTTTCACTAGGAAAAAATATCAATACCACCTGCTCGACGCTTCTCTGCTTTGCGCCTTGTATCTTTGAAAATATTTACAATTAGCCTCTGTAGCTTTGTACATGTATTCTTGGAGAGTTTATCTATCGTTTTCACCAATAAAAAAAAAACGATTTTCCGGATCTTCTAATTCAGGCTCCGGCCTTAACTTCCACGCAATTAGAGACCGGCAGGCATCTTCTGTTCGGGTCTAACATCGTGTTTAGAAAAAAACGCATGTTTCGGTTCTTCGAGCGACCGAGGCCCCCAATTCGTTTGGGTTTGATCTGTCGACAAATGCAAACAGACTATGTTCCAGTTAACGGACGAAGCGGCGACGAGGAGTCCGGCGGTGAGGCCAAAGTCTGGGACAACGAGGAGGATCAGGTCGCCTATAGCTGGAGTTTCTTCCACCTGATGTTCGCACTAGCAACCCTCTACGTAATGATGACCCTCACCAATTGGTACAAGTAAGTAAACGATGATTATTGGCGCTCTTTGGCTTTACTTTGCATCGTTGATTTTTCTTTTTGCCGTATTGCACGGAACCGATAAATCTCCTGGAACTTCCACGAACATTTAGCCATCAAAGCTCTTTGTGGCCACTATACATTTTCGTAAATTCCCCCAAGAGAACCGCGGACCTTGGTCCAACCAAATCCAGACAATTTTAGCCAAGCTTCATGCCTGCACATGAGGTATTCGCGTCGAGAGTTAACTCAACGAGTTGACCGACTTTTCGAATCTTCTCCACAGACCAAACTCCACACTGGAGACTCTCAACTCCAATGCCGCCTCAATGTGGGTCAAGATAATATCATCGTGGATGTGCCTGTCCTTGTACGTTTGGTCACTGGTGGCACCGATCGTTTTTACGAATAGAGACTTCTCTTAGGTAGTTATCGCGGTGGCCACTCGAGCCAGAAGCTCTTTCGGGGTAAGCTTCTTCCGCCAATATGGCGACTGCCCGGCATTTGTTCGCAACCCGTATTAATCGTCGATCGCCCGACGATTGCCTGCGTTTTCTGTTCGCAAATCGATGCTTCGCCATCAAATTTCTTCCCCTCGACGTTCACAGCAGAGAGGGAACTGATGACTAACGTATAGTTATTATATTTCACGATTGATGAACGACGAAAAGATGCAAAAATTAGCTTACTTTTTATCGTAACGCGTCTTTACGAGCAATGGCGTAATGTTTTCTACCTATCCAGCGAGAATAATCGCGCAGCTTCCTCCGAGCTTGACGCATTGCGTAATTACTCGCGGGAGGCACTGTCGATTCATCAAGGGACAAAGCCCCTCGCTTGATATACTTTCGTAAGGAATAAGCACGCGGTATCTACGAGGCTCCTGTAACTGCAGACATAGCGATCGGGAATCCGATCGATTCAATAAACTCCAGTGTGGAAAGTAGTCAAATTTGGACAGTCTCGATGTTTTTCTTGTCTCGTTTATTCGTAAAATTATTATTCCGCAACATATCCGGCGCGCAGTCCTACTTTTGTAAAAAAAAAAAGAGAATCACAAATAATATTTAAACTACGCATGTAAAATAGGAAATATTTTATACACTGAATTAGCTCCGGTAGTGTTTTTTTTAGAGAAAGAGAATATCCGATTTTTTGGAAGCGATAGCAAAGGCGACTATTTACAATGAGAGTTCATTCGGGTTCGGATCGAAACCCGAACAAACGCGAATAAATTTGAAAATGGAGCGTCGATTTTCTTTTGGTCGTCCAGGTCAGGAAGATCCTCGCAGAAACGTCTCGCAGGTCTTGCACGTATTTTTCGTTCTTTTTTATTCTGCCGATGGGCGCCGCCAATGTCGCTTACCGAACCGCTAAACGTAAAAATGAAGTCGTGGAGAGAGACGGTCGAAAAAAGACCGTCTCTTTTGCAAACACGACGCGATCGCGGCGCCCCTAGCGGTCGCGAGACGAAACAGTCCAAGACCTGCGTCCAAAAGATCGTGCTCTCAACCTCGCAATTCCTTCGGACTATCCTTTGGCCATCGGTGACTATTTACAACATACAAGTGACGCTTTTTTTTGGCTTCATCTTTTCTACATCATTTGAGGTGGCGTCATTCAATCGACCTTGGTATGAGCTCTCGCCTCTTTCAACGATTTCTTCAAGAGATGATTTTTCAAATTTTGAAAGGGCGTGTCGAAGAGCAGCGTGAGGACCGCAGACGTCCCGACGATCCAGGCGAGCTCGCTCGCGTTGAACTGTCGATAGCTCGGAATTAATCATGGAGCCGGTGAAAGGAACAATATTTTGAAGAGAAAAAAAAACGGTCACTTACCATGAGCTTGAAGAATCCGTAGTGCCCGCTGTTCCTCGTTTGACCGACGTTGTAGAAAAATACTGGGAATTGCGTGAGGTAGATGGCGTAGCTGAGCTTTGTCCATATCAAGAAGCCCTTCCAGGCGAAGAGCTTGCACAACCAACCTGGAATGGAAAATCCTGATGTGACGACGAGGGAAACTCGCGGAAAATTTGCCAACTTCCGGAAATCTTACCCTCTCCGTTTCCGGTGTGGGAGATGAAGGCGAGCCAGGCGAAGATGGCGCACCATCCGATCGGTGCGAAGGCCGAGTAGAGTGCGGCGTGAACCGGATTGTGAACGTAGTGTATCGAGCCCATTCCAGCCGGTCCGAAGAACGCTCCGAAAGCCATCAGTCCCGTAACGATCCAGCCGATGTTCAGTGCCGCCTGGGAAAACCAAGCACAGTTGATCAGCGGAAGGAGGAGAATCTCCGTGAGAAGGACGAAGAAATTTCCGGGGAGGCAGTACGGACCTTGCTCAGTTTGACGTGGGCCGGATAAGTCTTGAGCCAATAACCCAAAAGGACCCCCATGATGTAGACCGTCAGTCGGTGGGACGGCAAAATGTACGAGAAGTTTGCCGTGTCGAAGAGTTGCTTAATCCTGAAAAAATGGACAATATGAAGAGACTCCAGAATGACTGTGGCAGAGGAAAAAATAAAAAAGAGACGCTCGCCGGAGAACTCGCGCGAACTCACGACGCGCCGAAGAATACGTAGTTGTTGAGATTCTTCTGGATCGTCACGTGATAACGAAGCACCGTCGACAAGATGGCCATTAGAGCGAGCAATCCAGAGCCCAATTTCGGCCATTTGTACAGCAGCGTCACCATCAGTGGCGACAGCGCGAAAAGCTGAGTGTCGATACCAAGATGGTGGGTGTGCGTGAGGCACTGCAAGAAAATTAAAGACGACAAGTGACAGAAGGGAGCAAAGCAGGTGGCAAGGCAACTCCTCGATAGCATACGAGGTTTGATAAAAAAATAAGGTGACTTTTCAAACTTCACGGGATACGTACATACGATTTTCCATTTTTCTTTGTTATGTTGGTACATACGTCCCCAACATATGTTGACATTATCAGCCATTTTGCATGTTTAGTTTGTTTTTGACAGATATAAAGGTTAAACGTGTTTTGGTGCGCTTGGCGATTTTTTGCTATCGATTTGTGGCAAAAGAATTCATGGCTTTTGCATCACGGTAATGCACCTGCTCACACATCGTTGTTTGTTCGTGATTTTTTGACCGATGACAACATCGTAATCATGCCTCAGCCACCGTATTCACCGGACTTGGCCCCCTGCGAATTTATTCTGTTCCCACAACTGAAAAGACCCATGAAAGGTCGGAGATTTGCCACGATTGAGGAGATAAAGACCGCATCGCTGGGAGAGTTCAAGGCCATACCAAAAAGCACATATCAGAAGTGCTTCGAGGATTGGAAAAAGCGCCGGCACAAGTGTATTATATCTGAGGGGGATTACTTTGAAGGGGACAAAATCGATATTGATGAATAAATGAATATATTTCGAGAAAAATAAAAAGTCACCTTTTTTTAAAACAAACCTCGTACACTACGACAGTCGAGTTTGTGCTCATTTGGTTTGTTATCGTGAGCACTTCGTTACACGTGATAACGAGCGTCTGATAATGACGGTGGGAAGTGGGAACTTGAATTCCTGAACTCTGACCTCCATACAGTGAATCTCAATTTGAAACTAAGGTATCCAAATTCAAAACGCTAGCTAGTGCAGTTTAGTGATCACATATTTACCATGTTCTCGAATCCGAAGTAATTGTGTATGAAGAGGAAGTTACGCCACCACGTTTTCTTGCATATTTCCGCGTGATGGGTCACGACGAGATTCCATTGTGGTCCGGAGCCCACAAACGGCATAACGTGAGTGCAGAATAGCACGAGAGCCCCAAGAGTGGGGACGAGTCTGAGAATTGGAAAAAGGATTGTATGATTAATTTTATTTGCGAGAATTGGCGTATTTCTTGAATAATTACCTCAAGAGTCTCGACAGGTATTCCCTCTTCACGTCGAGATTGCCGGTCTTCCGGAGTCTCCCGACGAACGCGTAGGTCGTCAAGAGGCCTGACAACATTATGAACAGGTCGGTGTAGAGGCTCGCGGCTCTTCCGATCACGGTCCACGGTTGTCCAACGTACTGGAAGCACGCGACACGTTTTCGTTCGACAAACACGATATGCGTAATGAGCGGAAGAATACATGGAGCTATTCCTTGCACGAGTCTGATGACTCTGGCATTGGCTGTTGGTTTTTTATTTATAATGAAGCACACGGACGTGATGTTGCTCTTGGAGAAACACGAAGTTGCGTCACATCGAACGTTTGGGCAAGAATTGTGAAGAAATTTGGTATTTTCTTTTTACACGTGACTCAACCGAGGCTTCCTGTGGCTTCCTTAACATACCTCATTGGGAATTTTCATCCTACCTCAGTCATCTCCGTTCTGTTGATGTAAGGGTTGAAGAACAGGGCCATGCTCTTGTGCGCCACGATCAGCATGAAAGCGTTCAGGGCTCGTATACCGTGGAGGGTTTTTATGTCATCCGCCCCGCGATTCATCGAGACCATCTTCTTGACGTTTCGCTTCAGGGAAAACGAGAGAAGTATCTCACTGACGTTTGCCTCGTAATGATCGCAAAGCCCGGCCACGATTGACAACATGACCACGCCAGCGAACAAGCACCTGCGATCGTCAGCGACCCATGAAACGAAGAGAAAACAAAAAACCACAAGAACAATAAATTAAAAAATCCAATTACCAATTAATCAATGATTCGTAACTCGCAGAGGCTTCTCGCGCGACTTATCCCCTTACCCAGCGACGATCGTTGCGGTCGGAAGTCCCTCGGTTCGCTCCACTTGACACATGTCACTCTCGACTTGAACCTTGATTTCCAGACCTTTGTCCGGCGTGTACCGGGCTATCGTCTCTCTGAGCGATGCCTCGATGTCCTTCGACGTGCATGCTGCTGGTGCACAAATTGCCCAGTTGACGGTGGAAAAACGGGGAAGTCTGTGACCGGGCTACAGAAATAATATGTATTGTATACATATAATTTAAAAATATATATATTAGGTGTACAAGCGCGTTGTCGGTCTGCGAATAAACACAGCTGTGTTGAATTTTTGAACGAAAAATACTCCCCTCCAGGTCTGCTGGTATCATATAATACCAACCTAGTAGACTATTTTTCCGAACCGACAGCTTAACATAACCTCAAAATATACATCGTGAGTGGAGTCAGTAAAATGACTTGCAATAACGCGCGCATATTTGGCACTGTTTGGAGCAGTTGCTGGATGAGAGCTTGCGACTACATTGGAAGTTACCCAACAAGACATTTCCAGTCCTTTAAAAGGTTGGACAAGATTTAAAATGACCTTGTACAGGCAAAGAACCTAGGTCGCTCATATCGCTGAATGACAATGACAGAACACAGCAGAAAGGACCAGCGATGCTTTAGATTAGTTCGGCTGGGAAGTTTTGCTACACCCGGCATTTCCACCAAACTTCGCTCCATCGGATATTTACTTATTCTGATCGCTTCATCATCATTTGGTTGATAGCCACTTCGAAACGTTTGATGAAGTCAAAAATTCCATTGCCGACTTTATCGACTCAAAACCACCATCTTTTTACCGACCAGGAATCAGCAATCTGCCGGGCAGGCGGAATAAATGTGTGGAAGCAAACGGAGGATACTTTCCCGATTGAAGTGTACCTTGATATTAAGTTAATAAATAATTATTTTCTCGAAAAAAAACCGAGAAACTTAATTGTACACCTAATATTATGTTATAATATACAATAAAGTAATTGTTACATTAAGATTTTGGACATTATCTTCAGTAATATAATACTCCTACGATTAAATATCACACTCACTCACACATGAACACATATAATATTATGAATGTCTTAATAAGAAGAAGAATATTTTTACTCGAAAACATCTATAAATATTGATTTTATACGAAAAATTCGGAGACAAAATTTGAATGGTTTGTCAGCATCTGCAATTGGGTAGCCTTAGATTTTTCGTCAACTGGAGGTGTATCAACCTGATTCCATGGGTTGATTCACGTCCACTTTTTTCCATTCGCCACAAATGTAGAGCACAAAAAAACAAAACCACTGACCAACAGTATGAGCTTGGAATAAATGAAAAATTTGTGAATTGGTGGATTCGTATAAATGCTCCAGCACACACATACAGGGTGGAGCATTTAACGTGATCACCCCAAATATCTCCGTTGCCTTTAGAGTGAGGGAAAAAATGTCGGGAGCTTATTTGAGTGATTTCGAAGGGCTGAAACAGTAGTGAAAAAAAATTCATTTTTGTCAAGGGCGTTTTCAAGGTCATCATTGATTTTTCAAATGGGAACATGTATTTTTTTTTATTAAGACGTTGTAGCTGATATTCAGACGAATCCAACGACCTATGATATCATGACCTTGAAATGATATCATAGGTCGTTGGATTCGTTTGAATCCAACCAATTTTGGGTTTGCATGTGTTTGTTTTAGTAACTCTAAAGGCAACGGAGATATTTCGGGTGGTCACGGTAAATGGTCCACCCTGTATACACATTACGAAATATCATTTTTGTTCGTCAATCGAGTTCGCAATTTTTCGTACAATACGAACTGTGCGTGTCCGAATTCTCAGGACGTTTGTTCTCGCAGATGACATAATCCACAGCTGTGAATACGCGTTATGCGTACATATTCACGATGCGAATTAGCGACGTTATTATTTGCCCACTTTTTGTCTTCCTCTTCGAACATAGAGGAGTACGGAGAGAGCCGGGGGGCGCGGTATGGTTTTGCTTTTGAATATAGTGATCGCGACGGTAACGTAAAGTCGATAGTGGTTTCTCGAAGTACCACGAGAAACCACTATGCTTATTAGCGTTGCAAAAAAGCATTCCGTAAATTTAAATATTTGTATTAATTACGTGTGTCAAGTGTACGAGAATACGAGGCCATCTTTGGCACCGTGGGATGCAACTTCAATGGGAACAGTGACATTTTTTGGTGCAAATTAATACGAGAAAAGAAGAAAAAAAAAAACAAAGCACGGAAATTCGATGCAAACGAATCAGGAAGCGATCAAGAAAAACAAGATCTTCTTCGATGACAAAAAAGGACGGATTTCCAAATCACTCTGACTATTTCGGGATCGAAGATAATTTCGTATTGAAAGAAAGAAAGAGAGAGAGAGAGGGAGAGAGAAAAAACGCACACCAGATATTCGGAGGACATGGGAATTTTTTCTACAACTCACATCACTCATATTACTTCTGAATGCGTAGTGGGAGTGAATAAGCCGATGAAGTTTCTTCAGATCCGGCCTTGCCTCGTCGACCTCCAATTGCAACGAGGCGAGGCAATATTGGCCCCTTATTCCATTATTTTCCTCAGCGATCCCAAGGCACTCGTCGAAATCGCCAAATTGATTTACATTTCCGCTGAGAATACCCGAGGGAATTTTTGCAGTTGCGTCGAACACTGCGGAGCGTTCGAAACAATATTTGCATGTAATAACAACAACAATGATTATTATTACAAATTTAAATAATGACCATTATAATAATTATTATTATAAATGTCAATAACAATAGGAATAATAATAATAATAATAATAATAGTAGCAGTTATATTAGTAATGAAAAAAGAAAATTATTTGGAGTACTCACTCTTCAAAGCCCAAAGGGAAAATCTCTTCAATTCTCTCTGATAAATCTGCGATTGTTTTCTGCATGCCTCGCTGACCGATCCGGCTGCCGGATCGAACGTAGGCACCACTTGGAATAAGTTATTCGCCTCGGTGTCGATCTCGTCCGCGAATAGATCTGCAAAGTTTCCAATTTCACAAATGGCCAATCAATAAAGATTTTCAACGAAAATTTTCGACATTATTCGGAACCTGACGATTTGTTTTCCAAACATCCGCATCCGCAATTGTTATAACAATTTCAGTGTAACATTCTCACTGTAATTGAATTATATATAATTGCAACACAATGCAATAACAATCATACCGAAGTAATTATAAAATTTTTAACAATAATAACGTTATACCATTGCGATAATATTGTTATATAATCATATTACAGTTATCTATAGCTAACGCTATGAATAATACACAAATAATATTAATCTTAATAGTACTAATTAATGTTTGATTATTTGTTATTTATTTTATAATTGATGCACAGTCCGTACACGTCTAGGCGGTCACCACTCCGAGTATCGGCCATGCACAACCCTCCTTAACTCGACGTATCGCCGGAGCCGAACCTTGACCTCCGTCCACCAGTGTCGGTTCAATAGAGTATATGTAATACATATTATCATAGATAGATAGATTTAATTAGCCATTCTTGTCGATCCGATTTAGGGGGCGTACATAAATTACGTAACGCAATTGGGGGTCGAGGTTCGAGGTTTCGAGAAGGATTTTAGAACTGCCAGAAATAGTAAAATTTCTGCATGTTCAAGTTTCTTAAATTTTAAACTCATCGTTCAGAATGGATGAAGTGCGAGCTCTTATTATTTTGAGAAATATAATGAAGATGAAAAATCGTCATAACGCCCGCGACTTGATACTTTAATGTAAGTATCAATATTCTAGAAGGAAACATAACTCTTCATATGAAGAATAATATAATTATCATATTATTTTCTTCAACGATAATCGACGCCTGACAATGCTATCATAAAGAATAAATTACGATGGTTGACGAAAATTATATCCTGTTGTAATGGAGGATATAATTACAATGAATGTAATATTATCACGGTAATTGATTAATATTTGTAGTACAACCCCGACGTTAATTTGATCTCACTTCTCTTATCCTCTATATGTCAAGAAAATACATTTGGGGATGGTTTTATTGGCATTTCAAAAGAAAAGAAAGCTAAAGATGTTACCATAAATAACAGTATAACAAAACATGTAACGAATTGAACGTGACAGATTTGTTTGACTCTCTCAAGCGGACTGATTCATTCGACGAAGTTCGATCGGACCATCCTGACTTCCAGACTAATCAAACAATGATCTTTCACTTATAATAATCGAAATGAAGCTTCTATATATGGAATACGAGACTTTTATGTCTCTTTGCCTATCAGGAAATGCGAGCAAGGGCTAAAGTATTAGGGTGGGCAACAAAAAATGAATTTTTTTTTTCGTGAAAAATGTTAGCTTCCCCCGCGTGAATATCATTTATAATCCAATAAATGAGAAAATAGTAAACAAAAATTTCAGGCTCATTTTTCGGACAAGTTACTTATCTAAAGAATTGTCATAATAATAATAATGAGTAAACGATATATGCGATCGTACCATGAAAATGAATTCCAGCGAGCACCTGTAAATACTTCATGAATATTATACCAATGCAGAGAAGCGAAGACGGAAGTCTACGAGTCTTTTTCATTGCAAAAGAAAAAGGAAGAAAAAAAATCTCTTCCCAATGGCTGATATCTTGTCTTGAGCTTCATTTCTGGTGCACTCGTAAACAAAAAAAAAGAAGAAAAAAAAGATACTCGAAGAAAAGACCACCAGGTATACGATCTCGAATTGCGCAATACCTCGTGAATAAAATGAGCATTGAGAAACGTGCAGAGTAACGACGGTGAACGTACGAAGCGCGAGATTCAAGTTCAATAATTGTCGGGCGCACGCTTACATTTTTTTGCCCTCGTGCGCGTGTAATGCGATGTTACGAGCGAACGAGGAAAAAAAGGGAAAAACGAAAGTGAGTTTTTTCGACTGGTCAATATATGGATTGCATTGAACGTCAAACGGGAGTGCGAGCAGTTCAACCTCGACTCAGCGAATTTGACCGATTTTCGAACGTTCACCAGCGACACTCAAAGGCTCGCGTAATTTTGCCCCGCCACCCCCCACCCGTCCCGTAAACTATCTGGCTAAACGAAGAAGGGAGAAGAGAAAATAAGAGGGAAAAAAAAACAACTATCCAACGACGTTCGCGAGAGCAGAAAGTTGCGGCAATAACGACTTAACGCACACGTTAGAAGCGATACACGGAGTTCTCCATAAAAGTACACTTCAGTTAAAAATTCATGACGACACCTGCGTCGAGTTTATATCTAAGTATATATATATATATATATATACGTTTTTTTTCATGGGTACAGCAACGTATGTCGGTTAATGAAGGCTCTCAGTGTGGCACGCGATTGCAAAATTTCCCAAGTTTCCATACGATATACGTGGATCTCGTTACGGGACGCATATTCGATTCATTCGCGCGTACACACCCGTACAAATGCCCCTCAACAAAGTTAGCGAAAAAATATTTGTTCTTCTGTTAATCACGCTGTTCCGTGATAAAAAGATAGCGGACCTCGAGTATGATCGATCGTGCAATTTTTACGTATAGCCATCTTTGTATATACGAGGAAAAAAACATGCGCGTTTGTATAAGGATGTACACGTGTATGAGCATGTTTCGAGGATAATTGCGGACGTTGTGACGGTTACACCGTATCATTTACTGAAATTCTGGCCAATATGAGGATTCTGGGGAATTCCAACGAATTCTAGATCCGTGTACTGAATTATAGATGAATCTCATCAACTTTAGTGGAATAGAGCGAATTCTGGTGGATTCAAGTCATTTCTAGCGAAATTGAATGAATCATAGTCGATTCTGGTAAATTGTTTTGAGTTTTCAGCTTAACCAAATGAATTCGCGCGCATTCGAGCGAATTATAGAGCATCCTAGGGGATTCTAAGGAATTCTGGCCAACTTCGATTGATTTTAGTAAGTTCTAGTTGGTTCCGGGGAATTCTGGTTAGCTTAGATCAATTCTAGTAAGTTCTAGTGAATTCCACGGAATTCCGGTTAATTTCGATGAATGTTCCGGGAGTCGCAGTGTATTGTAAACTATAGGTAATTTTAGAGAATTCTAGTGGAATATAACGCGTTATAATGTGTTAGTGATTTCTCGCGAATTCTAGTGAATTTATAGTGAATCCTGACGAGTTCTGGTGTCTTTGAGGGAATTACGATGACTTTAGGCACATGTAGCGAGCGCCAGTGAAATCCGGTGAAATCCAGTGAATACTTGTGATATATAAATAATGATAGTGAATCCTAGTGAAATATCATGAATTCTCGTGTACACTAGCGAGGTCTGGTGAGTTCTAGTGAGACTTTCTGAATTTTAGAAAATTCTGGTGAGCTGAAATACATCCTAACGAATACCAGCAAGATCTTATAAATTTGAGCGAATTGTAATAAAGTCTTATAAGTTTTTGCGAATTCTCGTGAGATCTTGTGAATTTGAGCGAATTTTACTGCGATCCAACAAAAGCTAGCCAATTTTATTGACATCCGATGAGCTCTGGTGAAATCTTACGAATTTTGACGAATTCTAGTAAAGTCTTGTGAGTTTTAGCGAATTCTAGCGAGATCTTATGGATTTTAACAAATTCTGTTGGGATCCAATAAATTTTAGTGAATTCTGGTGGATTCTAGTGAGATCTAATAGTGTCTACTGAATTATAGTGATATCTTACGAATGTTAGCAAATTCTAGTTAGAATTGTAGTGAAGTCTAGATAAATGTAGGGAATTGCGGCAATTGCGATTGGACCAACCGCGCTCCAGCTCCGAGACACCGCTCAAAATGTTATCGTTGACCTTTCTGACTTTGTCTTTGCAAAAATACAAACGGCGTCATCTTGATTGCAAATTTTCAGGAACTCGGGCGCATCAAATATTCGTAAATTTCTTCCCACAGTAATTAAGGTGTGTGTAGTTGAGCTAGTAATAATCAAGTGTGTGTGTGTGTGTGTGTGTGTTGCGCATTTGATTGATTCGTCGCGGGTCACGCGACATCGCAAGCGATGCGCTGGAACGAGAGCTCGTTGCAAAATGGTCAGGGTGCTCGTATACACGCGCGCGCACACACACACACACACACACGTACTGATCTATAACAACAATGAGGCATGTTCATCGCCGCAATAACGCGCCCACGTGTCACTCATATGCGTGTGTGTCTATGTGCGCGCGTAACGCAATCCGTGAATGGTTTCTTGCGCCAATAATAATGCGTGTCAAAGAAAACGCTCTGGTCGAGCCGCGCGCGTGTCCCGCCTGTTAAAATGCTAATGAAACGAGAGAGAGGGAGAGAGAGGAAAGAATCTGAACTGGCACAATATCCCGTGGCAATGCGAGCAAGACAATAGAACCGATAGACAGGAGTCAAAAAAGGGAGAAAAAATAGGGAATGATAATTCGATTGCGTTGCATCTAATATTGCAATTCGATACGTCGTTTTTAAAAAATTTTTTTGTTATCGGGCTACTGAACCTCTAGTTGAAAAAAAACGAATATTGGCAGGAGCGTTTGAAAAGTTTCGAGTTGGGGTAAAAATCACTTTTTACGCGCCCAAGTGCCACATCGCGTGGCTGGCTGTACGAGACAGTTGAAATGACTCCATAAGGTTTCGACTCGATCGCGATCCCCCTTCGAACAATTTGTGCAACAATTCACGTAGAAATGCTGTTCGTATGCGTATACGAGATGTACTTTCGGTTCGTGCTATTTTTCGACTGGTCACAGAGTGCTCAACGACCCACGATTTTATTACGGACTGTTCGAGCTCCAATCGAAATTCCTCGCTGTTTTTTATTCTCTCTTTTCGTCTCAGGTATTCTATTTTCGTCTCAAGTGTCCAATGGAAAACAGTTCCGGGAGCCTCACACGATGGAAACCTTGTGTGGGGCCCTGACGGGCGTGAGACTTTTTTTACGGGGTGCCCTGAACGGCTACGCAAGCCCTTAATTATCCTACTCAATTTTGAGTCCGAGAATTCATAGCGTTTCGATTATAAGCGAAATTTCGAATTTTTTCGAGTCGTCAAATTTTTATTTCGACGTTTCATTTGGAAAATTCAAAATTCATGATTATGGAGGGTGGGGAGCGTTAGCCACGATCCAAGATTAATTTTTGTAATGCTTTTGTCTAGACTGTTCTTAGTATTTACGAACTTTTTTTTTCCCACGTAGCACCAGAGATAAAAAATCGTTCAATGCATGTAATTTTACGTGCGGTTAAATGGGCAAGACTAATTTAATGAAGGTAATTTTTTTGGTTATTTAGCACCAAGATAAACGAAGTTGCCGTATTTCGGCAACACTTTATACTTTTTTCGTTTTTCGGTCGGATAAAAAATGTCAATTTGCCATGCAAACAATCATCGGATTTTTAAGCGTAATTTGGAAGATTTTTTTCAAAACTCCGACATTTTGTTGAATTTAATTTTTTTATCACGATCCTGCGTCGTTGTGTAGGCAGTACCTTCTAGTTAAGCAGACTTTGAAAATGGAATATTTTCATACAAAAAAAATTACTTCACATTTATACACAAATATATCCTCCAAATTCCAAAACACTCGACGCGATACATTTCTTTCAACAAAGTCCCGATAATCCCCTGTTCTGAGCAGTCACACTAGTGGTGCCCCTTAAAGGGCAAATCAAACCATTCGAATTTCGTTCGATCCTGTTGAAATTTGCACCATATGCCAAACGCAAACTCCGAGACTCAGCTCATTCTTTGATGTGTCCTTTCGAAAATGCTTATTTCGAAGGTGCCGAATTTGTGGTTGTAAATAACTGGCACTAGTGCAGAAAAAAAAAAACATGACGGATCGATAATTGTACCTGCTGCCGAAGGACGTACCGTTGAAAAAGAATCGCGAAACGAAAGCTGAGCTCGGCGCTGAGCTTCGCGGATTCGGCAGCGATTTCCGCATCGCGGGAATGCGGAATGCCCATGAGTCAGCGCTCCAAAAATTGTGATAGAATACGAAAAATAACGTAACTCCGCTTTCGTAATACCAACCGCGCCATCATTATTTTTTCGCCGGTAAAAAAAACCTCATCCTGGTTCTCCGAATTATCGCTATTTTATGCAGCAATCGGGTCCCATACTTGGTACATCGTTACGTTGGCTCTTCACTGGTGCGCGGTACCGGTTTTTCCTCCATGAACCGCCCAAAAAAAAAATCACGAATCTTCGCCCACCTTGGCCCTCAAGATCAATGACACATTGGAAATGGCCGTTCGCTCTGTTGAAAATGATCGAACGCGTAATAGCGCGTTACGCGTTCCCCCGTTATTCGTCATTTGTTCAAAAAACGCGGATCTTCGTTACTCATTTGTAACGTTTTTTTTTTTGCATCGGTTTTATTTCGCAATGATCCAGATTTTGACAAAACAATAGCGCCAAAACTTACTTCCGCTGACGTTCTTCTTTTTATTTTATTTTTCATTCCTGTATATACGCCGCGTCTTGTTATTTATAAAGACACGTGGCAGGCCGCGACACATTTTCGGCAATGATTATTTTTCTGTTCTCGCTATTATTATTTCATTGCCGTTTTTATGATTATTATTATTCGTAGGGTTAATATTGTTCCCACTATCACTACAATGATATTAGTGAACTAATTATCAATCTAAATCAATTGATGAATCAATATTCATGATAATGTTGATGATAACACCAACAGCTACAAAAACAACAATAATAATCAATATTGCCAGTCATCACTAACAATCATTAAATATTATTCCTAACTATTACTATCGTTGTTGTTGCTATTGCGATTATTATTACACCGACAACTGCTGATCTCGCAAGCGATCGAAGGATTTTCGAAGCCTTCCGAATTCTCCGAGCCCCGTGACTTTTGCAAAAACACGACATCTAACAACAATCGAAGCGTGTGCCGTTTATACGTCCCGTCACGAACAATTGTTTGCGCAACAAATACTCGATTTAATGGTTCGCGCGTACACTTGTGAAAATGTTAAAGGCTCGTTTGGACGAAGCGCCCATAGGACGAGGCGCGGTTTACTTTTCAAACTCTGTGCCTTGCGCCGTTCATGAAATCATTGTCCTGAACTTTCGCCTTGAGAAAGCGAACGTGGTGTACTAATTGAAATACACGCGGTTAAAATTTTCATCATTATCGTGTGAGTCTCAATATATATATGCACATATATATATGTAGGGATTTTTTAGCGTGGTAACACATGGATAACGCTAAAATCTCTCTCTCTCTCTCTCTCCCACACACGCACATTTTTGAAGATTCAACAATTATATGAATTTGCATAATATAAACGCATGTTAATGTTCATCGATATTCGTACACACACACACACACACACACACACATACACCTCGTACGTTTTCTGGGCATTCCCATAACCGTTACCGTTAGCGGAAAAGGACGCGGTATGCGGAACATTTTTTCATTCATTTCCTACACTATAAACGTGTGTGTGTGTATAACTGTATCCTTTATCTTGCACGACGATGTTTTCTTTATTAATCGAAAATATTCTTTGAGCCGAAATATCGAATTAAACGGACGGCAAAGTAATATTTATGTTCGTGATGCCGAGCAATAAGTAAGAAAGGTCGTTCCACAATTAAATATCAATGACCTTCGGTGCAAATAAAGAAAGAAACGAAAATGCCACTTATATCACTGACAGACGAGCAAAAAATCAAATAAATTGCGATACCGGAATGCTGTGTTGAATATGCATATGTGCAAAAATAAAAATATATATTTTTCACTTAAATTATTTGTTTATATCAAAATATAAATATATAGGCTTGTTTATTTAAATATGTATTTGTTTATTCAACTTTGTGCTGAGTTGAGGAAATGTAAGTTTTTTTTTATTCGTACATTTTTCCTCTTCCGTTAGCAATGTATAGACTAGTAAAGCTAATTCTGGAGACTTTAAAAAAGAACAGTGTCCAGAATACATTTCACTGGTGTATATATTCATAGTTATAACGGAAGAGACAAAATATGAATAGAATAAATTGAAATACTTTATTAACTAAACGTATAGTGAAAAATATATACATTTATTGACGAAATTTATTTGACGAAATTTCTGTTTATTCCACTCTGTGCTCGGTTGAGAGAATTCCCCCGTTTTTAAATTTATTTATATTTGTTCCTCTTTTATTAGTATGCGTGTGTGTGTATGTATATATATTCGTGTTACGTACTGTTTTAAGAAGTCGGAATAGTAAATTAAGGAAAACAACATTCTTTCAATCAATAACATCGATAGGTTCGGGACGTTTCGCTCTGAAGACCTCCAATCTCGAAATATATGTGTGTATATATATATATATATATATATACCCGCGTATCGTGTGTGCGGGAGTGTACTTTTTCAAAGGGCAAGCTCAAGTCCGTATTATGTTTGGAATTATTAAACGTACCGGTAATATTAAGATTATAAACTCTGCTCGTACAATATAGTAATGCTATTCGACTGTACACGAACGAATGAGAATCGCGTGATTACAAAATCAGGCCCGATAATTCGATACCGCTTTCGAAATACGAGGAAATTTTTTTTTTTATATAACAAGTCAGAATGGAATTTCCAAGGTCATTTTATGTTTTTCAATACAATGTCCGAGGCCATCTTATTTTCCTCGTATATTTTCTTAGCTCGTTTTATTTACGTACAATTTCTGGGAAAAAGTAAAAAACACTAACCGTAATAAGGGTTCGGTCTTCGAAGTTCCGACCTTCCGTGGACCCACCAAGCCTCGTCGTCCTTGCGATTAAAATATTCCTCGTCATAATGGTCTCTCGTATGATTGCAACGATCACTACCGACGAGCTCAACCAGTCTGAAGCTTTCCAAGCTCTCGGATTCGTTATTGTTCGGCAATACGCGCACAATATTCGTCTCGTCCAGGCCCTCGAGGACTTTTGGCAAAACGTTGATGCTCTTGAGCGAAACGACAGTACGAGATACGAGGCACACCGGGATCAGGAGGCCAATTAAAAAGCGCAATTTCCACTCGAACAACCCCATCACTGCATTTATTCCTGCCTATGTGTATGAGAGTGTGCGAAAAAAAATGTCAATCGTTAGGCCTACAAACAATATCATTAGATGGGAAAAAAATAAAAGGCCTGATACGTACATATTAATTAAGCGTGGGAGAAACAAAAATTATAAAGTTTTCGAGCGAGAGAAAAGTAGAGAGGGCTCTAATTTGGCATGCATCGTTTATATGTAATAATATGGCGTGCAGGGCTAAGGAGTGACATTTTTTCCCTCGTACTCTAATATACATATATGTATGTATATGTATATGTGGAATTTCAATATTCACCATCCCTCTCTATATATATATATATATATATATATTTTTTTTAATATAGTATAAATGTGATAAATATTATATTACTTATGCCTTCGAAAAATATTATGAGGTGTAACTTAAATTCTTTTTTGTTACTTTTTTTATACCTAATAATATTGTTGGAAGAGCTGATATTTTTTTCAACCTATAATGTGTATGTATATGTCGAATATTAACATTCGATATATATACATATACATATATATATATATATATTAAGATTTGACGCGGAGATTTTTCGGTAAAAATATGATATTCAACGGTGTTTCAATTCCTCGTCGAAAACAAATATTGCGTATTTTTGTGATGAGTAGTATATGCCAGAAAAACATGAGAATTCTGAAAACAAAATCAAAATTCCATTTTCACTTGAGCAAAATGAGGATATTTAAATTCCGAATACGAAACACTCCTGAAAAAAAAAAACATTTTTTTGAATATAACTATATTCCATTTATCCACTAAAACAAATCCTTGATAACGTTTTCTTCGATAACGGGATGCACGAAAAAAGTTTTTCACCAGGGTTCCGTATTCGGAGTTTAACGATCTTCGTTATGCCGAACCGAAAGTGGAAATTTGAACTTTTTCCCATAATCCTCAATTTCTTCTGGCAAACATAACTCATCACAAAATTACGCTGTTTTTTTTCGAAGAGGATTCGAAGAACCAAATCACTCGCAAAATCTCCGCACAAGACCCTCACCATTGTCACCCTCCGTTCGTGTGTGTAATTGTTTTTCATACGAAATTTATATATTCACCGTGTACGTGTCGATAAAAAAAAAAGGATTATATTGCTCTCGCGAACGAAAAGTGAATAGGAGAAAAAAAGCTGGCGCTCGTCGACCGACGAGGAGCGCGAACGGAGCCGAAATACTCGCGATCTATCGGGACCGCCGCTCGACCATTACGCCCGGAGTGCCTTTCGCGACAATTCGTTGGCGATTTTGACGATGGTTTCGTGGTGATGATGACGATGATGATGATGGCAACTGACGAGGAACGCCGATTGGCCGGATCGACGAAGGCGCGAGCTTAACGAGACCCGGGGGTCCCTTTCCACCGAAACGCCAATTTCTCCCACCGGTGGAGGACATCGCCCCACTCTCGCTCGCTCGCCGCGGGATGTCATCCCTCGCGAGCGGTAACGGAAGTGCACGAGGCAATCGGAAGTAACCTATGTAGTGCCATTTTTTTGCCATTTATCATGGAAAATAGGGTTCAGAAGTTTTTGAAAAATTTCGATATCCGAGATATCGAGAGTTTTGAATTCGTTTTTGGAGACGTGGTTAATTTTCGCTATGTAACACGTGCCATTCCTCATCCTTTTGCGTAATTTGTTTTTTTTTAAGCATCACCACGTGATGCGTCGCGTAACCGGTTCACGGAGGGTGAGAGCAGTGAGGGGGGGGGGGGGGGGGGGAGAGAGAGAGAGGATGATCGACGGTCCCTGAATAGTCGATTCAGGGACGCACGGAACACCCGCCAACCGCCAGTGAGGAACCGGTTCCTCGACATTTCGTAATAATTGCGAGGATTTTTTTCGGCCGCTGCGATCCGCGGCCGTTTCAATTTTGCATCGGTTATAGGGGGTGGGGGGGAGGAGAAAAAAAATTTGGGAACACATTTGGCGGTCGGTTGGAAAGTTAGGCGTTAGTTGGTTGAAGCGCCAGGGCGTATTTGTTGATACGAGGCGGATGAAAAACCAGACGAACCGTGAGGGCATGCTTAAGGGGGAAATACCTTTAGGCGAGGAAAAAAATTGCCAATTTTCATGACTTTTTTTACAAAGCAAATATTTCTTTTGCTTTTTTGAGACTCGGGGTATGTTTTGTTACTACTTTTGGCTGTTACATGGTATCTTTCAATCTTGAACCCTTCGAATGCACACTTCCGCCACGAATCTCCGACTCGATCTCACCCCCAGACGTTTTTGTTATTCTTTTTGTAGAGACGTTTTTTGTAGCCAATGATCGTTATTTTATGGCTCAAAATTTATCTTTTAAGAAAAACGAAAATTAAGCGCCCGAGCTTTCGTTCGAAGCGGGAGACGCGTAGAAAAATACGTACGTGCACGAAAAAGATCATATTTTTTTTCCTCAAAATATGAAAAGTCCTTTGAGGTTTTTGAAGAGGAAGGTTTGTAGATACGAAACAAAGATGCAGTGTCGGAGGTTTTTAATTTGAGCATTTTCGGGATAAGGACGAATGGAAAAAATCGGTTCCTTCGGCAGATTGAGGGGGGGAAGACCATTTAGAAATGTGACGAAAATCTTTTTTTTCTTTCCATAAATCGATAGTTCAATGTCTTAAGGAATTGCGTGAGTTTCGAAGCCAAAAAAGCATATTTTCTCTATTTAAAAAAAGTATAATATGTAATTTATTTTATTCAAAATGTTAAGCTCTTAAGAGAGGAACATTAAAACAATATTTCAAAAAAACTTCATCCAAATATTTGGGAAATTCAGCCGGTGGAACACGGCCTCCGGAGATTCCTAAAAAAGTGTCCTCGTGGTGGTCAGGATAACTCATAATGGCTTTCCCGGAAAATAGAAGAAAAAAAAATGTTCTGTCAGTAGATAAGTATAGCTAGTGATTGGACGAAGAATTCAAAAAAAATTATAATTTGAATTTTTGGCAGTGTTGTATGCAAAATAGTTCAATTTTCGGTACAATTTACACCACGTATAGACTTGCAAAATTAGTTGCAATCGAGAAAATACCTTCGTTCAATCACTCGTCAATGCTATTTTGAAGAAGGGCTAACTTTCGATAAGATCGGTGAATTAGTTTTTGAGAAATCGTGCGACCCGGCCGGTCTTTCCCAACGGGGGGAATTGCCAAAGGCTCTCTCTCTCTCTCCTAGACTTTTACTCCGCTGACATGAAACTTTGAGAGAATATTCTAGCGATATTGTATCGTTAGATAATATAAAAAAAATGGATTTTTTGAAATTTTCAAACCCACGTAACCCCTTAAGAATATTATGTCCAATTTTGAAAGCGAGATTCCGAGAATTGTTCGAGTTTTTGGGAAAAAACTGCAGGAGCATTCGAGGACGACGCATGCCCCCTTCTATATTTCGTCTTGCTCCGATCTTTAATGTTACGTAGTCGAACGCGGTAGGGAGCATCGTTGTCGATCCGGAGCGTTGCGGGTACTTAAAAATTCACCTTGGACCGGTTGTGAACTTGGTGCTTCTCAAAATGTCCGCGTAACCAAAAGGTTCTCATGCACCACCTAAGGGACCTTCACGGAAGATACATTTTTTTGGAAACCAACATATTAATCGTAATACGGAAAATAACGGAGGGCACAGTGCCCGTGCCAAAAAACTCTTCAGTGCGAGCTCTGATGGAGTAAGTTGGAATCCCCTGTTGATCTATGGTTTTATTGAATTTCGGATCGGATAGCCCCTAGAGAGCAGCAGCTGCAGGAAAATCGTTTTTACGTGGAAGCCGCCGTAAATTTGAAGATAACGGTTGGAGGTATCGCATACAGTATTGCATTTACGTTCGCGTCGAATCGAAGCGTCACATTGCAGTTGGAAATAAAAGAAACGTTTGTTCAACGAGCGAAGCCTCGAACAGCGAAAATCCTTTCTTCAAGTCCAACGAACGTTCCGTAGGAAATGGACCAGGATTTCGTAGCTTCGAAGAAATATTCCTTCCCCTTTTGGGTGACGGAAAAAAAAATGCACACACGTGGAAATGGCCAACTGGGCGGCAAGCTAGTGCGCGGGTAAACATCGTCGAAATAGGAATCGTCCCGGAAACGATATCGCTGACAGTCGATGAGAGGAAAGTAAAAGGAACAAAGGAAGAAGAAACAAAAAAAAACACACGCATTACTTGCAACGTCACGAGCTCGAGATGCAAAAATCTCAAAGGGGAGAGAACTTTAGTCTCGTGAAACGAAATAAATATTCATGTCGTTTTGACGTCGCAGTCCGTTTTCCGCGCACATTATTCCACGTAGTCGAGTTGCTTCGTGCCGCAGGGCCTCGTTCACTTCCGGTATCGAGTCCGTCTTCGTACATTTTCAAGGATTACTCGAAATTCCTACCGACGACGCAATCGATCGCGTATTTGCGGACATCGCCGAGCGTTCGTTTCTATCGTTTTTTCTTCTTCTTCTTTTGTTTCAATGCTAGCGTGACGACGAAAATGGCTCCTGATCATTACGTTCGTTTAAAGCCCGTGTGCAAAATTTTGGATCAATTCCCGTCTGGCAATTGTGACACTCTTAAAGGGGGAGTCCGGTCCAGCCGAACCAAAAAATTCCCTTTTTGCCTAAAAATCTTCCTATACGCGTGAAGAATGCGTTCCCAACGTGATAGCGTCAAATTCGACGTTGAAAAGTAGTCGTAGTAGAGCAGTCTGAAGGCCTACCATATGCTCCGGGAATCGCAGATTAGCTTTGACGGCTAACACCACTGTAGAATTTTCTAAATATTGATTTCTTGCAAATTGCATCTACATTAAGGGGGGAAAAGTTTGATACCTGTAAAAGAAAGGTCCGCAGGCCCCGTGTGGTGGGTCTGCGGTGGCCGTGGCTGGCCCGAGTGCGAGACGTCGGCCGTTTTTAAAATAACATTCCAAAGTGAAATACCTACCTACTAAGGTATCTTTGAAACTACTGAACCGATCGATATGAAATTCGAACCACATATTCATGACAACCGTAGCTATAGCGCATGTCAAGGATTTCTTTGAATTTTGATATTTACTATTTTTTCCCGAAAACGGTGAAAAACCCCGTTTTTTTGGTTTTTTATTGTCCGCCAGTTTGTTATTTTTGCATATATCAAAAATCGTATGATATGCGCTATAGTCATTAACATACTGAATGTAAAACTGTTTGACTTTTTGTTTCGGAAACCCATCTCCGAGATTTCATCAACAGCGCAGACCTACAATTTTTTAAGGACATTTTTTAACTACCATTTACGTCTATAAATAGTGACTTTCATAAATAATTTTTTTTTAATGTGTACCGAAAGCGCGTTTATTAAATGTAACAACTTTTATATCAATATCTATAATATAAACATATCAAAAAAATTCATGGAAATAGCCTTTTTTAGCGTCTGGAGTGAGAAGATCCCTTAAGGACTTATATTTCAACGGGCGTTTTATATCGACTTACCGCAACTACTGAATAGGCAACTAATGAATAGGGCGTTTGGCATTGTATGTCCCATCCACCCTCGACGACGATAAATGACAAAACTGATGATCGCCGCGCATTCTCTTGCAACGCCCGAATCCGTTGCTTCACGGCGTATTGCCAATAACGATTATCGCGCCTACTCCGTAAATAATTCGCCAGCGGTGCGTAATAATCGATGATCATATATTGGCCGTTTTATTCGGACGCTCCACATATTTTATTTGGCAATTATATTCTAACGAAGGAATCATCGCAGTGTAACGGGTCGAAAAATAGCTGATTATCGTGATTTTTTTTTATGGTTAAAATACGCGAATCAGGCTGATTTTATTATATCATATCAAAGCACTCATGGAGAACGGAAAATAAATTTTTAAACGTTATTTTTCCTCACATTTTACAACGGTTGAAAATGTCTTCGAAAAAAAGAGTCCCCGGGGTGTGCACGGTTGTGACCGTGAATATTATCTGAAACGAAGTTTGTAAAAAGCTTATTAATCGGTATGAAAGGCACCATCTTACTGTGGAGGTTTTTTTAAAATCAAAATTCACATTTTTTCATTTTTAATCAAAACTGAAAGTGGCGACGGCTTGTAAAAAAAATGTACTGAATTTAACCTATTTTTCGATAGTTTTCTGGTTTAAACAATTTTGAAGACCTAAGGCCTTAGGCCACAGTAACAGGTCTAAAATCATGTGTGAATTTAACCATTTTTTTTTTCGTGTGGAAACGTGATTCACTCATAAAATTAATTACACAGAAATCGATTTTTCAAAAGTTTCCACCGCGTTGATCCCTTAATCCGTGAAGCGAATCATTTTGCCGTAGAGAGAACGAGAGTGAGACTCATTATAATGCGTCAAAACCAAAGGAAACCTTCGGTGCTTCAGACGTCGATTTTTCGTTTCGTTTTGACAAGCTCGTCCACGTTTTCCGATTATTCACATTATCAGTTAAGGGACCCGCGTCGACGAGACATTCCAAAGTTAATGTTTGAGCGGTGCGAACGACAGGCCTAAGATTTCGAGAATTATTAAAAATGACAGAGTCGTGAAGAAAAATGTGTTAATTGCGAGGCGTTTCCGGTTTATTTAACTTGCGGTGTGTGACTTATATTTACAGTACGAAATAACACTTTTCGGAGTATTGAGGAATATATATATATATATATACACGAGTGTAACGAATTCAACGAGCGCTGTAAATTTCTCGCGATGCGCGTCCTCGACATTCGCCTAGTACTCGAAGAAGCAATATAATCAGCTGGCTGACCTTTAGAGTTCTATTTTTAATTCTTTTTAATGAAATGAGATCTGTAATCGAACGCGGTCTCCTCGATTGTGATTGAATCCAAGATATATGGGGTGACGAGCAAGGGCGTCGCCAGCTAATTGAGGGGGGGGAGGGGTGTAAGTTGAGACGGTATAGGGAAATATGAATTGTAGACAATTAAGACTTTTATACACATTTTTTTCGAACCTCTATAGAGGCAGCTGCCCCTCCCTGCCCTTCGTGACGATAGCGAGATTTTCGTCGACTCGAAGAAACTTGCCCGTTCGCTTGAACGAAGTCACCTCACGCCGAAGGAGGTTGGGTTTGTTTGTATTCAGGAAGGATTCTTTTATAAATCCCTCCATCCTCAATATAGGCAGCAAAATGTTCAAAAATGTCCTATTTTATCACGTGCTTCTGCGAACTTCAAATCTCATAACTCTTTATGGGAGGGGGGGGGGGTTAATTTCACGTTCCTCCGACTGAATATCATAATTTATAAGTCAATAAATGCGAAGAAAGCAAAAAAAATTAGGCTCATTTTTCGGAAAAGTCACTTATCCAAAGAATTACCAGTATTTTTCGTTTTGACACCTGTCAATGTGTCGCAGGATTTTTTTTTTAACTTCTCGTGAATACGAGCATTCCATTTGTTCGCATCAAGAGCAATCCGTTCTTCGAGCCCAACAAACATTTGAGAGCAAATAAATCCCAACTTAGCTTAGAATAAAAATATCCCCAACGCACCACCTGCGTAAATTGGCAACTACAATGAACCTCGCTGAATTTTATCTAGCATCAGCGTGTTAATTGGTAATTGCTCGCCATAAAAATGCGGGGCCTCTACACATCCGTGGCAAAAAAATAAATACCACCGTCCATCTCGTTTCGTTCGCCGCATATTCACAATATTGTGGATTATCAGCGTGTTTTCACCAACGCAATCGGGGTTTGTCATTGTTGCGAGCACGAACGGTTCGAAAACGCGGATAAATAAAAGACGACGAACCTGCCATGCACGGACTTTGTTCCCTCCACGATGAGTCGCTCGGGTGGAGTTGACTTTATTAAATTTTCGGGAATTCCTGAACAAATTTGCACGATGCTTTCGTGAATGTCAAAGGATACTACGTTTTTTTTTCTCTTCTTTTACTCTTCCATACCCAAAAACGTTTCTTCGAAGTTCTTTGGGAACTTCGAGTGTCTCCTTCAGGTCAGCTACATCGTTTTCGGACCAAAAATATATCATCCACACTAGTGGCGTGTCGGAAAAAACACGCATTTTCAACTTTATTTTTTTTTAACCATTTTTAGGTTGTTTTTCAAATGCTGCGTATGGTCGTATGGACGACCTTCGCGAACGAACATCACCCGAGACACACTCTAGTCAAGTCATGTCGGTCATATATCAATCTTGTACTCCACGGTGAGCGTATATGCTGCCTGGGTACAAAAACGCAAGTTGAATTTGAATAAGTACAGCGCGGGTGTGTTGAACTCGATGTGAAGACCTGCCTGGTGAGTGTACAGAGGTGGGATATTTTTCTTTTTCTTTGTGTTGTGTGTGTATATATATATATATATATATATATATACATACATATAGGGTGGCCCGGAAAGTGACGTCCAAAAGAAGAGTCTAGATGCCTCCAGTGGCGGATCCCAATTTTTTCCTTGGGGGGGGGGGGGGCACACAGTTGTGCTCGGGGGCATGGGGCGGGGGGGATGTAATTATTCCGGGACTTCTTGGCTTTTTTGTATAGCTGATATGGTCCGTCTGGGGGGCGTGCCTCCCCCCCTTTTCCTCGTGGACGTCAATTTTCGAGCCACCCTGTATACATACCTCGTATCGTCCAAAGTAGTCTGGACATTGTGGGAATTTCCAACAAGCCTCTTTCGCGATCGTGAATAAAGAATGAACCGATCGCGAAAGTGAAACTGACCGGGAGAATATTTAGCAACAATAATCATTCTCTTTTCTTCATATCCTGTCCACACTGCTATGATTTTCAAAAAACGACAACCGTATCTGTAAATTGGGCAATTTCAGCCGTAAATGAAGCTGGTAGGATTAGAATGCGACACGACTATAAATTTAGGATTTCAAATGACAGCTATATTTTCACAGCTATCCTTATGGTAGTCCTATCGACAGGCTTCAGTTCATAGGATTTTCATATTTTTTTGAGCTTCACTGAATATATTAATAATCGTCTCTGTAAAATTTTAGGGTCGGTTATCGACCTTATTACGGAGAAAAAAAATATTGAAATTGCGTGTGACGGAAACCCACCTGCTACGATAAAGAGACGTGACAGCAAAGCAACAGCTGACTGTAGTCGTAACCTCGTCTCACTCATTCGAATTTCCACACATATTTCATTTTAACAGACATTTCATATTATCAAATCTAGAAATACTACGCGAATCGGTGGAATAGCTACTTTTTCATTTTTCCAATTAAATCTGAACATTCATTAAACAGTTTACAAATGGAAAATTTTAGGTATTACAAATTATTTTTTTTGCGTACACTCAAGGCCAAAAGTTTGGGATTGTTTGGGATCTACGAGTTCGAGCCACTTAAATTATTAGAGGCTCGACCCAAAGTAGTGAGAAAAAAAAAATTTCCAAGGAAAATTTTGAAAAAATTCTAGTCGATTCAGCATGATTGTAGGCAACTTTTTCCCCTTTTGACAATTTGATTTAAACTTCAAAGTTGTTTAGTTGCGCTGCCTTTTTTGAAAATGGTCGTTTTTAGGTAAAAACAATCATAACCCTCTCAAAAAAAAATCGCACGAAATTTTCTAAAAAAATGTTGGTATTGGTCACCGTTTCAAGGGTATTCCAAAAAAATAACGAAAAAAAATCTAAAAGCTGCGCAACCGATTGAAAACAGCCAAAAAAGTAAAAAAACGGCCCTTTTCAAACCGGTGCACCGGGGTAAAAAAAAATCACAAAAATTTTTCTATAAAAGCAAAATGAAGCCGGATATGTCCTTTTTAAAATGCCGCTTTTGTAAATTTGATTATCTTTATTTTTCACTAAGTTATCGAGCTTTTAGTGCGGCTCGGAATTTCGTGGGGTGTCCCAAACTTTTGGCCTGGAGTGTATGTTAAAAATATATATTGTACAGGTCTCAAGTATGATCAGTGATATGACTAGTGTTAAGCGATAGGACTGCCTTAAACGCATTTCGCTCGAAACAGTGTTTCCAAAATCGGCATCAGAAATATCTCCGCAACTACTGGACCGATCGGGATCAAGTTTTGCACAGTTATGCTTCACACAACAATCTAGTATTCATCGAGCCGTTTTTTCGATACCTGGCATAGTTCTTTCTTTCATCATAAGTACTGATCAATTTCGAGGCGAAAAATCGTCTGTTTTATTCCAGTGACTGCTATGACCCGAAAAAATTATTTTTTTTTCATTCCGGCTCGTTAAGTACTAGTTTTATCTATCTACTTTAAGAAACAAATTTTTTTTTTCTTAAACGCTCGTCTGGTACCGCAAACGCTGTCAGCAAAAACACGTCCCAGAAAAACGACTGTGACTTTTTTACCGTTTAAAATTTTTTAACCAAATTTTCACACATCGTAGATCAAAATGTCATACTTTAAAATGTATATCATAGTTGTTAAATAGAATTCAGTTTTATACGCAAAAAAAATTCTTAAACATAACCTTACTTTTAGCCAACTCAGGTATATGTAAGCCCTTGAAGGAGCTGGGCCAAATTACTTATGTTTATGATTTTTTTTTCTTTAAACAATCTCAAAAAATGCATACGAGGTATAGGTTTATTCTTTCGATGCTTATTTTTTCATAAAATATGCAACTAAAAGGCAGACTTATGCATTTATACATTTTTGTTACGTGAATAAGGAAAACTTTTGTGTTACTACCAACTTGAAAAGATATAACATTAGCGATAATTATTATGAAAAAAACTGCGTCGGCGAATATTTTATACAATTCATTGTCAGAATAAAATTTTGAGTCATTTATAATCATGCCTACCGTAGATGGTCAATAATCCGGATTATTTGTGACCGGACCCCTTCCGGATGATCGAATTGTCCGGATTTTCGCGAGGAATCCATAACAGGGACCTTGACGCTGCCTTCACTACACTCCCTCCACTACGCAATTCGCACGCTTTCCTGTATCGCAGGGCGAGTTGTACAGTCGTATTGACGCTTCGAACAAATATTCAGGCGATTTTTTGCCAAAATCGAATCCGGATTATTGACGCTCTACTGTATTTACATTTACGTCGCGACTTCATTTATTATTACCATAAATTAATATTAAGCGAGTTTGGCAGCAATGCTCTTCATTCGCCAGCCAAAATTCGTAATCTTTAAACAAACCTTGATGGTTCAATATTGAATATACATGATTTATGATGGGCAAGATGGGGTTCTTGTTCCAAATGTTTACCAAGGTTCAGTTTGCGTTAATTCATTTTGAGAGATGGTTTACGGTACTACATGGACAAAAAATTACATCACCCGTAGCGTGAAGACCTTGCCCATCCAACCGCACGTAAAACGACATGCATTAAACTATTTTTCATCGCCTGTGCTTAGCGAAACAAATTTCACCAAAAAAATTGCAACGGCTCAGTACATTCTTGACAAAAACAGATTTTTTAAATCTTGGATGGAGGCTAATGCTGAATCCTCAATATTATTAACTAAAAAAAATCTCGATTTCCGCAAGCACGTCGGGCAACGGACCGGTCAAATTGAGAATTACTACGGGTGCTACCTTACCGGCTGTCGATAACATTGCCATCTCTAGTCGTTATCCACTGAGGATGTCGTATCGCCCGCCGCCATCTACCGTGCCAACCCCCTACCACTGCCGCGCGGCTCAGTCTGCCGCGAGCGTTCGAGCTGCAAGCGTGCCTTTCGCTCGCTATCTCCTTCCTTCTCCCTCTGAAATCTCCGTACGGTACCCTCTCCCTCCCGCGAACCCGTCGCTTCTGCTCTCCCGTTGGTTACTCGCGGTTCTGTAGCTCGTGGTGGGGAAGACTGGGAGCAGGCTCAGCATCGCGAGCGTCAGTCTCGTCGGTGCGAGTCTCCGTGGATTTTTCACACCATTTGTGTAAACATCTCCGGCAACTTGAGTGCCGGTACTCACCGCTCCACAAACGTAAACGCAACCGTACGGAAAAACCGAAAGTACTCTAAACGAAAACAAGGGCACGTGCACATACAAATATATATGTATATGCGACGGAGGCCCGAACGTTGCTTGTCGCGACGAGATAGTGGCAACTGAAAAAAAAACAGGGAAACAAAAGAAAAGGAAAATGGCGAAACGCCGAAGATGGACGAGGCTTTCGTCAGTCGCGTCGTTGCTGCGAGACCAACGGCATTGCGCGGTCTACCGCTAAACGGTGTGTCCCTTATTTTATTATCGTACGCCCTCAGCCATGTGTATATGCACATTTCGATCCATCCGAACGGCCGCGCATTCGTGCGAGCCGAAAATCGCAAAATCACAAAATTATTGCTTCTTGGTATGTTTCGCAATGGTAGCCGGTGAGAAATTCTATGCCGAAAAGATAGAAACTTGTATCTCGTTTAACCTAACGTGAAACACGTTATATGCGCGTACTCTGAATACGTGCGGGGATAATTGCACGCGACAATAGTTGGGAGGTAAACAAAAAGATGGTGGGAAAGGAGCGCGTGGTTTGCATTGTGTTCTCTCTTTCTTCCTCCCACCCTACCTGCTGCTCCGTGTTGAATGTCGCCGAGTGCGAACGTTCCAGACTAGATGGCGGGGCAACGCGATCCCCTTCCCCCACCTGTTCACTCGGCGCCCCCCACTCCTCGTTTTCGATACTCGGTGTGCGTCATCCGTCGAGAGCGTATATCCCTCCGCGTACCTCGCGTTTCTCTTCTGTGTGCATCGTCTTTCCGTGTAAATGTTGGTGTTGCGTACACAAGCGCAGCACAAACGCGATAAATAATTGGACCGATGTACAAAAGAGAGACGAATCCGCAGGATTTCTTTCGTACACGCGCGTGTTTTTCTAAAGCGCTCTTTTCTCGTCATTGACGTTCTAATTATGATCATTATTGTTATCGTCATGGATGGGCGCAAGAACGCGCGGTAATTCTGGCCGTGGCTCTCCGTGAGACGACGGCATAGCGTTCTCTGCACACACGCGTATCCGTAAACACATGAACTTCAGTTTCGTGTGTTCGCCGTCATCGTCGTCGCGTTGTCGTCGTAGCCGCCGTCGCATCGTGCTCTCTGATTAAGACGCAACGGGGAAGCGTTTTGATTATTCCTTTTTTTTTTTCCCTTTTTTCTCTTTACTCTCATCGTTGATCGATGGTGAGTGTTTGGTGTATACGAATTATTCACTTCCGCTGGTAAAACGCGACGAATGTACGTGTGTGCGCGCGCATATCCACATGTTTGTGTATGTGCGCGCGCGCACACACACACACACACACCTATATATATATACACACACACACGGGGCATTCCGCACCAAACCGGATGATTGATCATTATGGCTGCTTTGAGATGCACTGCGATGTTTTGTTGTGATATTCCTCTTTACTTGTGAATTAGAAAATATGTTTATGCTAAATTTTAGCGCCATTTTAAAGAACTAACGGATGCAGATACTGCAGTATTTTAAGGCCTCTGGATGGTCGGGAAACGAGGCTTTTTTGGAATAAAACAAAACACTAATGAGGAATCAAAATGAGCTTACTTTACATAGCTGTAGATACGGAAATCAGTTTTTTATTTTCCATAAAAAATGTTGCTAGCGAAGTACACACGATTATTGCAAAAAATTTATTTTTCCAAATTTGTCATAATTGTAAATAAAGTTGCATTTGCGAATAAAAAACTTAATTCGTTTATATAAACCGTAATTATTAATCGATTGCAAAAATAGTGTATAGTTCAATGGAAAATCTATCTAAGAAGCTACAATTGAAATTTGAAATCAGTGGGTTGAAAATTGTAGGAGTTTTGAGTCCGCCCGAGTTCGAAAACATGTTTGAACGCGTTTAAAGTTTTTAAACGATTTTTTTCGGCCCATATTCTTATTATGTTTATACATCATTAACCCTTAATGTCACATCGGCTGAAATATAACCCAGCCGTTTTTTGACCTTGAATACCTTTCAGAAAAATCGGGAAAATGCAACATATTTTTTGCATATTTAAAATTACACTTTACGAAAATAATCGGTATGGTCGTGCAGAAAAGAGTTGAAAATACATTGCAGTTTTTTTTTATTTTATTTTTTCAATAAATTATCACAGTGCAAAATGATCGGGGTGAATTTCACCTACAATGACTTTTACGTTATTTTTTCGAGGTGTGACTGGCAAGGGTTAAGGAGGTACGATCATTACTACGAATCCAACTTTCGGATTTGAAATTTTTATATGATTTTGACGAATACTTTTTGCGCCTATTGGCAATATATTCTGCCTATCGTGTTAGTTCCGCTGAGGTAATTTAAGCCTATTTTAATAGGCTTGAATTTGATTGCATTAATATTATTACGAAGATTACTACCGAATCGTTGACAATCTAATTTTTCAGTTTTTATTTGTTCACGTGCAATAAATTCATCATGTACCACAATATTTGGCAGACTATAATCGATAACACGAATAATCAACATAAGTAAACATCAATCAAACCAGCTGTGGGTAAAATTAATTTAGACTCTTTTTTGACTCCGTGGAAGTGATCGTACCTCCTTAAAGCCGACAGAAAAATAAAACGATACATTTTTTTCCAAAGGTATAGATAAGACAAACTACATATATATGCACACAGCATTATATAATAATAGTATATTGGGCATTCCGAGAGGTCCGGGAAATGTGGGCTAGAATGAGGTGCGGTAGTGTGGGGAGAGAAGCAGAAAAGGGTTTCAAAGATACAAAGTGTATGTAAAATAGGGTGGTCCAGTATGATGGCCTTCTCGAACACTGAAACTTTTGTCTGAAACATTTTTGGATATGATCAATAGTTTGAGTGCTATCGCTCTGTAACACTTTATGTGCCTCACCCTATATATTGTACTAAATCGGTGTGCTGGTCTAGTGGTTAGCGTGCTTGCCTCTTAACCAGAACATCTAGTCTATTAAAAGCGACGAAAACCCAGAACTCTTAGCGTAGAATTATAATTTTTGACTAAACCTAGACGATTGCATACTGAAAGTAACCCCAGTAAAATGTTGCCGTAAAGTGCGCTGTAAATGATTAAAAATTGGTTGAAGAAAATAAAATAGAAATGTTAGGAAAAATATAGAGTTGAATAAAGAGTTTTTTTCTGCAACTTTGTATACCTTTCCTTGTTGATTAATTTTTCAAAATTTTGCTTTCCACATTTATACGGTGCATCTCCGACAAAGTTTCTTTAAAAAATGGATGAGGTAATTTCGTGGGCAACATTCCCGTCAAGGAATATGAAGCAATTTCGTAATATTAACTTTCCATAAATTCTAACAATAAAAACTTGTATCTCATCCGTGGGAAACGTAACATCAAAATACTTACCCCCGCGTGCATGCAGCGCGAATAAAAAACCGAGCGACCGCACTCGAAGAACCTCCTGACCTGCTAAAAATAGCCCGAGTAGCTTCATTACCGACTCGCGACGATATCATCGCAGAGTTCTCGCTTCGAGGGGGTTCGCTTACACACCAGACCGGAAAAACGCGCACGTTTCAACCCTCGTACCGAACAAGTCATCCGCGGACCATTTTCTCTCGCCCCCTTTGCTCGTTCGCGTTTCATCTCGAGCGAGAGAAAAGAGCTCCGCTGGGCTGCGCTCTTCTCGGCTATCTTGGGCAGCCCCCTGACACTAGCCTGCTATTCCTATACGACGAACGAAAATGCGTTTTTCCCCGGATTTTTAGTTCTTGAGATGGCCACTACCTAGCGTTGGCTGTTATGAGACAGCCTTCAACTCTAAGTACTCCGATCAGCAGAATGATTCGATACTTCCGTGGCTTTTGCGCTGTTATCGTTATTGCGACGTTATTTGTTGTGTTAAAGTGCTTAAGTGAATGAACGCTGTGAAAATATGTAAAAGAATCTTATTCAAAAGTAAAGTGACTTTTCATGTAAAATATTCGAAACACCGGTGCAACATACATATATATGCATGTCTATTACACGACTACTAGCGCCACACTGCGGCACGGACATTTTGCGCACAGCATTTATCTACCAGCTTCAACCCCCTGATATTGGGCACCCTCCACTGCATAGAGGTTAGAGTCCGGCAGTTCAAGCCACCACTTTGAAGCGCCCGATAGATAGATAAAGTCTACTTGTTCTGAGGCTTGCACCTATTACAAAAAGGATCGGTGGTTTAGCCTACCGAAGTTTGTCGCCATATCTGATAACATTTTGGTACCACATTTTCATAGGTAGTTATCCATAAACTTAAACTCAATTCTTATATCCCTACATCTTATATTATGTATGTACACTTCTTATAAGTACTTTTACACCGCTAGCCTTTCACGTCTCGCCTCTTAGTTATAAACCTAACATAAACGCACGCAGCTTCTATGCTTCTAAAGGGTTTCTCAACAAGGGCGGGTAGATGTTGAAATGGAATAAGACAAACTGTGTGTGAGATATTAACGAAATCATTTTTTTATTTGAAAGCCCTATGTATGCCATTATGTATGGAATATAACATCGTTCAAAATGGTGTTAAAGTTTGCATCGTTGGATGGCAAAAAATTGGGAAATTTCGCGTTACGTAATTTATGGACGCCCTCTGTGCAAGTTCTTGCACAGTGACTTAACTGACATTTCGTATGAAAAGCTGTCATCTTTCCGCGATATAATTGCGGGCGCGTTTTAAATTAAAAACGCGAACATGCGAAAATTGTGCTATATCTGACAGTTCCAAAATCGTGACGTAACGCAAACCTTGACCCCCCTCCCTCACGTACGTAGACCGTAACGCCTGATCGGACCCCCCCCCCCCCCCCCCCAAATTGCGTTACGTAATTTGCGTATGCTCCCTCAACCGTTAGCGGAGTATTGGAATTTTATTGCTCTCCTGAGCTCGGTTTGGCGAATTGTTTAGTTTCCTTTGCGCCAAAAAGTTTGGAAGTGATTGTAGTAACAGCATTAATTGAAAAAAAAAACGCATAAAAATTCAAGATTTTTCGATGCTTAGTCCCTTTAATGACCACTTGGATGTACCAACATTTAAATGGTCCGGAAATACTATATCGAATACGTTATTACTTCAGCCACGAATCCCTAATTAAAGTTTAAATCGGAAGAAGAAAATAAGAAAATTCAACCCGAGCAGGTGAAGCAGCAGAAAACCGTGGGCGATGCCGGGGGACCTTCGAAACGCCCGGCGGTCGTCATTTCCGTTTCCTTCAAATCGAGGACCTTCGGTCCTTTCAACGCCAGTGAACAACGCCGAGGTATCTCTCGTAGTTTTATTCCCCACGATATCGATCAACGATTTACTCGGAAATTCATGACTGATTATTAGAGCTTTGTTGATGGAAGAAAAATTGTTGGGTCATCATTGAAACAAACACAACACAGATTTATTTATGTATGTCACGGAAAATGTTTCGTTGTGCGTCACCAAATGACGTAATTGATATTGATGAAATTTAAAGATTATCCGATGCACCTTTGCACGCAATGGATTAATTTAACTCCGAATAATTAAATTAATTATTTTAACCCTGGAGAATAAAATGAATCAAAGTAATTAATTACACTCTGAATAATTAAATTATGCAAATTCAGTAACGTACCTACAAATAATTAAATTGTTTTAAGTTAATAATTCAACTTCGGATAATTAAATGCATTTAATTTAGTACTTCAGCTCCGACTAACTAAACCAATTTAACTCCAATTTTTTACGGTCTGACGATCGATCGATAACCGACGAATGTATTTCGTGTGACAAATTTATATTCGGTAAAATTCACCCTCGAGTGGAGATTTGCGAGAATAATCGATTTTCCCCCGAATAACCGGTACGCTCGTTAAATTCGTGATCTCCATTTATTTTTCACAATGCCTTGACCCAGTGAGATAAGATTTTATCCTCTCTTGCGTATTTATCGTTCTGTGCCGAGATTATTTAACTGGAGTTTTTCGAGTCCGGGAAATTATTGAATTTAGAGAAAATGGTGCGGCACAACAATTATCAAATTTTGGTTTTTTTTTTTCAGTCAAATCTTGATTTGATATTTTACTTAAAAAATTGAGAATGGCGTTTGACAATGGAAATAAAAATGTTATAGTCGAGTATAGGAAGTATAGAATTTTACAAAAAAACCGTAAAACGAAAAAAAGTTCAAGAATATGAAGTTATTTGATTTTTGCATTTTTATCGACTATTTTGAATTTTGAAGGGTGAGCGGTCACCCATCCGAGTAGCGGGCATTCGCCGTTACACTCACGAGAAAAAGTCTCGATGTTTGGGGTTTGGTTGCAGCTCTGAGAATGCTGTCGCAGAAGCGCCCGGAGTCGGAGGCGGAGGGTGAACCGGAAGGGCCGAAAGTTGGGGATGGCACGCGGAGTGAGAACGGCGCAGTGACGCCCGGAAGTTACACGAACGGGGAAGGCTCGAAAGAGTTTCTATCGACCGGACGAACCGGACGTAGGAACGCGATGCCCGACATACTCGGACATCACGCGGACACGGGCACGGCCGATTTGTCGACGAGGCTCGAAGCACTCACTACGAAGCACGGTCGGTATCCTCCAATTTCCGGAAGCCCGTCCAATTCACTCATCCTTGGGATGCAAGGGAAATTAATACTTCATCAACAATGCCGAATTGTTTCTTTTAATATTTCGAAAATCCTAACGAAATATTTGTCGAAATTTAATATTTTATTCATATTTACGAATTCCTTAAGGCCTTGGGCCACAGTAATGGGTATGGTAAAAGAGAGTACAGTCGAATTCTCGATAGTTTATTGTCAACGCAATCATAATATGGTTAACACAACTATAAGCGAAAAATATATCTAAACATGCAACTTTGGTGGCGTGCTCGACTATCTATTATCCCGGAAAAAACTACTAACTATTGTAAAAATATTAACTGAATTAACTATATAGATATTGTAAAGTCTTTCACAGTAGTTAATAGTTATTTCAGGGATACTAGATTTAAAAAAAAACACACTACCAAAACGGCATGATTAGATAGACGCTTATAGTTGTGTTAACCATATTATGATTGCGGTAGCAATAAGTTATATGAATTTTACTATGCCCACTTTTACCATGGGCGTTTTTTTTTTTATATTATAAATACTGTGGACATTTTTCTCAGTGCAAGTTTGTACTATTTATATGGTTGACGATGAAACTTGTTGAGTATAAACTGTTACAAGATCTTACGAAAAGCGACTATACGAACAACATTATGGTAATCGTATAGTGAAGACGTAAATCATTTGTCAATAAACGAGAGACAGCGGTGGCACGCTGTGATCGATATAGATACATTAGCGCATTCATTAATCAGTTTTTAGAATCCGATATTACGAAAACTATTGGGCCGCGCCAAAAATCCATTTAAGCAGTGACATATATTATCAAAAAAGCAATCTGTGCAAAATTCCACCTATATCAGAGGTAGCAGCTATTCGGAAATGCAGCTGGAATTACTTTTATCCGTTATTCCAAATCTACGATCGAAATACCATTAGTCCCCGGTAGCATAGTGGCAGCCTGTCTGATCGTACGTTCGAATCTCCACGTAGGTGAAATATTTTCTTCGATAGGAATCCGTTCAGGAGGTCAGGGAATAACAAATCATGATAAACAACCATACAGGTAGTACTCGCGATTAAAATTTTTTGAATTTTTGTATTTATGAAATATCATGTACATTCAGCAGACATACCATTCAATATGGTAAAAACCACTATTGTTTGATAGTGTAAGGAATCGTCTATTTTCTGAAAACCTACTATATCATATAGCATTGACAAGATTAATCTCCATCGCTAATGTTAAAGTGATACCGAAGTTTAATTGTGTTATCATTGTTATCTTCTATAGCATTGCATTAATTGTGTATCATCGGCTGTAAAAGAGGGTTGTTAAAGGTCAAAAAGACCCAACATGGAGTAAAATATTAATACTACTATAAAGTATTGACAAACAACGTTTGCTTGAAAGATTGGCCTTTTTTAGCGTCCAAAGTGAGAAGACCCGTTACAGTCTGCATCGTTGGAATGCGACGGAAGTTAATTTTTCTTCCATTGATCACATTTGTATACCGATCCAGGGCACGAAAATCCCCGAAAAGATTTTATCCGAGATTAGAGATCCACGACTCCAATGGATTAAAAAAAAACATTGATTATAAAAACGAATAAGTAAAATAATCTACAAACCTTTCCTTGTATTGCAACGTTGGCTCGTCGGGCGTTTGGGTTCGTTTGGCATTCCTTGCAACATTGGTCGTTCGATTTTATTTTGGTTTTTCATACCGGACTACTTGGGTTTATTCGGGTTTGTTTCGGTCAGTTCGAAGCGCCGAACCGTTTGGGTTCGTCAAGAGCATTCAACTCTCTCTCTCGTTCATAAAGAAGACCAGCCACGGTTCGTCTCTCCCCGTCGAGTGATCGGCTCAAAGTCGCTATGCTTTTCAGACGAGCCTGGCACGAGCGGCCTCGGTCGGGGCCAAGTCTCCTCATCCTCCCACCAACAAATGGGCTGAATAAAAGAGCCGAGTGGCAACATCGAGTATTAAAAAAGTGATGACAACGGCCTGGAACGTTCGATAATCTCGATGGTGAATTTTCCGCGACGCTCGCGTATGGGAACGTCCGCGAAACGAAAAGTACGAAGAGTCGCATTCGTACGTAACGATAATACATACGTATCAGCCACGTGGCAACGTTTAACGACGCTACGGAGGAGAATCAACACCGGCACCCTATTCACGAATGGAACGTAACGTCGAGGGACAAAAAAGTCAAATGTTCACTCGCATCGAGAGACGTTGAAACGAGGCGGCGGGTTTTGTCCTTCCGGACGCCGTTGTTTAACGCGCGATCGACGTCTCGCTATGTACAGTGTGATATACGAATCTCCACGTGTATACATATATACACATATGACATACGTAGATTTACTAGATTTATTATGGACAATTAGAATACACACAGGCACACACTAGGCTGTGCTCGCGTCACGCGAATGTTACCTCGGCAACTTGTAGCGTCGGGGCGTTTTGTTTCACGTACGTTGACTCGTTTTTGCGACGCGAGAGAGAGGGGGGCTGAGATGAGAACGCACACTTCCGGATCCGTTGGCTCAATGCCACTTTGATCCTGTTAGGTCGATATTGTTCTTCCGGAATATTGACTCGCTGCTTTTGGTGACGGCTCACGTGGGACACGAGTCAAGCGTTTTTCGATTTTGCTGAAACAACAGCACATATATGTGATAGGCGCTGAAAACTATTCAACACGTATTTTTTTCTGTCGACGGGAAAATGGTTTTGAGGGGGGCACGACGAGAAGTGCTTTCGCAGCGTCACCAAAATCACTAGAAACAATAATCAGCATTCCACTAATGTAGAGTGATAAAAAACGACCACGGTAATTATGCATAAGCCGGGCATCACCCCAATTTCAATGTCAACATTTTCCATCATAAACTGCTGCGAATGGTCATCACTGATGATATTCCGGCGGGGGAGGCTGACATTTTTTATTAATTCCATAAGTTATAGGGTTTTGAAGTTTCCGGAATGTGCATTTCTAAACCAAGTATCAGTTCTTGAAGATTGTTTGAAATTGGACCTTTTTTTTAAATTATTGTCTTTTCCTTTATCATCGTTTACCTTCTGTTGCAAGGCCACGTTGAATTATTTGCGTTTATCATCGTCAAGCCGCCACACTTGGGACACTTTACTTCTCTACAAATGACGCCGTGATTTTGTAACATCTTTAAACTATGATTTGCGTCCTCATTTCATTTTCTTCGTCATAGAACTTTTGGCACGTATTGGCAATAATTGTGCCTTTTTATTTTGGGATTTTTTTTGGTATAAATATAGTCATTTTCCGCACCGTGAGTTTTCATTTAGTATGGTGACACGATTTTTTCGATTGAAATGCCCTATTTTATCACGTGTTTCAGGGAACTTCGAAGCCCCATCACTTATGCAATTAACGGAAAATGTTCGCCTCCCCCGACGTAATATCACTTACTATAATGGAATCAACAACTATCATAAGGAAAAAATTAATTCCCATTGAAATTAGGGTGGTGCCCCACTTATGCATAATTACCAAAACCATCGAAAAAATCGAAAGATCGAAAGATCGAAAAATCGATAGATCGAAAAAAACACAAGTCTACTAGTTTTCAATGCTTCATCACGTATATGAGTTTCAAGAAAATCGAAGGCGGGTATCGAGTGAGGTTCCTTGTTAGTTTTATTCAGCAGCCGGAGATGCAGAGGAAGGAGAAAAGATCGACTCAATTGTTTTTGACGAGGATGGAAAAAGCAGAAGGGTCTGAAGTTTGCATCGTTGGAACGCGACGAAAATTCTTTTCAATTAATCACTTCCATTATCATCCAAAATAATATTTTGAAAATTTTTCGTAGATCGTTAAGAATTGGAAAAACAGTTTGCGTTATTTTCGTAGCTCAGACATGGCGGCGGAAATTTGGGAAATTAAACGAAAATCATTTCCGTTGCATTCCAACTATGCAAACTTTACGGTCATGGCAAAAAAGGAATATGCGTGTCACTCGATCCTCTCTCTCGCTCTTGCTCTCTTCATTTTTTTCGTATCTAGTTGTAAAAAAAAGTGCATAATCGTGACGGACAAAAGTGCATGATCGATGACGTTAAAGTTTGCATCGTTGAAATGCTACGAAAATGAATTCTTTTGTAATCGCTCAATTATTTTCTTCGCCAATTTAAGCTCTGAAAATAACTCAAACCTTTCGACGTATTCTTATTGGAGATTTATTACCTCGTTCTGTAAAAAACGGCTTCGGATAATTATCAAAATGAAGAAAAAAGATCGTTCCATTCCAACAATGCAAACTTCAACGTCAACGCAATCGATTGTAGCACTCGTTATCAAAGTGATATTCGATATTCCCGCAACGAAACTTGACGAATTTCAAATCGTTCGATCTCTTAACTTACTCTCTTCTTCTCTGTTTAATTTCATTTTCCTCGCGCTGGAGGAAAACTCCTCGACAACCATCGGGGCCTGGTGGCCTCTGAGCAAGACTCTGGAACTTTTTCCTCTCCATTATTATCGTCGGTGATCTTCTGTTTACCCCCGCTCACTCTCTTCTAACCTTTACCTATGTAAATATAAATCAGAGCAATGAGAAAAACGATAAATCGATTATCATTGCTCTCTTCGACATTACAAACGAATACGGAATTGACAACGTACACCAGGATTTGCGAATACGAGGACAAGCCTCATTAAGGGCGACGTGGACGGGAGAGGGGAGGGCAAATCGATACCCCGTCAAACGAGTATTTCCACTCGATGTACTTTTAACTTCCTGTCTCTATAAATCCAGAACGCGATAGTGACCTCGTTGATTGTCGCCTCGGTAATTGTTCTCCTCGTATTAGTAATTATTGCTTGTTTTTGTGTGACGATCCTTATTTTTGCATTATTTTCATTTTGTCATTTGCAGGACGGCGACTTTGTCATTTTATTCGATGATGAGATAACGACGAGGGCGCGCGCGAGTTGTACGGAATTCTTTTACAATGGGTGTATAGATATAATCCCTTATATACGCGTCTAATCGATTAGATTGATGGGACGCGCGGTCACACACACAGGAGTATTTATATGTTTATAGATAGGTCTCTTTCCGAGTGATATTTTTTTAGTGCCCGCGCGCGAATATATGTGACGTCGAGTGTCTTTTTTTCGCGTTCGCGCTTTTTTTGCGGAATTTTGTGCGAAATTAAGCCTCCGATGGTCAATGGCCGGAGAGTGCGGATGGTGGCCGGAAATGGAGACTGAATAAGCTCCGTGTGTATATATACACACACACATACATACATACATATATATATATATATATATATATATATATATATATATATATAGGTGGAAGATGCTCTATATATGTATGAGGTATTCCACGTGAATCCGGTAGACTTTTTCCCTGGCCCCCGCCAATTCGATTAATTTTTTTAATCTGATTCCGTTGACTTTAAAAGACACCCAGATTTTTTTTTCATTTTTCGAAATGACCCTAAGTTTAAAAAAATCGAAAAAAATCGCTCCGATTTAAAAATCCGAAAAAATGCCCACAAATGCGTGATTATATGTAAAAAAAATTTCAAGGTATCACCCGCAGTGGAAGTATACACTTTTCTGTGCTGAAGACGACTCCAATTGAAATTAATACCAGAACTTTTTGACTGCTAACTGTTCAAGGTCCATGATTGTCATTTGGTTATTCGAAAATGGTGAAAAAAATTCATTGCGGGTATCGAAATATTTAAGTATCCGTCCGAAGTTAGCGGTTCTTGAATTTTTTTAACGTTGATCGCTCAGAAAGCACAGAAAAAATTATACTTCCATTGCGCGTGATAGCTTGAAACTTTTTACATATAATCACGCATTTTTGGGTTTTTTTTTTCAGATTTTTAAGTAGGCGCATTTTGTTTTTCGGACATTTTTTTTACTAAGGGTTGTTTGGAAAAATTTCAAAAAATGCAGGGTGTCTTTTAGAGTCAATGGAATTAAATTTTAAAAAACTAATCGAATTGGCGGGGGTCAGGGAAGAAGTCCGCCGGATTCACGTGGAATACCTCATTATATATATATAGAGCACCTTCGTTAAGGCATTCCTTGCACCAACTCGATGACTCCAGAATTAATTTATCGTTCCGTGTAATGAAGTCCGGCGCTGTTGGCTTCGGAAAATGTATGGAGCCCAGCCACCGTATATTCGATATTACCGGTTTCAAGAGAGAGAGAGAGAGTTTTTGATCGGTTGATAGATTTATTGTGCTTTAGTTAAGAACGTAGTGCCCGTACATTCCCTACCAAAAATGAGTTTCGGCGAGAATTTTGAGTACTTGGCGATGAGATAAACATTTTTTTTATCAACCGCATTGAAGATGCCAAGAAAATTAATTATAAGTAAATTGTCGAAAAAAAAAATGTTCAACCAAAGTCCGGCGAACTACTTCGTTTTAAATTATAAAAAACAAATTCGTAGATTTTTCTGAATAGGCATGATTTTTTTTTACAATTTTCTTTCTATTTTCATTTAAAAAAAATTACTAAACGAAATCGATGATGAGTCGCGATTTTTCAACATGTTTTCGGAGCAATGTTCCATGTTTAATCCAAGAAGTGTCTGGAAAATTCCAAAAACGGGTTTTCGAAATAAAACGAAAATAAAAAAAAAAATATGTATTCAAAAAGATATCATAATTCATTTAATGTCACACAAAATCCAATTTACCGGAGATTTTTTGAACGAATTTTTGTTTAAACAATTTATTACAAATTTTTGGCATTCCCATTATTGAAAACCAAAGTTCTTAGCATCTTCAATACGGTTGATTTTTTTCAGATGTTAACGTTATCGCAAACTATTCAAAATTCTCACGGAAACTCACTTTTGGTAGGGAATGTACGGGCAATACGCCCTTAAACTTGAGAGAAGGCGTGTGTAAGAATAAGGAAAAAAATGTATTGATTGATTATATTTATTATGCCTTGATTAAATTCAAGGCATAATAAATCAGAGAGAGAGAGGGAGAGTTGGACAGAGGAAGGAATAGGAAGATGGGAATAACTGTATTAAATTTAGGAAAAATCGATTTCTCATGACACGGCCATCGGCGTAATATTTAATTTATACGACACCGACGTAGGGCAAACGTTTTCGAGCTCATAACGGCGCTCCTCTTTATATGACATTTTTTAAACATGACAACCCCTAGACTCGAAGTTCTTATTTCTCTCTTTATTAAATTTTTTATTTTTATTTTACCGCAATATTGCGCGTGAATCACGCCGAGATTTTTATTTATTCACTAATCGCTCTCATTCTCAATGGAATGAATATAATAACAGTATTAATTATTATTGTTCTTTCTCTCTGTCTTTCCGGTATCTTTCAACGCGACAAAGTCGCGTTGCGATACATACGGAAATGAAAATTCAAACTGTCCAATCTGCATCCCAAATATCACGTTTTTGCATCGCCGTCTGCCAATTTGTATTTTGTGGGGACAATGATCGAATCAACTTTCGCACGATCATCTTCAGTGCAGTCGAGCTCCCGAAAAGCCCCAAATTTTCCCCACCGCAGCAAAACGAAGTCCGTGTCAATGAAAAAGAAAAGAAAGATACCAGCAATATTTCTCGGTTACAATTCTAGTCAATAATCGCGAGAGAGGAGCGAATGGGCGGAAAAACGTTCTATTGTATGATCTGATCGAGATTGTGAATTGTTGCAGTATGTTTTTTTTTTAAATAGAAATTAAGCGAGATTACGTTGAGTGGGAGTGAGTACGGGTGGAAAACGTTTTAGGGACTTACTATATGCATATAGTAAGCGTATATATATATATATATATATATATACACGAACAAAAAATACAGTGTTAAACGACGAATGTTTGTGGCAAGAATAAAATAAGAATGAAAACAGGAATTGTCCGAGTGTATTGACGCGTGAGGCGTAATAAAACTGTTATTATGAATTAATTCAACGCGCCGAATTTAATACGTACCATGGTATGCAGGTGTGTCAGTGTGTAGCGACGACAAGGTAGTGGAGTTTATGGGTTTTTTCCTTAAGTTATCGAGGCCCAGCTCGTTGGTCAAACTATTCGTCGACTCCCAATTCCGATGAGACGCTTCGGTTGGATGCGAACAAATGTGATAATCGTGTTCACGAGGGGGCTGAAAAAATTCTGCGTACAGATCGACCGAACGATTTATTCGCTTCGAATCGATTTTCGAATAGCTCATTTGTAGGATTTTTTTTAGATAGAACGTCGCGATGCTAAATTCCTGTAAAAAAATTAGTTATTTCTAGAAGTATCATTCGAAGAACACTAATTTTTAAGTGTAATAATATTTAATTGTAAACGATTATAATCGACATCGTGGCGAAAAAATGGGAATTTTTCGTTCTTCAAATCGTGATATTAATCGTTTAGAAACTATATTTTTACATTTAGAAAAAGTTCTTAAAATTTAAGAAACATCGATGCGTCATTTTTTGAGACATTTTGCTCACCGACTTTGAGAACGTACTTTTGAGAAAAAAAGTGTTTAAAGTTTTGAAGGATGGTCCGAGCGTCCCAACGTGCGTCAACATAACAGCCTACAAATCTGTCAATTTTAATCCGGTCAGCTTGAATCTTACAGGGAACATTTAGATGGTGCAACGTCAAAATACATTGGTTTTGGAAAAAATGATTTTTCGACTCTCACAACAAGGCATAACTCTCAAAATTCAGTATTGTCAGTATTCACTGAGACAAGGTTGAAAAAAGTAGTTTCGAGAAAATAGCGATCAAAGTTTTCGTTCCGTTTTTCTTGATATAAAGTTATATTTTTTGTTCTAGAATATTGACACTTACGTTAAAGTTCCAAGTCGCGGGCGATATGACGGTTTTTTATCTTCATTGTATTTCTCAAAATAATAAGAGCTTGCACTTCGTCTATTCTGAACGATGAGTTTAAAATTTAAAAAACTGGAACATGCAGAAATTTTGCCATATCTGGCAGTTCTAAATTCGTGATGTAACGCAAACCTTGACCCCCCCTCCCACCTCTCTCACGCACGTAGACCGTAACCCCTGATCGGACCCCCCCCCCCCCCCCCCTCCAATTGCGTTACGTAATTTATGTAGGCCCCCTCAAATAAGCACAATTTTGAAGGCGCTAGATCAGATTTTTTATCTGCCGGTAAAAGTACACTTTGCGAACAACATAATGCAGATCACATTTTTTCGAAAAGCCGATAAACCGAACGCATGAGTGCCAATACTCGAGAGCAAAAATTGACGAATATTATGGGAATCGTGCAGGTGGGAAAGTGCGATGATACGAAGCCACTTGAGATTCGCCCGCGCTAATCTCGCGGCCCTACTATCGAGCAGTGTGTCGATTTTATATTTCGTTTCTTATCCGCATTGTTGGTTTGCGCTCTCAATATCCAGGGTGACCCATTCCAGTCGACTCGCTCGATCATCTTCGTAAGAGTGAGCCGAAATAAATGGGTCACTCGGTGTACACAAGTGTGACGTCTCGAGCGTATGACATTGTTGAAACTATCTTTTGATTGACGTCCGTATTGTTGGAGGCGAATAATAGGCTTTATATCCGTTGTCCAGGATACGAGCGAGACACTTGGAGCTAGGGGACACTAGTTCTGGAATAATGCCTAGTATATAGGACACATCGTGTCGTGGAAGTTTCACGCGTCGGGTGCCACATTCGCCGCGTGCAATAAAGCCATACGTTGAGTACCTTCTGTGTCATCGAGGCGGAGGACGAAAAGACACACTCGACGCGCATTATTGAAATCCCATTTGACCGGCGCGATTTACCACAAAGAGCCAACATCGACGTTTCAGCTCGCGCAATTTCGACTTTTTGGGACGTACGACAGGTCCATTGTCGGCGAAAAACTTGACGCCATTGGAAAATCGCTGTCTCGAGCTTTTCGAAGAGAAATTATGAGGAGGAATCGCATTCAAGTAGTGAAGGAATTTCGAACGATAATGCTGGAAATTTGGCAATCGATTGTTCAAATATTTAATTCAAGGAATAATCGATGAAACAAATTTTCCGGTGTATAAAATGAATTTAAGGGATTTTTATGAATGTTTTTTTTTTAATTCTTTTCGGTATTTTCGAGCTTTTTTTGTTCCCCTGCTCGAGGGGAAGCTTCAGAGCTTGCTTTTGAGAATCTGTTCGTTCGACGAATTTGGAAATATTCTCGAGGCTAATGTAGATCCTTTTAAGGCCTTAGGCCACAGTAACGGGTATAAAATCATGTGCGGATTTAACCATTTTTTTTCGTATGAAAAAGTGATTCATTCGTAAAATTAATTATACATCTATTTAGTATGAATATCAAGCCGTTAGAATTTTTTTTTTTCGATGTACAAAATGGTCGACCACTCGAAATTTTTCGAAACAGCTTTTTTCCACTTGGGTTGACAAGTAACTTCAACAATTCTCACTCGATTTACTTCAAATTTAAAAGTTTTGTTCCTAATTGCATTCCGCAGAGAAGTACGTACGGAATTTCTGATTAATCGAAAACTTTTCATTTTATGAGCAGTTATAACGAAATTTTTCACTGAAAATTCATTTCTTAAGTTCAAATACATACAACTGTTGAATAAAACAATATTTTTTAAATTCCGTAAGTACTTCTCGCGGTATTCTAATGTAGATGGACGAGAATTTTTGTTTTTTGTTCTAGCTCAAAAATTGTGGATGCTAAATGTCGCACCGCGGAGCGCCTAAAAAAAAAGATTTAAAAAAATAGTAGTCGGCCATTTTGTACATTGAAAAAAAAATCATATATTTTCTAACAGCTTGATATGCATACTAAATAGATGTGTAATTAATTTTATGAGCGAATCACTTTTTCGTACGGAAAGAAATGGTTAAATTCGCACATGATTTTATACCCGTTACTGTGGCCTTAAGAAACGAAAATACGTTTGCTTCACGAGCAATAGGTAAAAGGAATTTATCTGCGTGTGAAATGAAATCGTGACTTTTTTTCGGGATACTTATGATTTTTTAAAAGAATTTCCTATTGTAATTACTTTCTTAAGGGGTTACGTGGGTTGAAAAATGTCAAAAAATCCATTGAAATTTTTTTTTTATCCAACAGTACAATATGTCTAGAAGATTCTCCCAAAGTTCGAAGTCAATCGGAGCAAAAGTCTTCTTAGACTTTTCTTCTTTCTAGTCTTCCCAGATGAAAAAAAAAGGTTTTTCTAAAATGATTTTCAAAAATCAATCGGAGCAACAGCCTTCCTAAACTTTTTGCTGCGATTGACTTCGAACTTTGGGAGAATATTCTTGACATATTGTATTGTTAGATAATAAAATTAAACAAAAAATGGATTTTTAAAAATGTTTCAAGGGATTGGGATTCCCCCCGTTGGGGAAGACCGGCCGGGAGCGACGCAGGTGTATCGCATTTTTCTCATAACACTATTTTTTAAGTCGGTGGACACGATTTTTCAAAAACGAATGCACCGATCTTATTAAAATTTTGCACACTTCTTCAAAATAGCATTGACAAGTGATGAAACGAAGGTTTTTTTTCGATTACGACTAATTTCACAAGGCTATACGTAGTGTAAATTGTACCAAAAATTGAACTATTCTGCATACAACTCTGCCAAAATTTCATATTTCAATTTTTTCAAATGCTTCGTTCAATCGCGAGCTAAACTTATCTACTAACGGAAAAAAATTAGTTTTTCAATTCGCGATAAAGCTATCATGAGTTATCCTGTCCACCACGAGGACACTTTTTTAGAGATCTCCGAAAACGAGGTCCCACCGGCTGAATTTCCAAACTTTTGGATGAAATTTTGTTTAAATATTGTTGAAATGTTGCTTTTTCATGTGCTTAATGTTTTGAATAAAATAATGTATATATCAATTTTTTTTTAAATAGAAGAAATATTTTTTTTTTTTTGGCTTCGAAACCCACGACTCTGATTACTCTTTGTTCGTTCAATGAATTTTAAAAACTACTCGAGGCTATTATGGATGCTTTTAAGAAAGACAAAAAAATTTGCTCTACGAGTAATTGGTAGAATAATTTTCCGGCGGGTAAAATAAAATCGTTACTTTTTTCTCAATACGTATGATTCTTTTTTTTTATGACTTTTTTCGTTCAATACATTTTAAAAACTCCTTGAGGCGGATGTTAAAGTTTTTTGTACGACAAAAAAATATGTATAAAAATTCCCGATGACCAATTCATTTTTCGGAATGGTACATCGTAAGTAATTTCACGCGGGACACGGTAGTCTCAATTGTACAGGGAGTTTGCGATACGCCGGGAAATTTTAACGATCTATCATCCCCTGTGTACTTTTGAGGGTACGTTTTATTTTACACACACTTATCCGTTGATCTGACAGATCGTTTGATGGAAGCGAGTTAAATATTTACGTGTGTGTATAAACACACATATATGTATATATATATATGAACATACAAAGCCATAACATAGTGACTCATTGTTTACACGAGTTTTGTTAAGCTCGCTGAATCAATTATTCAAAGGGATGTCTAAATCAATAGTGACATAACGATGCGGTTGAACTTGTTATTGTTCCATTTCGTTCACATTCCGCAGAATTTTGCGAGGGCGGAAATGACGAAAAAATAAATTTAACAAATAACTCAATTAAACACGCGCCTCTTTTGTCGTCGTTTGAATAAACATTCTATATTTAGCATATCTAGACTTTTAGAAAAACTTACAAGACGATTTGTCGAGTTGGGTGTGACGTTTAATTAAAGAAAAAGAAACAACTGAATCTTCATGGAGATATCCTTGCACCGCTATTGGGGTGGGTATGAATACAAGGATATTGCTCGTGCTTCAACGCGAGGGGTTGTAATAGAAAACGCGATGAAATACTAACAATGAGGGTTAACACTGATCGAAGTCTCTCGAAGCGACTGGTATTTCCGTGGATACGTTTTTTATTTTTCTTCGTGAATTTAATGAAAATAGAAATTGATCGAATTCACGAGAATTGGGTTGACGATATCGAGATTTTAAGGTAGTCCTATCGCCAGGCTTCAATTCGTAGAATTTTCATACATTTTTTTTTGAGCTTCACTAAATATAGTCATAATCGTCTCTGGAAAATTTCAGGGTCTGTTATCGACCTTATTACGGAAAAAAAATATATAATAATTGCGTACTTTTGTGAAGGAATCCCAAGACGACATACAAAAACCCAATTTCCGGTCGCTACAAAAGTGTATACAATAGTGAGAATCCGTCAGATTCTTAAAAATAATCAGATTTACATACTCAACACTTGTAGTAGTCCAATGCTCTCGGAAAAAAATACGCTACTGCTACGATAAAGAGACGTGACAGCGAGGCAACAGCTGACTGTAGTCGTAACCTCATCTCACTCATTCGAATTTCCACACATATTTCATTTTTAACTAATGCTTTACATTTCCCGCACCTGACATCGTTTTGACAGATCGACGTTGAAAAGCATGGAGGTTAAACTCGCCTTAATGAGTAAAAAGAGACGGAGATAGAACCAATGTTGCCAAGTATCAAACCCAGAAATACTACGCGAATCGTTGGACTAGCTATTTTTTCATTTTTCTAATTAAATGTGAACATTCATTAAACAGTTTACAAATGGAACATTTTAGTATGACAAATAATTTTTTTGCATACGTTAAAAATATAAATTGTACAGGTCTCCAGTATGATCAGTGGTATGACTAGTGTGAAGCGATAGGACTACCTTAATCGACTCGATCAAACTTGCTTGTTGAGTAGAACGAAGTGCACCGGAAGTTCGTTTTGTGCATTATCGAGGAAGTGTTTTTTTTTGTCTTGTGTCTTTGACACGTGTCCATGTACAATGAACGTCACGGGGCAACTGTCTCTCTTCTCCGTTGCTACGATCTAATCGAATCGAATAAATCGTTCGGTCTAACTGTATGCAAGATTTGTTTGTTCAACGGCGCGAGGCATCGACCATAATACAATCGCGATTACAAGTCTCACAAACGTTTTACGAGAAATGAACGGCAACTCGACAGCTTTGGAGTGGAAAACAACATAATTGCGAAAACATTATTGCGAATTAGGTACGTTCGATTACTACTTTTGGCTGTTGCATGGTATGTGCAAATGATGTTGTTTAACAGTTTTTTTAAAGACGTCAAACGGCGTGACGGTCGAAGGATTGATCTGAAAAAAAAAAACCAACAAAGATTTTTCTTTCGCTTGTTGTTTTTTTAATTTTTATTTTATTGTAAAAAAAAACGGAAGTCTCTGCAACGCTGACAATAATTTATTCATATTTTCATACCTCTGTGGGAATTTTTTCAAGTCATTTCATGCATTAATTAACGTGTAATCCGCTGTGTCCCTTGGCGGGTGCTCAACGTCGTTGTCGCTTTGCGGGAACCGTGCAGCTCGCAATTCGCATCTGAAATAATCCAAAAAATGTTGATACATTCTTGAGATGTTTTTGAAAAATATGAACCTAAATTGTGGAGAAAAATCGAGAGGCGAATGTTGGAACGCGTTCGGCAACAAAAATTATCGATTTTTAGCATTTTTCCCCGGCGTTTTGCAATAATAAATATGTTTTTAACAATCGAATCTTTCCAGATTTATGTTCATGTTTTAATGAATTATATTATGTAAAGGTGATCCATCGATTACTTTTTGAGTTATGATTCCCGCAAATTGAAAAAATTACATTTCGAGAAAGATGCGTTTGAAAGTTTTAGCATATGTAGTCGTTGGGCTACCTTTTCTAAATAAATCGTCTGTCACTTCGTCACTTTTCAATATTTTTACTTGAATTTTTTTTCCCATATTCTCGAATATGTACACTCTGAGAAAAAGCAAAATAAAATGGAATGTTTTGACCCGTCGTAGAAGGAATACGAATATTGTTTTGAAATTTTCAGGCTGTATTCTTACGATATTTTTCTAATGATTTATGAAATTTAAAAAATTGTTTTTTCGAAGCATCTAAAGTCCCCACCCTAACACTCATACGCAGAATATGAACCACGCGAAAGTGAGAAATGTTGAAAATCGATGAAATGGTACGCTTTGAAACAAAAAGATTGAATTTTCCAAAAAAAAGTATGGCTGGATTTTGCAATGAAGCAATCTTTTTTTTTTTTTTTAATTTTTAAAAACATTTCGGATCGTGTTCTAGACAATAAGGTTAGAAAGATTTGTACCGAATTTCATCAGAATCGGTCGATTAGTTTTTCATCCATACGTCACGCGAGTTTTGAAAATGCAGTTCAGAAGACCGTGCCATACCTCCGTCATTTTTAAGATTAATTTTACAAATAGCGTGTAACAGCCGATAGTATTGATAAAACATACCCCAAGTCTCAAAAATGGTGCTAAAGTCTTTTCTTTAAAAAACAAAGTCCCAAAAATCAGTAAATTTGTTTTTCTCGCCCAAAGATAGCTCCCCCTTAATTCGCTGTCGAGTGCGCAGTGACCGCGCATCTCGTGACGAAAACATTGTCGCGTTCGCAAACGCGTCGTTCACGATTGCGGTACCCATGTCATTTACATGTCGCATGAGATTAATCGCACGATGAGCTTGCAGCTGATATATCTATGTATATGTGTACACAGGGATGAAAACAATCCTCGATATCCTCTCGCGCTGCCACACAACGATCGAGCTGCACTCCAGTCGGTTTTCAACTTCGTGCCATCGCGTAGAATTAACAATCGCCCCGCGACACACGAGAACGTTCTCGCGATTATTATATCCATACGTCATCGCTCGGATGTGATATAACCGGAAGTGAATAAAATATTAATTATTGACGAAGGGTAACAGTGGGCAAAGAGAAAAAAATTGCAAAAAGCATCGAGCGACACAATTATTTGATATACAATGTACATAATAATTCATTTGATATTCGCAGTTGAATTTCTCGTACGTGAAATTGTAAAGACGATAGAGGAAAATAATATTTCATTTGTACAATGGTTTTATCAATTATACAAAAGTCGATATTGAATATAAAATAATAATTTATATTTATGTTGAATATTATTATTGAATGTGAATTATAATTATTTTATTGTTATTTTATCAACCTGTAAATCTAGATTAGTAAAATAGAAACATAAATAATGTTATGAAATGAAAAATAATTGATATTCGTATTAATTAATATAAATTAGTAATATTCATATAATTCCTTTATACGAATATCGAATGACATTTAAATAAATGAATTTGAGTCCTCATTTTATGGACGTTTAGTTAAGGCTACTTTACATTAATTTAATTAGATATATAATTAAATTTACGGCTAGGAGTCGTAAATAAAGATTCATAAAATAAAATTATAAATGAATTATTAACGAATGTTTATGTAAGACCACTTGACATTTTAATGATATGCATATCATTAAATTGATGACAAATTATTTTGACATCAATTAATGAATATTCATGTCACTATTTTTAGAGAATATAAATCATTATTAAATTCAATGAAGGGTTCTTCTCACTTTAGACGCTAAAAAATGCTATTTTCATCAATTTTTGTATAGGTTTATATTATATATATATATATTGATATAAAAGTTGTTACACTTAATTTTGAAAAAAATGTAATTAATAAAATTATTTTTCAATTTAAACGCGTTTTTTTCGGGACAACCTATTTTTGGCGGCTTGTTAATAGAATATTCGAAACTACTGAACCGATCCTTATAAATAATTTACCCACATATTCTTTACAATTATAGCTATAGTGCATATCATGGATTTAAAAAAGTTTATGTTTACTATTTTATGCCAAAAACGGTGAAAAACACGTTTTTTTTTCGAAAAACGTCCGCCATGTTGTTATTTTCGCATACATCAAAAATCGTATGATATGCGCTATAGCCATTAACATACTGAATCTAAAACCGTTTGATTTTTTTGTTTCGGATGTTCCATCTCCGAGAGTTCATCAACAGCGCAGATCTACAATGTTTTAGGACATTTTTTTAACTACCATTTTCGTCTATAAATAGTGACTTGAATAAATAAACACATTTTTAAATGTATTTCGAAAGTGTATTATAGATATTGATATTAAGTGTAACAACTTTTATATCAATATCTATAATATAAAACCATAAAAAATTAATGAAAATAGCCTTTTTAGCATCTAAAGTGAGAAGGCCCCTTAATTCATTCGTTGCTGTATTTTATGAGTATTTATTGAAGACTACTTGACGTTGACTGAATTATCTATATATATATATATATATATATATATATATGCAATTCAATTTATGCCACGTCGTCTCAACTATTTTTACGTATTTATTTTACATACCAATATTGCTTAAATATTGATTTATTCAATATTTATTAACATATAACTAAAACAACTATCAAAACTCAAATATTCATTTTCTTATTCAGGAATTACCGAAGCCTCGTGATGTAGCCACGAAAAGAATTTCATCGATGTAAATTAACTCGAAAAAATGGTAGTAATGAAGTCGTATCAAATCGAGGATAAACGGGCTGAGACGCGACGCAGTCCAACCCCCGTATGGATGCTCGGCCAAGAATATTCATCCCCATCGTACCGAGTAAAGCAAGTATATCGAGCTACTTTCTTTTCGCTATCCATCCAACTGTGAACATCTCCTTTTATTTGCGCTATCGTTCCACCTTTCTTTTTTCCCTTCCGATACTTAACAAAAAAAAATCACCGAAGCGAACACAAAACGAGAATCCAATCGATTATTACAAAGATTATAGTTATATCATTTTCTTCCTCTGTCCTATGCAACAATCGAATCGCTGACCTCGGCACAGTTTTCGCTCGTCGGCTTTTATTGTCTCGGTCGAGCGAAAAAGCAAATATTACACTTCTCTGTTCCCGGATAATAGGGATGTTGCCTTTTTTTTCTCGGAAAGTGTTTAAATTCGGTCACATGTACATAATGTATCTCGAAATGTTTATTTCGTGTATTTACATACATCAAATTCTTCAAAAATTGCGATTTAATTCATCAGTTTAAAAATACGCGGCAAAACGCCTAGACCCCCCATCTGACGGGGCGTGACGTCGTACTCAGCAAAATATTAGTCTCTGAACAAACGCAATAACAAATATTCCAGAATAAATAAGTTCAAGGATGAATTCTAAATTCTATTCATCGCCGTATGACTGCCTCGAGGACCTGCCATTAAGTAAAACAAAACAAGTTGTGAAACGATACATAACCTCAAAAATTTCTTCAAATCATAACCGTGTTTGTAATATCATTAATATATTTATGTTTTTGGTATTAATATATCTTACAATATTAGGTTATTAATATAAATAGGTAAATATTCGGAAGTGTCACTTCTGTCAGAATCGAGCTGATTTTTTTCTGTGGTTTCTTACCGTTAAAAAACATCATATTTAATACTATTATGGTAGCGCATCAACAAAGACAATGTTAATAAATATTTTTTAAAAGATTCTTTTTCGTCGATCTTTCGAACGTTTTTTTTTTCAAGACTTCTAAAAGAAATATTCTGTTCTTTCAAAATACAATAGACGTACAAATTATTTCGAGTCAACGACTCGGCCGTAATCTTGTGTGTACTAACGGTACAATTTTTAAATAAAGTGCACGCGCCTACAAGACTTATTGTACAACCAGTAAACTCCATGGTGAAATATAAACTGAATACTTTTCGAAAATTTTCTTACCTAAGTCTCGATGTATATTAGCGTGTTTACTTTTGTGTTGCCCATTATATTGGTGGCCTATTCGCACATTGTATTTGCATGTTTATATTTTACCCGCATCTAACAAGAATCGCTTGAGAGCTCGTTCGAAAGTTGAAAATGGAATTGAATCAATGTCAAATTAAAGTGAAAAAAAAATGTTAATGCATTAAAACCAATATGCTCCATTAAAATATAACAAAATAAGGTTTTATAATCATAAAGAATCGATAAAAAAAAATGCACAGCCTCCTTTTAGCGGGAGTGACACTTCCGAATATTTACCATATTATGTTATTACCGTATCTATATACTTTATTTGTTGCACAAATAACAATTCTTTAGGGTATACTTACATGGGAGTCTTCAACTCGTCGTGTACTTCGACCCGTTCGTGTTCTGCTAAATGTGACGCCATGCGCTCTCATTGGTGTTCTTTGTCACGTGACGAGACATTTTTTTTTACGCATTTATTTATCAAAATTAATCCACAATTTTCCACCAAATAACAATAAACTCGGCACTTCCGAGCAGTGCTCAAATTATAAACTATCGCCTCGTGAAGATATTTTTGTTATTCTTGGTTGGTGGAAACATCTCTATCGTGTGGAATAATCCGCGGTCTCGGAAAGATACGACTTTTTTTGCGAGACGGACAAGGATACTTGTCCGTCTCCGCGGTACGGATGTGGACAACGATGATGATGAGGAGAGAGCCCCTTTGTTGAACTATCCATATGTTTGCGGACGCATCCTCCGCGATGTTTTTTCTTCCTTCTTCACTCAAGCGTTTTGTAGCGGACGTGCGATAATGCGAGGAATAATACCCCGGAATAACGAGCCCTCATCCGCAACTCGCATTCGATCACGCTCGTCGTCAGTTACGCCCTGGATTTCCGGCCAAGACGAACCAACAGTGAATTCCTCATTCTTAGGAGAAAATCGTCCTGTCGTAAAGCATTTTTTTTAATAGAAGAAAATATTATTCTTTTCTGCACTTTGGTTTTCTTGTTCGCTTGGGCAATTGGAAATACACATCGGATGGACGATTTCGAAGTGGAGTAGAAGTAAAAATGTGTCGCGACATTCTTTGAACCAGTGTGCGTCGTACGCATTATTATCGAACGATATTGTCGTGGGTGCAAAGTAATCATTTTTTGTCTCTTTACTGCGCACTTTTGACGTGCAGAGTAGCCGAGGCCAATTCGCGACCAGGACAGTACGCCAACCTGAATACTGACGTGCTGATAACTGATAGTGAGTCGAAAAATCATTTTATCCAGATATTTAATTTTAATTCGCTTTAAAGATCTATACATATGTATTTTTGTTTATTTATTTAATTCAGGTGTAGTTCCGAAAAGCCCATAGCGCTGATTCATTTGGAATTTCGTGTACCCATGTATTTTGACTCGCTGATTGCGGATATCGTAGTGAAAATACCCACAAATTTTATTTTCAAGGTCAAATCTCACGAAAACTGACAGTTTTTATCTAAAACCATTCCGTTTCGAGAAAAATGGGATAATGGTCCAGTAAGTGAAAATTTCTCAGCCCCATTAGTTTCCATATTATCTACTTACGCACTTTACCGCGGGAAGGTTGGAGTTTCGTCTTTAAAGTGCACGTTTTTTTTGCTTTTTAGTTTTCTATTTTATTTTGTTGATTTTTTTCTTTTATTTTAGTTTTTTTTTTGTATTATATACGATTTTTGCATTTTTTGTTTGGTTTTGGTTTTTTGTTGGGTTTGTGTGGGCTATTGAACATTATCTATATTCTTGCTGTTACCGATCCTTTACTATAGATAAGTAGATAATATCGAACCTAACGAAGCGAAGCAATATTCACTTATCGGACCATTATCCCATTTTTCTCGAAATGGAATGGTTTTAAACAAAAACTGTATAGAACATAAAAGATCAACATTTTCATAGGCTACAACTTTTGTAGGAAATATTTTTCTCTTAAATGAATATTTACTAAAATAAAAAAGAAAAACTGGTAAAAAATCAGTTTTTGTGAGTGCTGACCTGGAAAATCAAATTTGCGGTTTTTTTTCAATATAATATTCGTGATCAACGAGTCAAAATACAAAATTCCAAATTAATCAGAGGTATGGGCTTTTCGGAACTTTATCCGAAAGTGAATAAGGCATGAAGATAAAATATATTTTTTTAATACAAATATGAAATAGAAAACATAGTGGGCAAAGTTTGTTTCCTAGGTATACCTTTTCCGGTTTTTGCACAGTAATCCCCAAGTACATATTTTCCCTTACTCACCTTGCAACGCAATATATTTCCATTGTCTTTCGTACCATTTTCAACTCCCTAATCGAAGAAATATTTTTTACATAATAAATTTAATATGACAGAACATACTTTATGAAACAAATAATTTCTAATATTGCAATATTACATATGTCAATTATTCATTAGAAGGTTATTGTCCAGTCATTAATAACATTTAATAAATATTAATTTAAAAGAACTAATATTATTACGACTGATTTTCATTAATTCGAATTAATTTTAACCTCAGTTCAAAATGAACAATAATGCATTTTTTTAGCAAAATTCAATATTAAATATTAACTTTAATTCGCTTAAATATTTAAATGGAACAATTTCGGAAAGCGTGCCTCTTGCCAGTTCAATTGGACATCTCATTAAACGACAATGTCACGAAAAAAACTTTCCAGTGACGACCCCCGTGCTGACGGCAACCGGAAACTTTGTGCAGACCACGGACAGTCTGCACGCCGCGCTCAGGCCCATCATTTTATTGGCACAGTGTTTCGCGGTTTTTCCGGTGAGCGGGATCAACAAACCGGATGCTTCCTATCTCCGGTACGTCCTCTCGAAGTTCTTACGATCATTGTAATAGTCGATAAAAAAAACACGTTGAATAAAGAAAAAGAACAAATATATTGCAGATTCACATGGCGGAGTTTCAAGATTTTGTACGGTTTCTTGTCGCTGGTGAGCTCTATTGTTCTCGTCATATGCAGCATACTGCGCCTCGTGACGACCGGCTTCACGTCGCCAAAAATGAGTGAGACACTTGCATTTATCTTGTAAAAATACATCATTTTTCAAATCGACATTTTGAAAAGCGACACCTCGTACGGACGCGCTCAAAAAATTGCGCACAATTTATTTATCGAATACTTTTTTTTTTTCGTCCTGACAAACTCAGCGACCTTCGTGTTCGTGGGAACTTCTCTCGTAACGAACGTTCTGTTCCTTCGTCTCGCGATGAATTGGCCGAGGTTCGCCTTGCACTGGGAAAAAGTTGAACGGGAATTGGCACCTCGTCATCGTCGAGCATCAAAACTGAGCCTCGCCACGAGATTTAAGATTATCACAGGGGTAATCATGACCCTCGCTTTAAGTGAGTACACCAGTGGACTTATGTATTAGGACGTTGAATAAGAATTCCACTGTAACGGGATGACAAAATCAAATGTTTATTTTTTGCATTTTTCAACTCTACTCTATCGTATAATTGATGTCCAATTGCTGGTAAAGTCGATTTTCACTTTATCGACTCAGTAGCGCGCGCTCTAGTACGGCTACTCGCTCCCTTATAGCTGCTGGGAACAGCTGGTTTGAATTTATATCTGAGTATAGTACACATACACAAGTATACTTCTACACATTAAATGTGTAGAACAGAACTACTAGCAGTGAAGTACTGCTAGTAGTTCTGTCTTCTTTCACTGTCTGAGCAAAAAAAACCCTATCGTTAGTATTGTATAGTATAGTACAGTAAACTGTAAACGTGTTGGCCTCCGAACGAATTTTATCTCCTGACGTTGGTGATTTCGAAAAACGACGTAACCAATCGGGAAATACTTTTGCTTGACCGTCAATAACTCAGTCGAAAAAAACCTAGAGAGCTTGCCTAAAACGATTTTAAAGCGTAAAGCGTGGTTCTTCAAAACCACAGAAACAGTTTTTCGAGAAAAAAAAAATTCCGTACCCCGTACTTATCCTCAAAGTGGTGCAATTTGTTTCAATTTCTGCTTTTTATAGTTCCACGGGTAAAAGAACCGTAAACAAGAATACTTTTTTTTATCATCCTTTCTAAAAAGCTCAATTCAAGCTAAACAAAATGCTGCTTAAAAAAATAATTCTACCGTTATTTTCTACTGAGAACTAACTGTATAAATATGGCAAAATGATGGCGAAAGATTAGTGATCCTTTAATTGTTGCGCTTGGTGTATATTGCGCGAACAATGCATACGTGGTCGAGCTCTACTGCTAAAAAAGTCGTGTTAAAGGCTCCACTGCTAAAACCTGTACTGCTAAATGGGCTCTACTGCTAAAACTAGCTTTTTACAGAGGGCTTTTTACATATAAGTCCCATTGATAGAGGTTATACTGTACTTTTTGCAGTTTTTTGACGATTTTTTGGAATTTTTATTAGAAAACTTACCTTGCAATCGGCGCGATTGCGCTGCACTCGGCGGGATGCGTCGAGTGCATCCGCCGACGTTTTTTTTGCGTTTGTTTGGGCTTGTTTAGGTTTGTTTGTTTGGGTTGAGAGCAGTTGCGACTCTTCAGCAGTGCTGCTTTTAGCGCCAGAGTCTATTTAGCACTAGAGCCCATTTAGCACTAGAGCCTTTAGCAGTAGAGCTTTTAGCAGTAGACAACGCCGTCTAGCAGTAAAACTTTAGCACTAGAATTTTAAGCAGTTTTTTTTCAGCAGTAGAGCCCTAGTACCAATGCATATATTCGGTGTAGGTTTATTCACGATGGGAACAACTGTGGGTCTTTTTCACTTTCCAGTAGAGCACGCTCTCTCGATTGTATCCGGATACGTGAGCGCTCTCAAGTGTGCCTCCCTTCGCGGCGATACCGACATCGTAGCCACGTACTTTCAGTCACAATTCGCGCAGGTAAAGTTTGACCGAAGGGTAGTCAATTTTTCATCCGAACACAGCGACGTAGATGTTTTTCTTTGGCTAGGTTTTTAATCGGACCACGTACAGTCTGTGGAAAGGAATAGTCGTGCAATCGAGCAACGTTCTCAGTACTTTTTCATGGAACTTTATGGATCTCTTTCTCATCCTCTTGAGCAGTGCTCTGACCGACCAGTTTCGCCAATTGAACAATCGTCTCTACGCAATAAGAGAAAAGGTGGGTGGCTCGGCTAAAACGTCGATGCCGTTAGCCTCTATCTTTTTAATATATTTTTTTTCTTTTCGTTTTGCCGAAAGTCTTGGTGGTACAAAACGCCAAGATGAGAACGGAACGCTCGTTCGATCTTGTTGGATCTGATCTCTGATTGGTCTCCCAAATTGCCAGATTGCTTTCGCGGCCAGTTTTTCCGCCATCTTTTCAGTTCCCATGTTTGTATGTTTTTTTCGCTGAAATTCTTGACGATCCAGCATTGTCTCGTTGTGAAGGCGATGCCGGAATGGTGGTGGGCCGAGGCGCGGACGGACTATAATCGGCTGGCATCGCTGACTAGGCGCGTCGACGTTTACATATCCGGTATCGTTCTGCTCTCTTTCGGGACGAATCTTTGGTTCATCTGCATTCAACTGCTCAACTCCTTCAAGTATTTATCGAAGAAAGTTTTTTCTTTTTTATGGAACAAACGAAACGATCACTTCCCGTAGAAGCGCATTTTATCCAAGAGCTTCGATCAATTGTATTCGAATTGATTGGAAGCCGCTTATCTACGCGCGTTCGAGTATCGTCCCTCAAATACTGTCGTTTTATTTCCAATCAGTCCGTTGCCGAGCATCATGAAGACAATTTACTTCTGCTTCTCCTTTGGATTCTTGCTGTCACGGGCGTCCGCCGTCTCGCTGTGCGCTGCCGCCGTTCACGACGAGTCTTTGCTTCCCGCGCCCATTTTGTACGGCGTTTCCGGTTCCAGTTATTCCAACGAGGTGAGTCGATTTATAGTATGACAAATCTGAAGGCTTGACAGATTTAAATGAAATTTAGCATGTGGGCAGCTTATGACCTGGATTAACACATATGACATTTAGCATTCTAATATTTAATATTTTTTCGAATTACAATATTCGAGTGAAATCGAATAATGCTTTGAAGAAACTCCAATTATTATAGAATAGAAAGGAAATGTATGAAAATATAATATAATATCAAATATTTTACTAATGTAGAATCTAGCATCTAACATTTGTCTAGTTATAATATTCCAGTCAAATCGAAAGTAATGATGACATTCGGCACACATATTGACACTCGAATGTTTAGTTTGGAACATTTTCATCTTTGATCATTCAATAGTCGCTATAAGGATGCATTCGTAGCTCTTAATCCATGGCATACTCTAATCTCTTCATGACATATTCTACTTCCCGGCGTGAGTTTTTATGACAGATGACGAAACATAGAAAATAGAGGTATAAAAGTAGCTGCCTTCGTGGTTCGATTTTTGACATTTCGTCTTCTGACGAAACGTCTGACTTGACATGAAAACATACACGAGGCACATAAATTAACGAAAACGAAGGGAATTTATAAATTTTTAGGTGATTTTCAAAATGCTATAATTTGGCGAAAAATAATCGTAGAGAAATTAAAATAAAAGGAAATTCACCCTTAAAGTGTCTAGTTTTAAGACCCGAAGGTTAAATATTTCGCTGAGGCTAGCCGTCCGGTTATCGGACGAATAAGCGTATGTTATTCATGCGGAGAGCGGCTAATTTCACGCGGTTCACGCTTTACAACGCCTCAAACAAACAATCCCAAACATACAAACCGAAAATGACAAACTTTCTGAGTAAGCTTAAAGAAATAAGCGGGAAAAAAAACATTTCAAAATGTTCACTTGCCTTTCAAAATGTCCACGGGCTTGAATAGGTTCGTTTCAGCAATTACATCTCAAAATTCTTTTACTTTGATTCTGCTTCTTTAATTCGAGAGGTTCATGAGCTTTGTCATTGTCATCTCATGAAATCCCATTTAGATTCATTTCAATTCATGACAGCTTATCGATCCGTCGCAATTGATGATGATGGTGATGAAGAAACGCGCCATTGTTATGTCCGTGAATAATCATTTATGGCTGTCAATCCCTCAACCAGGTGGTGCGATTCCTGATGCAAGTGACTACCGACAGCGTTGGCCTCACCGGAATGAAGTTTTTCTCGATCACGCGTAGCCTCGTTCTTACAGTAAGTACCTTCGTAAGTACGATGCCAATACGGGCCAATATCATATCGTTGTTGATTCCCGCTTTCCGTCCGATGCCTGCATGTACTACCTGAGACCTTATAGCCGTTGTTTGATAATAAAACATTGTCGCACGTCATTTTTGCCCGATAACAATGTTAACGTTTGGATAATTTTTCGGAAAAAAAGGTAGCCGGCACGATCGTCACGTACGAACTGGTGCTTGTCCAGTTCAACGGTCTTCAGCCAGCCAATCCATCGAATATAACTCACGCGTGCGAGGTGAAGTAAACGACGCGTTTCTTGAAGAAAGTTTACCATTTGACCAAACGAAACTATCACGACTTGCTACCACGCCACACACGCGCGTTTAATTAATCTCTACACTGCTCCCGTTCACGAATCACATGAGTTTGGATTGAGCGATGGTGGGGAACGTGTGTGTTCCGTCGCTGTCGCACGCTGGTCATCTTTTTGGCAACGTCACCTCGACGATTTTCAATGATATTGTGGCTATTGGATGAAAGTGACCAAATACGGAATATCACGTTACTTTCTTGATTGGAAGGTTACGTCGAAACGCATGCACTACAGCTTCTGTAAAGAAGCAAATTCCCGTTCCGTTTCGTGTCTAGGTCCAGGAACTGATGTTCCAGTTATAGCGTAATTGCTACGTTTTATAGATTCAGCCACCACCTTCATTCCAATCGTTTCGTCTTTCTTTCGAAAGTGTTGTAAAAAGTAAAAATAACACATTGAAGAAAGAGGAATCCAGCAACTTGAGTTTTAGAACCCAATTATGAAATATTCCACCATTAAACCCCTAGTGACTGGCCATATTTGGAATTTCAGAGACCGGTCCAAACTTGTCCTCATTATTTTATAATAAAACAATAAAAAGTATAAAATATTGAAACAACCATAAGTACATATAGTCAACCTCTAGTCAAAGTATTACTTCCAACTAATTGACAAAAGTACATTATCTTTTACGTACCTTGAGAAGTTTTCTAGCGACGACAAAACAAAATATTCGTCCGATAGCGCTCGCCCGACTGACGAGATGAAGTGAGTGAATGAGATATAAGATAACTTTATGTTGCGTCTTGAACTGTTGTATAGAAATTGTGGTACTCCGTATTTGGTTACTTTCCTCTACTGCTTATAATTTTTCTTCGTGCATCCTTGCGGGCTTCAACGGGCCCTTCACATCAACCTCACACTTGTCACTTCATCACTTCCGGTTCCTAAGATGCGGTTATCCCGATGCACTGTCGCATCGCATTTGCACGCGGGACACAGAGAAACTGCGGAAAACCCGTGCCTTTACACGGTCGGCTGTATCCTCACCAAGCTTCGGGCAATCCGGAAATTTCGGAAGCGGCATGGCGGTCACCCTTCCGGGGTTTCTATCAATTTGCAGTGTGCGGTATGCCCTGATTTACACCCAACTATATCCACCAATCTCACTTTGTTTTCTGAAAAGTTGACACTTGCGCGAATTTTTCTCTTTCGCGACGCTTGAACGTACACCATTGTTTTGACTCGTTTGCTCTTGTTCTAGCGCGACGTGGGGATGTGACGACCCAGCAATGGGTCTTACTGTGTGTCCTGTATTTTCAATATTGCCGCATAGGTCACCTAACTTTACTTGCAAATGCATATACTGGTAAACTTGCGATTGTTGTTGTACGTTAAACACGTCGAACTAGCCGATAATGGCAAGTCAATTGACAACAAGGCTCGTCGTTTCTTGAATTATTGCGCTTTGGAAGTTCGTTACGAACACGAGGATACGTCAAATTATGTATTAGTATCGTAAGGTATATGTGTAAAGTGATAATAAATCATCGAGGTATACAACTGGAAAGAGTATGGACGCCTTCCATTTGTTTGCAATGTTTGAATATGATTGCTTTGATGAACATAGGCGGTCTTTTATGCGTTTTCAAGCAAAACGCAGTTTCACTATACTATGCAATAATGTACCCCCCATCCTCACAAGTCGAAGAAGCGTTAGCTGTCAGACGGTTCTCTGCAGCATACCGACACAATAGTACGACCCACATAAAGCGGACATCGATTCTTACAATTTTACCTAAGGATAAGTCGGCGTGTTTCGTAAGTCCGGAGAACCGGACATGCGCAATCAGAGTGTCACCCTGGCAACGAAATTCTCTGTTGATTCGACTACGAAGAATAGCTGCGGAGCAGTGATACCTTGTATCCAAAAGGAATGTCGCCATGTGAGCCAGCTATGTCCATGAAGGAACAGTCACTGCGGTCCTATCGGATCGTGATTGGATTTCATGTGCTACCGATCAAAATCTAGCCCACCTTGACGCGTCTTATATATTTCGGTATATTTCGTCGTGTCAACAACGACGAAGAGTCGGTGATCAATAAGCGTTACGACGAACAATCGACTTTCGGTTCTACTTATTTCAATTGTGGTCAGTCAATGAATCATTGACATGACTGATTACTTTTCGAGTTTTAGTGACATTTGATCTCGGAGGAGTTTGCCCATTCTTCCACAAGTGTTCGTGTAATTCGCAGACGCGATTAGCCCCATGGAAACCAATTACAGATCAAACATATCAAAATGGCTGCCGACATGGAATTCTGTTCTGGAAAAATGGTTCATCGACGCCCTGAACTTGACGGAAGTTATGAACGAACACGTGCGAGACATTTTATTGATTCTGAACGATGCGGAGGACACGACTTGCCACGACGAACAGGTTGGAATATTCCTTTTTTTTTTATTCTTTAGGCATGTACTTGAGGATAATGAGCGAAATACCTAAAAGCTCGTCGATCAATTGACTTACAGACAATAGAGCTGTTCATCGAGGGCTTGGATGATCTGATTAAAAAATACGAAAAGATCATGGGTCTGGCCGATTCACGACATTCCGTGTTCAAGTACAAATTAGATCATTTATCAAATTCTCTACGAAGCGGACTAAACGTTGTGGTGAAAATAACGGGACATCTTCTTTTGGATGTCACCGAATGCAACTCCGATGAATTTCTGCATATTATTTTCCGGTAATCAGCGAGTTCATCGATAGATTTTGATCTGCCGAGCTGACGAAGATCGCCACGATAATTGACGGTATGGATTGTTCATTCGTCACAGACTGGTGATCAAGTACAACAAGATGTTGGACTTGGATCATCGCATAACGAATCCAGGAATTAACGTGTTTTCGAACGATTGCCCACCGATGCTGGAGCACCTTAGGAAAATGTCGGTAACGAGTATTTTGCAGGTGCCTTTCCTCTTATATGAATTAACCATTTGACACATTCGTTGGGTTTTCGCGGATGATTGGTTACTATTGATGTCAGGTATTAGCGAGAAGTCACGCCGAAGAATACTGCCATATACTGATCGACTGTTTGCTAGCCAATTACGAGCCTAGCAACGAGGAGAATCTCAAATTTTCGGAATCCCCGGATGTCGAAATCTCGGAGAACTCCAGTATCGAGATTTATCGGTAAAGATTGCCGACGCTTCGTCAATTGCGCCGTATATGACATCCCCAAGGGAGTTCGAATGGGTGACCGAGACGAGCTTGACTCGTGCGATAAATGCTGATTTCATTAAAGGGCGCTGACAAAACACATGACGCCGCCAGTTGTCAGTCATTCAACGACTCACGTAGACACAGTGAACGTCGAGAGTATCGAAGCACTTGTAAAAACGCAAACGGAATACGTAAACACTGTGCTAAACGTTGTTAAGGCTATTTCTGTGGAGCTTCTTGGCCCGCATTGCCTGAAGGAGAGAAACGGTAGAATCTTCAGTCGATATAAACAAGCCTAGGAGGGATACGAACATAGAAAACCGCGAAGATGCAATTTCTTTTGGGTTTTATTCCTAAAGGTGAAGCGAGGATCAAGAGAAAAGCAATACGAATGGTTTCCGACTACTATCAGCAGGTGACGTGGGGTGCGGTTTCGAGTATCTTGGACCACGTTGTTTTATGGTGGTCGAGGGAGGCACTCGCAGCTCGGCACAGCCAAGGAGCTTATCATCTCAAAGACTGGTTGCATCAATTTGTACAGGGGATGAACTGTAAGTACGCGATGTACATGTAACGTCTAAGGGAGATGAAGTTCTTTCAGTTATGCAGCTGAATCAACGTACCGAAATGATCTACTTCAGGAGGATATCGCAATATAAAACACCAATAGTATACCCCAATAAGAAACGGCGATCATAAAATCCCCCGATGAGATATCCGAATAGTACATGACACAAAGAGCTGATTCGTTTCCAATCATGTGACAACGGAGGTGTCCTTTTCCAGTTTCACCAACTGTAAGACCTGCTCTGCAGAATTTGTGTGACGCGTTGGGCTGCCACGTGACGATCACCGCTTGGGATCAACTTTTCAGACTTGCTTACATATCGTCTTTCGAGTGCCATTCCACATCGTGTTCACCCGAGGTGACGAGCGATGTTATCTCGATAAAAATAACGATCGAAACGCTCCTTTGAGTTTCAAGTTGGCCAGATTTTACGGACGAGCGGCTTGATGATGACACGCTTTTAGGGAACGGACACTGGTCAAATGTTTGTGGAGGTATTCCAGCTGCTGACGACATTGAGCAATGAGTGCGAGATTGGCGGTGAATGGGTGGTCGGTGCGCCACTGCTGGAACTTCCTCTGTCCGAGCAAATAATTGTCCTACACAGGCTGGATCACTCGGTACACTCGATGCGTTTGTGGGCCATGGAAGAGTCCAGATTAATCGCCCACACCTGGGAACTCGAAAACTTCTTCCTTCTGGTCAAGAGTGACGTTGTCAACGCTCTCGAGGAATTGTCCTATCTGAAGGTCGGTTACGGAAAGAGCACGATACAGGAGCCTGAGTTACGTCGGGCTCCTATTTTCTGGTCTCCATGATCTGACCATAAAGTTCCTTAGCGACGTGCCAGTAAATTTATTCCCTTATTTTTCCTCACTCACGTCGGCTGCGAGCATGCAAGTTGCTCAATAGTCGTTATCCTTAGCTCGCGGATCACACGAATGCCCTGGCGGTTGATGACATCAGCGTTCAGGTCTACGTTTGCGCGAAGATGCGAGGCAAAATTGTTTCCGAAGTCAATGCTAATATTCAATTGCTGAAGGTAATTTTTAAAAGCTCCATCCCAAGCCCAATAGTATTCTTTATTAAGGGGAAGGGGTACGTTTAGGCGAGGAAAAAACTAGTGATTTTCCTGATTTCTTTTAAAGGAAAGATTTCTTCATTTTTTAGGCTTCGGGTATCTTTTACTGCTACTTATTGCTGTTACGTGGTATTTTTTAATTATCAATGTTCAATAATATTGGAGGTACGGCGCGGTCTTTTAAACGGGTTACGGCGGATGTTGTTAGACGGCGTGACACGTGGCGTCGGCGGGATTAAGCTGACCAAAAACCGACGAAGATTTTTCTTTTGTTAATACTAATACGCAGAATATGAAACAAGAAAAAGTACGGAATGTCGAAAATCGATGAAATGTCGCTTCGAAACGATGAGATCGAATTTTCCGAAAAATGCCTACATTTTGCAATAATTTTTTTTTTTTTTTTTTTTTTTTTTTTTTCATTTTTAAAACCGTTTGGGGTCCCATTTTAGACGATGCGGTTGGAAAGATTTAGGATAAGGTTCCGAAGATCCCCAACCTCCGATCGAGCGAAAATGTTGCACAGACCTCCCTTTTAATATTCAGACACCCCCTAAAGGGATTTTTGGCGAATCACAATAGTTTTCGAGATATTGAATGTTTAAGTTTTCTTATTTAACGCGCGCCGTCTATATCTTCTGCGTCTCCGTCATACCTATATATGTGATCGCCCTCTTCGTTTTGTCCAAACAAACACAAATCCACACAAACCCAAACCAAAAGACGATTGCGCGTCGCCAAAAATCCCTTTAGGGGGTGTTTTAAGGAGGTTGGGGTTTTCAGATCCTTACCAGAGATTTATACCAAATTTCATCAAAATCGATACATTAGTGTTTTATATATGCGTCACGCCAGATTTGAAAATACTATTTAGAAGACCGTGCTATTTCCGTTACGCAACGGGTGCTTTGTCATCAATAATTGCGTTTTTTTTTTTCAAATAAATAACTAATTATGAAACGATAGGGCTTATACTCATTTCATGAAGTATATATTCATCTAGTTTTATACCAATTTTCATGAAGTTTTTTTTAAATTAACCCTAATTTTGCGACGAAAAAAACTTCTCTTCATTGTCCCATCGATATCTTTATGAAAGGTTATCTGTAAATAAAAAGTCAACAATTTATCGATATCTATACAAATGTAGCTATCGTTATGCGTAGCCGTTTTTTTTTTAATTTTTGGACATATTTTTTCTATCTTCAAGGCCCTTTTTTGTACTCAAGCAATCTTTAAAAATAGTGATGATCAAAATTTAAAAAATCGGCTACGTACAACCTTAGTCACTGCGATTACAAAAATTTGCTATTTCTGATATTTCTAAAATAAAAATAAAAATGTTACGTAATTTATGGACGCCCCCCTTCACCTTCAGTGGCAATCTCTGGGTATACTGCCAATACCAGAACGAGTCAAAAGCTCGCATCTTTCAGACATTCTTTTGAGAAAAATAAACACGTTCGTAATTCCGAAAATTGATGTAGATTTCGGAAAATGAGTTTTAAGCCCGCAACCCAAAGATCTTCTGATAACTTGAAAACTTTGCAGGGTGCACCGTCCAGCTGCATCGGGACTCTGGCAACAATTTGTCGGATCACCAGTTTGGCAAATTTGCACATGTGCTTTCCACGCCCGAATTATTGGAGCAAGGCCAACTCTGCGGCGCTTTTAGAACCAAGCTCCTACGTTGAAATATATCTCGGTACTTTGCGACGCGATATCGCAACGCACATATATTTACCCGGCTAAATCGCGATTTCACAATTTTGCGAATAATTCTCGTGCTTTCAGCCAAGATTTTACTGCCCGTTCTGGAGGTCATACAGGACCACGAAATATCGAATATGATTTTGAAAATTATGTGCGAAGCTTGGCTCGATTATATTTATCTGCACAGAATGAAGTTCAGGTGAATATTCCATACGGTTGAAGGATCTGGGCAGCTCGACTTTCACTCCTAGAAGCACTCGAATACAATTTATTTGATCGCGCAGTGAACGGGGCGCTCTCCAACTGCTGACAGATTTTGCCTTCGTGGCCATGTGGATCACCGAGTGCCCCATAATATCGCACGATGTTAGAAATCATCTGCTGAAGAATGAAGTTTTGCGACGTTGCGAGGGTGTCGGACGTCTACTTTTGCGACATCCCGGCGAAGCGATTACAATGCAAAAGCCACCGGGTGAGTGATCCGGTATAGGCTACCAATGGATCATAAGAAAACCCTTCAACGTTTCGTTAACATTCAAACGATGATGTGTAACAGCGAACAGAACGAACGAAATTGGTTCGCCGCAGTCGCTGGGCTTGCAACGTATGCCAGCGGAGATGTACGTTCCCAATCAGGAACAATGGCTGGAACTTCGGGCCCTGAAACATTTCAGTTTGTGTTGTACCGAGGGATGATGAGCCGATAATCGTATCGAGCTGGGGGATCATACTGATCAGGCATGCGCATTGAATCTTTAACAGCGAATACGTCAAATTTCTACAGCTCCAGCAGATTCCCTTCATAAATATAGTACATTTTATTAGAAGTACAAATAAGTCTCCGCCGGTTGATTTCATAAAAAAAATGCGCATTTATTGTGAAAGGACAGTACTGTATGGCTTATTCAAGTTGAAATTGGTTGTTGAGTCACTCCTAACGTAAGTGCAAGTTCTTCTCACGTTTAGCATGAATCTCCCTCCAATGCTTCAAATTTCGCGTCTTCGTAGACTTTCGGCCTTCCTCTACGTTCTTTGTCTTCGACGTCAAACTCACCGTTCTGCAACTTTTAAAACCACTCAGGACTTCTCTCACTTAAAGCAGTCTCACCATACGCCTCTACAACTAATCGATGGGCCTCGAGTGCAGATTTATTCAAATTAAAAAAGTCAATCAAAAGTTTCCGCACATGACGCTTATTCGGCTCAAAACGCGACATTTTCGCACGAAAAAAAATGATGTGATGCTGATACAAGATTGCTAATATTTCAAGGGTTATGGTCTTGCCAGATGTCCAACCTATGGAGACTAGATACCAGGAGACCAAACTCCCGTGCAAAGCCCCCGAAAATGGCTCCAACATAGATGCCGCTGGGGTGCTACGGGCCCTATATATAGTAATATCTATACATGCCCTATATATAGTAATACCTATACATGTGGTCCGGACTACCCCAGCGCCATCTATCTTGATACGTTTTGGGGACGAGTTAAAAGGCCGAGTGTGACATCCTGTATCTAGTCTTCATGGACCAACCTTACGATATGACGCTCATTGCTCTCTCTCGCCATGTCCACTTCAAACTAAGAGTTTGACTGAAAGTGTGATCTCATTTATTTTCTCACTTCATGGATCGCACGGCAACTTGTCAGCGCAAAGAAACTTTTCACACCGAACCTCGTCCGTCGGATGTCGGACCGTCCGAACAATTAATTAGCGTATCTCGAAAACTATTGGGTTAGAGACAAACATCAAGAGGGGAAAATATCGCAGTGTTTCGTTGCGAACGCGTTGACATTTTTTCCGATTTTTTTTCAAACTTTCCTTCACAATGTTTTTTTTCACGTCGTCCAGGTGCTTTAGAAACTTGGCATAATCTTATTGCCGCCTACCGGGATGCCAAGACGAAAATATTTACAATTTTCTATATTCCCCATACTGACACCGATTGGGCATGCGGTTTGGGTCCAAATTCTTACGGTCAGCCACATACACACACCGCTCTCCTTGGTGAAAGTCGTCGTTGTCGACCGCAGCTCTGCCGCTATGCTGACACTTCATACAAATTCTGGAAACGCAAGCAGACACCGAGGCGTGCCTATTGAATACTTTCTCAATCACCGAAGTCCAGCACTGCCGAATAACTCGTCGAATTCCCAGTAACTGCAAAATACTCTTTCTCGTCCACATTATCATTCTGCCGAATTAGCAAAATACCGGTTATTGCTAAATAACTATTCTACTATGATTTTCTGAATTTCAATAATGTAATCTCAGAGATGTCCTAAAAAAAAAACGAACAGACCGATAAGGCAGTTCGAAGAAAAAAACTCGACATGAACCATTTTGAAAAATCAATTTGACGAATTCGCAAACAGCGCTTGAAATATTCAAGGCGTTTTAGAGACTGCGCGGTTCGCCAGGTGGAAAACTCGAACGAATTACGAGCGTTCGATTTCTTTAATTGATCAATTAAAGACTGCGCATGCCCTACGGGGACGAAGATCGTTGGAGTTTGGTGTCAGTAGCGCAGAGAAAAAAATTTCTCTTCATTGTCACGTCGATATCTTTATGAAAGGTTATTTGTAAATAAAAAGTCAACTATTTATCGACATCCATACAAATGTAGCTATCGTTATGCGTAGCCGTGTTTTATTTTCATTTTTTTATTTTTACAAAATGCCGACACGATATTTTTTCTATTTTCAAGGTCTTTTTTGTATTCATGCAGTTTATGAAAATAGTATATTATCAAAATTAAAAAATCGGCCACGTACAACCTTAGTCACTGTGATTGCAAAAATGTCAACAAACAAAATTGAAAATCGTTTGATAAGGGACCCGTACGCAAATTACGTAACGCAATTTGGGGGGGGGGGGGTAAAAAAAAAATATATATATATCGTATGTATAATATATTCATCATGTCTGTATCAAAATAAATGTATTCCCGAAGTATATATATCATGTATGTATTCAACCAAATGCCATCAAATGCACAAATTGAAATTCACAAATTCGAATTCAAATGTTCAAGTTCAAAGATTCACAACTTCAAGATAAAAAATTTGAATATACAACAATTAAAAAAATTCCATCAAAAATCCAATTCAATATATATAATATATGTATTCAACATATTCAACATCATGTATGTATTCAACATAAATGTATTCCCGAGGTATATATAATGTAAACGTAAATAAACGTGAATTAAAAACTATTCGACTTATCTATTATATGTGAAAAATCCTTTCCCAGTTCGACATCTCGCGCAATGGAAGATATTCTCATCGGTTATCTTACGGTTTCAAAATGCATCGCTTGGTTTGGCTGTTACAATTTTGTTTTGTTCAATAATTCACCGCCCGCGGGAAATAACAATACAGAAGATTCCTCTTACGTTGTCATGTGCTCCTGGTACAAACCGAGTTTTCATGCCGAAATTCCCACTCGCGCAAAATGTATTATGGGCTAGAAAATCTCCGTTTGTATCAGGTGAACAGAAGTAGCAAGGAGGAAGAGGGGGTAAAGTCGCGATACCTCCTCGACCATCATGTACTCCTGGTAGGAACCAAGTTCTCATGCCGTAATTCCCACATGCGTGTTCGGCGGTCTTCGGAGGATGAAGAGGGGGGCAAATTTGAAAACCTCCTTGCTTGTCATGTACTCCCGCTACAAACCGAGTTTTCATGCCGAAATTCCCCAACTCGCGCAAAAGGCTTGAGAACGGCCATACTGCGGTTGAGAAATTATCAGGATGTATCAGGAGCGCAGAAGTAGCAAGGAGGAAGAGGGGGTAAAGTCGCGATACCTCCTCGACCATCATGTACTCCTGGTAAGAACCAAGTTTTCATGCCGTAATTCCCACATGCGTGTTCGGCGGTCTTCGGAGGATGAAGAGGGGGGCAAATTTGAAAACCTCCTTGGTTGTCATGTACTCCTGCTACAAACCGAGTTTTCATGCCGAAATTCTCCAACTCGCGCGAAACACTTGAGGACGGCCATACTGCGGTCGAGAAATTATCAGGATGTATCAGGAGCGCAGAAGTAGCAAGGAGGTAGCCCCGTTTGCGCGCCTACTTACCGGCCGTGTTACAAGTTACCGTAAGGAGACGCTAGATGGCGGTGGCTCATGCGCCTCTATGCTCCTCCGTGCTACCTCCTTGGCTCTCGTGTGCTCCTGATACAACTCGCTCCGTGTGGACGCGGTTACCGTGGGATAGACGGATAGACGCTAGATGGCGGTGGCTCATGCGCCTCTATGCTCCTCCGTGCTACCTCCTTCGCTCTCGTGTGCTCCTGATACAACTCGCTCCGCGCGGACGCGGTTACCATGGGATAGACGCTAGATGGCGGTGGCTCATGCGCCTCTATGCTCCTCCGTGCTACCTCCTTCGCTCTCGTGTGCTCCTGATACAACTCGCTCCGTGTGGACGCGGTTACCATGGGATAGACGCTAGATGGCGGTGGCTCGTGCGCCTCTATGCTTCTCCGTGCTACCTCCTTCGCTCTCGTGTGCTCCTGATACAACTCGCTCCGTGTGGACGCGGTTACCATGGGATAGACGCTAGATTGCGGTGGCTCATGCATCTCTATGCTCTTCCGTGCTACCTCCTTCGTTTTCATGTTCTCTTGATACTAACGGAGTTTCTGATGCCCAAATCCATTACGCCAACGAAAGATGTCGATGTTTTATCCTCAAGATGCACTTCTTAAATATTACATAAATAATAAAAAAAAGTGAGATGCGCTTCGAAAATGGTTTATTTTCACCAAATAGCTAGACATATCGTTTATAATAAATGATACAATTAGGAAAAACGCATCAGAAAGTCGTAGTTAATTAAAATTACAACAAACTAGGATAAAAACGAATAAACATTACGATTCGTATTACACAAACACACGGCAATGGAAAACAAGTGCAATAGCACTCGCCTTTCACTTCAGCACACTTATTTGTAAATTTTCATGTGTTTGATTGTTCGTTTAGTTATTAAACTAAACAAATAATCAAACGCATAGAAATTTACAAATAAACGAAGGTTGTGCGTAATTTTCGCGTTGCTGACGCTTTATTTTACTCTTCTCGCATAAAAGTACAATAGACTGCAAAAACGAGCTAATTGTAAGCGTAGCGCACGACTTTATACGACACACAACTAAGGCGTTGTGATATTCGAAGAGGTATATGATATACGAAGAGGTTACCGAGCGCGAGGAGATGGCAGCAAAGGACAATGATTTGCAATATTACTCGTAATCACACCCTGGTTATGACTGCCCTCGAGATCGGTGAGGGGGCGGGGGTATGAAAATGCCCGAAAATACAGCACGGGCGATTAGATGGCCCCTAAAGTAAAATCGAGTATCTTCGTCTATGTGGTAGCATAATAATGTCATAAAAACACGCTTTTCCTGCGAGACCATTCTCGACGCGTGAGTTTTATTATCCTCCGCCTCTGGGTCTTGTTGTTCCCTCTCTCTTTCCCTCTCGCTCTCTCTCTCTCTCTCTCGCTCATGCTCTTTGAGGCTTTTACCTTTTGGTGAACGGGGGCTCCGGCGGGGCCCTCGTGACACACATCAATGGAAGTGCCCTAACGGTATCCACCGAGTGACCTACTCATCGTTGCGTTCGAAGAAGAGAAGGAGAACGAGAGCGGGCGACTGGTACGGGAAGAGGGAGGAGAAGAGGAAGAAGAAGAAGAAGAAGAAGAGGAAGGGAAAAAAGAAGAATCTCTTTCCTCTGGCTTTTCCATTTGCCCTCGCCAGCAGGTCTCTTCACCGTTTTTCTTCCTCCTTCGTTTTGCCTTTCTTTCTCGTCTTCAGTCGTTTCCTCACGATGTCGATTTCTTCTATACTTTTCTCATGTATACATAAATATTAATAAATAGATACGTATATATTCGTGTTTATTTATCTATTAATATTATTTATTAATATTTCTATATCGAAAGAACGCATATCGTATGCATGTACACGCAGCAGGTATCCATAGGGCGTGTATTTCAATGTCTTCGCGTGAATACATAAAATAATAATAATAATAATAATAATAATAATAATAATAATAATAAAAAGAATAACAAAAAAATATAATCGATGTAGTAATTATACTCCTCTCTCTCTCTCTCTCTCGCTCTCTCTCTCTCTCTCTCTCTCTCTCTCTCTCTCTCTCTCTCTCTCTCTCTCTCTCTCTCTCTCTTTCGCCCTGTACGCACATGTGCCTTGATACAGTACACAAACATTTTCCTCGCCTACGGTCGCTCATTCGCAGGTTTTGCTTCATCGCCGGCCGATTATAGACAGCCGACACAGTAATGAAAGCGTCCTCGCTCGGCGAGGATACTTCTGTCACGCGCCGCGTTGCGATTCCCAGGATTTATTTAGCCTCTATCTCTCTCTTTCATCGCGCGGAACGTGGATTGCGGCATGATGCTGAAACTATACAAATGAAAAAAAAAAATAAGTGATCGTAACTTTCGTAAAGAAAATAGAAGAAATATATTGTAAAAAGAAAGAAGAGACAGTTGGAAAGAGGAAAAGTTCACGAGTCGCATCGCCGGAAGTACTCCTAGTGAGCCTCTGACAAAACTCGTGCCCTTGTTAGTTTTCGAAAATCCGAATCGCATTTTACTCGGGCTCGATAAACTCGGCAGCATCGATGACAGTGACGAGGATGGTTTTTTGCTGTTGTTGTGCAGTTTCCGATATATTTTTGTTGTGTTTTTTTTGGTGAATTTTGCGGGGTGTATTGACGCGAGTGGTGTACTCTTGTTTTTGGAATCTTTCTGCTTTTCTCTCTCCCGAGACGCAGCAGTTATGAGCGTGGTCGGTCTGTTGATTCTTCAGGTAAGACTTTTATCGAGTTGTAGATTTTTCAATCTTTTCTCCTTGTCCTCCTATCGATATGTTGTTTTCTATCGTTATTCTATCGAATTCAGGAGAATTTTCTATCAAAGTCCATTTGAATTTGATGGAAATTCTATTTTCGTTTAATAGAAATACGATTTATTTTATATGGAAATTCGAATTCGATTCAATAAAAATGTAATTTTTGTTTTAACAGGATTTCAATTTTTACGTTATAGAAATAAGATTTCAAAAAAATGTAAATTCGAATTTTGTTCATGAGTAATACAATTTTTATTCAACAGTAACTCGATTTTTATTTAAGACGAATTGGTTTTTTATTCAACAGAAATTTGGTTTTCACTGAACAGAAATTCGATGTTTATTTTAATATGACCTATATATTTATTAATTCTCCTCGAAATTGTTACATATGCGATTTGGATTTGATACAAATTCTATGTCAGTGCCGTGAAAAATGCGCTCCGAATTTGACACGAGTTCGATTTGAGTTTGCGTAACTCGATCGCGGTGACATAGAGCATGGTCGTTCGCGGCAGGCTGGTCGGGGACGATCATATTTTGCAGGAGCACAAATTAGGGTGGTTCGAAAAAAAAAATCAATTTTTTTCTCAACGAAAAATTGGACTATGTTAAATAAAAGAAAGTTCTGCAAAATTTGAGGGTTCCAAACAATTTTATAGTTGGTGCTCAAACGCCTTTTTCATGTTTTTTTTTCATGATTATCCGAGTATTAATTGTTTTTATCTCGATGCAGAAAATGATAGTGCGTGATCCAATGTAAGTCTTGATTAAATTTTATCTGCAACGATACACAATTTTTATTTAAATATTTTTTTTACCATAAACACTTTGTATTTGCAGATTAAGAATCAATGTATGTAATTCGGTTGTGAAAATTATATCAACCACTCGATGAACAAGAACACAGTGTTTGCATCACTGAACGTCTGACGAGTATGCGTGTTTTTTTGGAGTAATGTGTTGTTTCGGAGTAAGAAAACAAATGAAGAAAAAAATTGGACGAAAAAGCGAAAACAAAAATTAAAAGTGGCTTGAGCACTACCTAAAAAATGTTTGGACCTTTCAAATTTCGTATGAATTACTTTTTCATAACGTAGTAACATTTTGCGTGGAGGACCGCGAAAAAAATGTTTGCACACTATACATGTATATATATATCAGGGTACTTATAGGTGGCGCGTAGTAAAAAGGATACGTAAGTTGCGCGCTCGTATCGAACGGTGAACCCGTTCCGAAAGTCTCTCATGAGTGAGCGAGACGGTGGATAAAGTCGTGCGTAACGGTAGATGTGAAACCGCGTGGTATCATCCGCGCGCGGTTTTACAGATGTACTTTTACACGTATATACCTCTACACAGTGGCACACGCATAGTTCGTACGTCATACATCGAGAAATCGGAAAATCTTCGTAGCCTAGAAAAAAATGAAAGAAAAATTGAAGCAACGATAATGGCTTGCAGATAACGATGCTGCGGTCGACGAACGGACAGTTCGGAGGTGGTGGAGGTGGACCCAGCACTTTCGGATACGACGGATCGTCGGCGTGCAGCAAGCCCTATTCGAGAAACGCCCGTGCGCGTTTCGAAAAATTGCCCTGCGACTTTCGCCGACAGAATTGGTGTACCGTGGCCGGAAGCGCGTATCCCTGGTAACTCCTCGCTTAGGAGGCTGTTCTAAAATAAGTCGTTTTTAAAGTCAAGTATTGTTGAATAATTATTTTTATATTATATCATATGTAGGAAATAATAAATATTTAGGCAATTCTTTAGATAAGTGACTTCCGAAAAATTAGTTTGCTTGGGTTCGTTTGTGTGGGTTCAACTTGAAGAAACAAACCAATAATAAAAACCAACCGTTTGCCAATATTTATTATAAAAAGAAATATATTTATACGTACAATTTGATTGAGTTTGTTTGGGTTTGTTTGGGTTGAACCCAAACCCAAACAAAGAAATGTTAATTATTTATTATAAATATATTTCCATTTATAACAAATATTGGTAATTCTTTAGATAAGTGAAACAATCTCATTTTTCGGAAAAGTCACTGACCTAAAGAATTACCAATACTTATTCCAAACAGAAATATATTTATGCTAAATAATCAACATTTCTTTTCATTATATTTTTCGTTTATTATAAATAATAAATTATAACTTATCCGCATAAATAATAAATATTTATTATTTGCTGCATGTATCATATATTTGAATGAATGAAAACTAATTATAATATGAAATGTTATAATAAACAAAAGTGTATGGTCATGCGTGAAAAAAACGACATGAGCAAAATGAAAAAAAAATACAGGAAGAAATTTCTATTTCAATTGCTCTAATTTTCAAGCACTACAAATTCGTAGAATAGTTATATTCGCGTAGATACGATTAGCATGAGATCGGCATTATGTCTTCAATGAGACAGCTAATTAATTCGGGACAGCTTGATCGATCGATTGAACTGATATTGAATTCGATTCGCTATTAAACTTGCTAATTTTTCGTCGCTGTATATGACGCGTATATTATTTTAACGGGTCAGCTGATACGAACGAAGAAGTCACATTGCTACTCTCTCTCTCTCTCTCTCTCTCTCTCTCTCTCTCTCTCTCTCTCTCCCTCCCCCTCTCTGTCTGCCGTTCTCGTTATCTCTGTCTCCGTCTAGCGATCACGAGCTTGTTGTATATTCCCCCTTGCCCGCACACTACTCGATACGAGAGTGTGTCAATACTTTCGAGATGCTGTCTCTGACACACTGAACTTGAAATGTCCCACGTGGAGGACATAAAATTAAAAAATTAAAAAAACAGGCGGAAGTATATGATCGGCGCTACCTTATATTTTCATTCGCATAATAAAAAACGGATCGCGTGGCATTTTTTCCGCACTATACAAAAGAAAGTTGAAAAGTATCCTCTTTTTCGAAAGTGGCTATTTCGGGGAAAAGAACGACGAGGAAAAAATTGCTGTTGGTGCACAGTTTAAAAAGAATTCAGTCACAAGCTGGTCAATAATAATTACACCAATAATAACTATAATGGTGGATACGATCGTAATGAAATATTTTTTCGAATGGTCATTTTTTACTTGTCAAATTGACATTTTAATTGTTATTTTTGTTTCCTTTGCTACAAAATAACAATGGTTACCATTGCTGTAGAATAAATATTAGTGATGAATGTTACTTTTTGGTTATCGTGGTTACGAATATTATTGTTATTATTTTTACAGTCAGTTATGAAAAACTTTATTATTATTATTATTATCAGTTATTAATAAATAACAGTAATAACAACAACAACAACAACAACAATAATAATTTAATAACAATAATTAACCATAATAATAATAGTTTAATAAAAAAATGATAATAATTAATAACTTTATTGCCTGGAGCAATGAAGTCTACCATGAAAAAAAAAATAATAATAATACCAATCGTTATCACGATAAAACAAAAATGACATTCATCTAATGACATCATTTCATAATTTTGGCAACCGTCATCATTTTATAGTAAAAGTTTAGGTAACAACAATAGTAACGATAATAATAATGATGACGACTCGCTGTTGCGTAGTAATAACAATAACACAGTAGTAAAATATAACGAAATACAATAATAATATATCAATAATAACAATAATGATAATACTAATAAGAATATCGGTTCTCCAAGCACCCGATTACGATTGAACTTGTGTCGCTATTTCTCTTTAAGGCACGCGGTACGTCGCTTCGTCCAGGAGAACCAGGGCCTGATGAGACGGATGTACGGGGACGAGAGGCACATAAACGTGCTGAAAGCGGAACTTGAGAAGAACGACATTGAATTGGAATACGAGGATCGGTATCAGAGATACACGGACGACGAGTCGAGGTATAAGATGATTTTTACCGATCTCACATATCAACACACGCCTATGCGCGCGCACACGCACGGCACGCACACACACGCACACACGAATATTTAAATGATTTTATATAGCAAGTATAAAAAAAACTGAAAAGTTACCGTATACATAAATTTGAATTCTTTTTCTTTTCTGTATCTCTCTCGCGCTCTCTCTCTCTCCCTCTCTCTCTGTTCGTCCGTCGCTCCGTCGCTCTCGCTACAAGACGATTTCAGTACGAGGACGAGTACGAGCACGCCAACAACATCGGCAAGAAATCAAAATCGTTGGACGAGGATGTCGAGGAGGGACGAAGTTACACGAACTCGCGGTTAAACGAGCCGGCAATCGAGGAGGTAGCGACCTCGACGACGCTCCCAAGTCCGGGATCATCGCCGTTTTCGGAATCGGCGAAAAATCGCGATCGGCAAGAGACGACAACGACGATCTCAAGGTCGACCTCGTTGACCTCGACGACCGAGAAAATCGTGGCCAAGGTCAACGCTAACAATACCTCGTTCTTTGCGATCGTCGAGAAGAACGCGACCGAGTCCAACAGCCCGTCGGTCACGCTCGCTGACCTTGCGACCATCAAGAATTCCAGCATCAACGAGATCCCCGGGCAATCCGAGGTAACGAAGAACGAGGAGGATCTGTTCGGAGGCTCGACCGTCGTCGAGGAGCCGACCGTTGAGAACGCCAGCACCGAGCCCGCTACGATCACCCAGACGACGACCTTCTCATCGCCATCCACGTCCTCCTCGACGTCTTCGACGCCGCCGTCGCCGCCTTCCAGCATCGATCGCATCGACGAGGAGGACGACTACAAGGATTCGTCGTCGTCGTCGTCGTCGTCGTCGTCGTCGTCGTCGTCGTCGTCGTCGTCGTCGTCGTCGTCGTCGAGCAACGATCAGAGCTTCGCGGCAAGTGAACAGCAAGAATTTCGTCCGAGGCCCGAGTATCGACCGAGCGAGGACAACAAAACACCCACGGGCAAGCCTCACCTCGAGGGACAATTGTTCCAGGACGTGGCAGCCAAGGATCAGCAGGAACAACCCGTCCTGAAACTTCGCGGAGTGTCAGTACATTCGATGCTATTTTTTAAACATTTTTTTTACTATTTTCCTAACCTTTGTCCATCTTTGAGTCTTGCCGATCTTCACCGATCGCCCCAACGTCCTACCACTCTTTTAAAGACCCAGTCCACTTTGGAGCCACGAAAAGAAGGCTATTTTATTAAACATATGAATATAAAAGTCGTTGGGCTTGATAAATAAAGTCTTTAAATACATTTAAAAAAAATTTAAATCATTTTCTAGTACAAAAACGTAAGTACAAAAAGTATGATAGTTTAACGTAACGCCTCAAAAATAGGTGGGCTCGGTAGCTCCATCACAACTCGGCAACGGCTTGTCTGAAACAAAAAAATCCAAGTCCATTAGATTCAGTATGCCACCAGCTACGAAATGACCGTCGGATTTTTATCAAAAAAAAAAAAATGGCAGATGAAAAACGAAAAAATTAAGAAAAAGCTTTTTTCGCAGTTTTTCGCAAAAAAAGGAGTACAAATCCAAATTTTAAAACCATCGAGGGTCATCTTGTTGCGAATCATGTTTACAATATGTGGTTCAAATTTCACGAAAATCGGTTTATTAGTTTTAAAGATACGATGGAGCTAGATTTTGAAAACGTTGTTTCGAGAAAAACGCGTTTGAAGTTTATACTATGAAAAACTCTTACCTAAACTTAATCGGCAATTCCTGCACCGTACAAAATCCAATATTTCTGATTGTATGTACTTTCAAAAACAGTAATAAAAAAATCGATTTTTTGACACTTTCAAAGTAGACTGGCCCCTTAACGATCTTTGTTGAGCCCTTTTTTTTTGGTACCGATTTTTCCTGAGAGTTGCCAGTTTTCGATATTTTCTCACAACGATTTTTCTTCGCGGCTTCTTTCGCACGGCGCAGTAACGCTTGTCCGGTGAAGGAGGAAGTCGTGGCTCCCTTCTGGGCGAACAACACCCGTGGCGAGGTCCTCGCACTTCTCAATCTCTACCCCTTCGAGCAGTACGTTCACTGGGAAAAATGCACGTGAGTACATAGAAAATTAACAATGCAAATTCCTAGAACGGCAGACACTTGGGGAGTATTTAAAAAATATTTTCATCATCCTTTGAGGTAGTATTTGCACGAACCTCCTCATTAGAAAGAAAATTGATTTTTCTCTATGCTGTAGTATACACAGACAAATGTATAGTAACTTCAACCATATTTCAACCATATTTTATATTACCCTGAGGGGACAATAATATTTTATCCTCGTGGTTATTGCCGAAAATATAGTAGCGCTTATGATATTTTAGCAGTTGTGTTAACTATGCTCATATGTTAACCGCAACCAACAATCTTTCAAGCCTACGTTGATTGCCAATGCTACATAACGTTCATAAAATGTTTCAGTTTTCATAAAATGAATATTTCCTTACACTATCAAAAACAGTGATTTTTACCATATCGAATGGTATGTGTGCTAAATGTATATAATATTTCATAAATTCAGAAATTCAAAAATGTTCAATTGAGAGTATTACCTTTATGATTGTTTATCATGATTTGTTATTCTCTGACCTCCCAAAATGATTCCTATCGAGTCTTCACTTTAAGATTACGATAATGTTGTTCGTATAGTCACTTTTCGTAAGATCTTGTGACAGTTTATGCTCAACAGGTGTTAATGTCCACCATATAAATAGTACAAACTTGCACCGAGAAAAATCACTTTTGCATACGAAAAGAAATTGTTAAATTCGCACATGATTTTCTACCCGTTAGTGTGGCCTAAGGCCTTAATCTGCAATGCATTGCACATGGTTTTTATGACCCCAAAGTATTATTGACCAAAAGGAAAACGATTTTTCCAAAATCCTCAAGTGGCATTATCCCTTGAAGTATGTGAAAAAGCCAAACAGACTCAAATAAAAATGCCAACACAAACTGTACCTTCTCGATGTACGTACGTATGGACACAGGCACGAGAACAAGCAGATGTACTGTCGGGACGGATGCCGATGCGAGCAGCAGTACAGGCTGCATCGTCTCCTCGCTTACGACCCGAGCAACGAGTGTCGGGGTATATTCAGCGACTGGTTCAAATTTCCGAGCTGCTGCGTTTGCCGTTGCTACGATCTTCCGGTCGAGTTTCGCGTCACCTCGCGCTCCCCGAGAATCGTTCACAAGCAGAAGGTCAAACTTCGACCACCGGGACAGGGACGCGGCTGAGCGCGGCCGGAATAATCATCATCCGATGGACACCTCGGGGATCTGTGTACTCGAATTATTGCGTTACTTTTTTGCAATTAAAGTTCCAGAAGGCTAGTGAATTACAAAAGGACTCGCGTGAACTCTGTGACGGAGCTATTCGATCCTGCTCATTTGTATGATCCACAGGAAAAAAATGTATGAGGTATTTAACTTTTACACCCCATTTCGTACCCTCAGGAGTTGATTTGGGGAAATGACTTTCTTAGTGACCTCTACACCTTCTGAGGAACATATCTGTCGAATTTCATGTTTCTATCTTCAGCGGTTCAGGCTGTGCGTCGTCTATGCACTTTCGGCGAAAAGTTTCCGGACAACGTTTCAAAAAAGTTCCGGAACGATTTTTGAAGCCATTTCGCCCTTAATTGGCACAAATTAATTTAATAAGCGTCATTCTGAAGGGGAGAAATTCACCTTCGTTCCATTAAAAAAAAAAATTTTATACTATTTTTTTACGACTTGTGGCCTTTTTGGAAAATGACCATTTTTCGCCTCTTTCCGTTCCTTTTCTAGTGGACCCGTTTACTCACAACATTTTGTAAATGCATTTCTTCGACCGGGACCATACAGGGGGAAGCTCAAGCTTCAATTTTGGTTTTTTTAAGCTTCGTACGATATTGTTTTCTAAAGATCTTTTGATTTAAAAAGAACAAGAGACAATTTGAAAGATAAAGTGTAACGCGCACACGACGAGGATTTTAGGAAAACCTCAAGATAGTAAAATGTAGAACGGTTTTCGTTGGGATCGCGAGAATTTTTTAAGATATTTTTCACCCATTTCCGGTAAAGAAAATCAGATGATTTAATTACCATAATTCGAGAACTAAGGGGCTTGTGGTAAAATTTCAAGAGAGGAACACATTTTATTTTTCTATTTTCAACGGAATAGAATTTCGGATTTTTCTGCGACTTTTTTTCCCCGGTATAATTTTGTATTTTTTTAGTCCCCTCAATCGATTGGTTTCAACCGATTTTTGACAACCAATTCTGACGAAATTATTTTTACAAGTGATCATTTTTGTTAATTTAACATCAATTTATTCGTTATAGATAGAAGACTTGAGTAATATAGCTAATTTGTTGACTTACATATTAAACTTTCGTCTCGTCGAAAATCCAACCACTTAATGCCTGCGAGAGGTGGTTTCCTCGACGAGAACACCTCTTTCGAAAACTTGGAAAAAAAAATCTACAAAAATTCTCACCAACTCAACGAAAATCGATTTTACTTTTTTACTATCTTGAGGTTTTCTTTGAACCCTTGTCATTTTCGCGTTATACGTTATTTTCCAAAATGTCTCTTTAAAAAAATCAAAATACCTTGAGAAAAAAAATCGTACGAAGCTTTAAAAAAATAAAAATTGAAACTTGAGTTTCCCCTTTTATGATTGCGGTCAAAGAAATTAATTAAAAAATTGTCTGTAAATGGGGTCCACCAGAAAAGGAAGAAAGGCGAAAAATGGGCGTCTTCGAAAAAGACCACTAGTAAAAAAAAAATGTTTAAACGGAATGAAGGCGAATTCCTCTAAAATCATACACACATATATATATATATATATTGAATATTTTCAAATGAACAATGTACTCCGAAAGTACTGGCAATGGTGACATAATTAAAAAAAATACATCGATCAAATCTGTCCGTGGATGAAATGACTCTGGGGACCAAGCTCGGAACGACGTTTATTTGTCCGACTAATCAATACGTTTGTGGATAAATCGACGAGCACTCGAATCTCAAGATAAATAAAACAATCATACAAACTCACATGCACACACGTACATACATGCATATATTAATTTTCGCCATTTATCGTGTATTTGATATCATCGTTCGAAACAACTTTATATACATATAGATAATATTTATAATGGATACAGGCACGCATTCGAGCGTCTCCTCGCAGTTTGTCTCTCTCTCCTTCTCTTTTTTTCCACTACATTTTCCCCTTCCTCGTTTCCGTCAAAATTGAGACATGTACAGCGACAAACTCGTCGAACGTGTACTTATTGCTCCAAAAATGTTTGCGCAGAACGATAGACGAATGGCCGGGAAAGAAAATCGAAAAAAAACGATTTTTCCGCTTTTTTTTTCTTTGGCTCTTATTTGCCTTTCATTTTCATTCGAGCAAAACGATACCTCGTATTTGGTCTCCTTCGCCCTTTCGTGCCTTTTGGCCGACTTGGACACGATAAGGGGAAGCAACGCGCGTTAAGGATGTTGTGTCGAAAATTGAAAATGGTAATACATTTTTTTTCATTCGATAAGTCATTATGTAAATCATTTGAAAAGTTGTGTAAAAATTTCACGACGATTAGGAAGCTGGCTACTGAGAAATTAGAATTCACAAATTACACGCAGCCCTATGGAAACTGAAGTAACTTTGCAATTCTATTAGTAAATAGCAAACTTTGCTATTTGTTTTCAAGAAATAGAAGAAATATTTATGAATGATCGTTTTTTTCATTTCATAGATATGAAAAACAAAAGTGGCTTTATGGTGCAAGGAACGACGTCATCCGTGAGCGAAAATGAGTATTCAAATTGCCCGCTACTTTTGGGTCTGTGCAACGTTGCCGCTATATCTTATATGTTTTTCCTCAAGTGTGATTTTTTTGTATTTTAGAGATCATTTTTAACAAAATTTCATTACCATTTTCAATTTTCGACACAACATCCTTAAGATCGAATGTGGTATCGTTAAGAGCAAACGAAACGAGAATGTTTCAGGGGTGTAATACTTATTATTCTTTTTGGGGGCGGAGGAGAGGGTGGCTGGACATCCCCGTAGCTGTGAATGACAGCTCGCGGTGACAGTTTAGTATCTATTGTTGTAGAGTACATTTATCAGTTTCACAGAAATTCGTGTTTATATATATATACGTGTGTGTATGTGTTTGCGGATCTTATGTAACACTAATAATAATAATAATAGCAATTATAACATAAAATATTAAAACCGTTGTAACCGTAATTTCAAATTACATTTATGTACATAAAATAGTATTAATAATAGCGATATCAATTATAATATAGTAATACACACATAACCGTATATATATATATATATATATATACACACACACACACGTAAAATTAAAATTATACATACAGTACGTCGCGTATAAAGAAGCCGTTTATAAATATGTTAATAAAACATTTGGTATAAAGACCATTGCAGGAAAAAAATAAAGAGTTGAAAAAAATTATCCTCGATCGTAGGGATCAATTTCGATAATTATTTTCTGTTTTGGAGGGGTGAAACGAGGGGGGGGGGGGGGGGGTTTAAAGTATATTTCGCAACGCGTGATTAGAGGATTGTTTTTTTTCGTATAATTAATTTGCGTGAGCATATACGCATAGAGAAATTTAACATTGCGGGATAAATTGACAAGTGAAATTTACCGCGTCACGAATAAATGCATTTGTCGTGAGACTGTTTGAAATGGGAAACAAATTTGGCACCAATTGGACTCTATCGAGTCGGCAGTGTTTGCCTAATTTTACGTTTTTTTCTTCTCCCCCACCCCGCTCTTTCGTCTTCTTCCATTTCAATATTTTTTCTCCAGTCGCGTAATTAGAAAACTAGAGCTCGTTATAGATAATCTCGTGTCAACGTATTCAAAAATATGAAGCTTCTTACGTTCATTTTCTCCTCGTTCGAAAATTGTCGAGGCTCGCGGGCAAATATCGTCGTAGGATGCACGTAGAAAAAATTAATCAACCGCGTATAACAACAGTCGTAAGCGACCTCCTCCACTCTCCGGTTAACAATGTTTCAATGTTGTTTGTTGTGCTCTTTTTTCCATCGATTTCCAACTTTTGGAAAGATTAATTTTTCATTTTATCTCAATTTTGGGGTATAGCAAATTGGGAAGATGTGCGGAAGGGTGTCCCGCTGTGATCTACCCGCTCGATCGTCGTCTACGTGTAAATACGATGGTACGTGTTAAAATTGGAGAAAGTTGGCGCGGTTCAATTGCTAGAGCAATAGAGTGAATTTTAGTGCACAATAACCGTTAATTCGCAATTCCTGAATCGGCTCTCTCATTAACTTTGTGTAAATTGCAAAAAGATATTTGCCGCTTACATCTCGCGTATTAATTAACAACGACGACGATACCGACCATTATCATTATTATTATCGCTTCATCTGTATACCGTTTCGTATAAAAAATACTTTTATGCCACCCGGACTCGAGATAAATCGAATAGAGGTCGTGGTGAGGGACGCGGGACGAGGGTTGGGGGCGGCAGGAGGGAGATACGTGCTGAACACGTTGAGAATAATAAATCACAGGTACCGCGTGGATAGGAGGAGCCTTAATTATAGCGTAATCGTGACGTCTACGCAAGACTTAATCGATTTTCACTTGACACATGCACACACGCACGCACGCACGCACGCACGCACGCACACACACAAGAGCTGACGACAACTTAGAACTCGAGTACAAGCTCGAGCACTTGTCGTTAAGGGCTTACACCTGATTGGGTCAAGATCGATTTTTCAAAAAGGTGCCCATTCAAAAGTACTATCCTTTGAGTGTCTACCCTGAAAATTTCACAAAGACATTCGCAGTAATGACGAAGTTATAGCGTTTTGTAACTGACCGGGTGAGCAATGAGCAACAATTGGGGCGCAGGTGTAAAGTGTACTCAAAACTTTAAGGAGGTACGATCACTTCCACGGAGTCAAAAAAAAGTAAATTTATTATACCCACAGCTGCTCTGATTGAGGTTTGCTTATGTTGATTATTCGTATTATCGATTATAGTGTGCCAAATGTTGTGGTAAAAGATGAATTTATTGCACGTGAACAAAACTGACAAATTAAATCGTCAACGACTCGGTAGTAATCTTCGTAATAATAATATTAACATATCCACCATAAAAACGGACTAAAAAGACAAAAAAAAAATCAGCCGGAAACCTATTAAAAATAGGCTTGAATTACCTCGGCGGAATTAACACGATAGGCAGAATATAATTATACATATTATTGATACGTGATAAATGATAAAACTCCGTAAATTGTTGTTTGCATATTTTGGGGCGGCTTCTATTCAAATTAATTTCAAAACAAAGCTGGCTTATGTTCGCCAAACGCATCAGCTGTTACTAGCGACGTTGCTAAGTCTGTGAGTGCTATTTCGTCGTTCTGACCATGTACAACCGGGAATTGAAGCTTTCTTGTAATGTAGTGCTTTAACTATACGGTTAAGGTTGATTTTTCTTATTTTTGACAATATCTATCATGTCTAATGTACCGAATTTCAGTTTTCCAACGGATTTAGTTGGATACGTGAGCACAAAAACCACGATCACCGCACTTCCGGTTGGCCGTCTCCATGAGACGACGCGCTTCGGTAACTCGAAGTGCTCGACTTGGCAGTTTTAGTGCGAAAAAAACCAAACCGTCAAAATAGCTCAAATTTTAGCAATAGACGCATAAAGTATTCGTCAAAATCATATAAAAAATCCAAATCCGAAAGTTGGATTCGTAGTAACGATCGTACCTCCTTAAATGCGTTTTACTCGAAACAGTGTTTGAAAAATCGGTACCAGAAATATCTCCGCAACTACTGGACCGATTGGGATCAAGTTTTGCACAGTTATGTTTCACACGATAATGTAGTACTTCTCGAGCCATTTTTTCGATACCTGGCATAGTTTCTTTTTTCATCGTAAGTACTGAACAATTTTGAGGCGAAAAGTCACCTGTTTTATTACAGCGCCTGCCATTACTCGAAAAAATTTAATGTTTACATTCCGGCTCGATGAGTATTAGTTTTATCGATCTACTTTAAGAAACAAATTATTTTTTTTAGTTAACAAATGGCAGATGCACGTCTCGTGAGACGCTGTCAACAAAAACACGTGCCAGGAAGACGACTGTAACTTATTTACCGTTAAAAAATTTTTAATCAAATTTTCCACAATGTAGACAAAATGTCATACTTTTAAAAGGTATATCATGGTTGTTCAATAAAATTCAGTTTTATACACAAAAAAAATTCTTAAACATAACCCTACTTTTAGCCGTTTCAGGTGTATGCAAGCCCTCAAAGGCAACGAAAAAAAAGGACGGACCCTCGATCGCGCGCTTACAAATTCGCGTTTTTTGTGAAATAATTGGGAGCACTGATCGGAGAAAAACCAACAACAACAACAATAATAATAACAACAACAACCACAACAACAACAATAACAACAACAACCACTGTATACTGTGCACAATTATTATTGCTGCCGTGTGAAGAAATCTTCTTCTTCGTTTACTTTGAATAATTCGAGGACGCCCGGCATTTCTCTCTTTTCTTTCGTAAATGTAATCGCGCCAGAGCCGTGAGTCTGGACAATCGTGACTTTTGTTTTTCGTTTTCAACCCTGTCTCGGCCACGTTAATTTTTCCTTTATCTTCTTCCTCAATTTTTTTTATAGATAAATTCTCAACGTTCGACTGTTTCGGGCGGGAGAAAAAAAAATCCCATTATTCATCCGGACATGAAGTGATGATATCGTAAAATACGTATGTAACAATGAACTTTGTCGTTATTATTGTTCACTAGATATGCACGAGTTTCTGTTATTGTTTCATCGTAATTTATTCCAGTGTAGTTTAGTTTTTTCCTTTGCGAATCGCGATGAGAACGCGGACGCTCATTGAATACAAAATTGATACGTTTATTGTTATTATTTATGGGCAACGAGAGACGAGACGACGATAGGTCCATCGACAAGTACGCAATACTAAATTATTCATTCGTTCATTCATCCATATACGTATTATGTGTATATATATATATCGTACAATAGATCGAAGAGCTTTCAATTCACGAATGGCGAGAGAAAGCGAGAGACGGAGAGAGGGAGAGAGAGAGAGAGAGAGAGAGAGAGAGAGAGAGAGAGGGAGGGAGAGAGGGAGCAAGAGTGAAAGAGAGAAATGAAGAAAAAAAACGAGGGCGGCATAGCTTGTATATTTATAAAAGAATCGACGAATCTTCTCTCCTTCTCACCCTCCTCCCCTCTCGCCACATAGAAAAAATTAATGAATACTATCGAAGACTAGTAGTGATTGCCGTCGCAATGTTTCGTTATTATTATATATGTTACAGTTAAGGACCGTTCTCAATTTAAACGTGTATGACCTGGTAAAAACTGGCTCCGACTGGACGCACTCGTTACGAACCTTACGTGGTAAAAACTAGAATGTATGGTTGAAAAACCAAACAAACCCAAACAGACCCACACCTCGAACTCACATGGAAACAGTCTCAACTGATTAATTTCGTTAGCACTAGTTTTCCGTAATTAAGACGACTTGGTGTGGGTTTGGATTTACGTTTCTGGTTGAGACGAGCTTCAACCAACGTTCGCAATTGTTTGTCAGTTGATTCTAGTTTTAACTAGGAAAAACTAGTTGTAATGAAGCCATAAGAACTACTTTTTACCAGGGAAAACGCGTTCAACCTTCCGATGACACGAGTATGTCTATCCACGATTTTGTCACGCCGAATTTGAAGTCAAAATTCGGAAATTCAAAATGGCGGCGTTAATATGGCGCACCCAAATTGAAAATTCTACTCGATTTAGATAAAAATTGGTACTCTGAAATTTTCGAGGTCGCTTATTGCGAATCTGAACGCAAAATTCAAAAATGTTTAATGGCGGATCTAATATGGCGGACGAAAGTGCGAAAAACAGCTCGATTTGGATAAATCTTGGTACTCGGGGATTTTCGGGGACGCTGAGTGTGATGCTGAACTCAAAATGAAGGAATTTTTCATGGCGAATTCAATAACATGGAGCATAAATAGGTGGAATATATGTAGCTTGAGTACCGAGTTTCATCTAAATCAATCTGTATTATTTGTATTTTCATTCGCCATATTTGTTCATCATTGTGAATTTCCGAATTTGGAGTTCAGATTCGTAATCAGCACCCTCAAAAACCCCAGAGTACAAGTTATTAGGATAAAACATTTTCCCGCCATTTTAGGCACCTTTTGTCGAATTCTCTCTGCCAACGAAGGGGTTAACAAACCTTCGGTCGGTTTTTATTTTGAAAAAATAGGAACACGCTTTTAACACTTCTTAATTTACCTGCATAATGAAAATTTGGAAAATATCAAATTTCATTGTACAAAAATATTCCAAACTTTGAATTTTTTTTCAAAAGTAGGCATTTTATTGCACCCTCCGTGGGTCACACGTTCTGGCTATAACACGCTGGCGAACTGATCGAAATGACCGAACTGGCCAACTGAAAGTTAAAATAAAAAAAGGTCCCAACTGTAACATATATGTGTGGGGGAGTGCGCGCGCGTGTGTGAACACGCACACGAATGTGGTCGGCGACGTGGAGCAAGAATTGAAAAGAAAAATCTATCGCCTTCGTCTTTCTCGTCTCGTCACTCGTCTCTCTGTCTCTTTCTCTTGAGTTACAATGGTCGAAAATGAGCTGCGTTGAAATGTGATATTGGATATCAATAGTGCATTTTATTTAAATATATGTATATGTCTGCACGTCCATATTGTGTAGAAAGTACGTATGTATAAATGGTGCGATGATAAGTTGCTCTTATTGCAGTGATTTATTGTATATGTCTCCCGCGTTATTAACGTACGTAAAAGATGGATTATATCAAGACGATGATATGTGGCGATAAGCTGTATACACGTATCACAGTTATGTGATTGAGAATATTATCGGAATCACGTAATTTTTTTAGTTTATCTATTGTTCTCTATAGTCGCGTGTTGTTTGTTTTTTTCCTCGTTATCTTTAATTTATCGTTTTTGTCCAACGCGTCCGACGAGCGAGAATGCTTTATCAATAGAATTATATTATCACGGTTTCTCGATCTCGCAATCTCGCTTCACCGCGCTCCCAATATTTCGCGTTCTTTTTTCTTCTCCTCTTTTTTTTCTTCCCGTTTCTCTCCTTGGCTCTTGTTGTTGTTGCTTTAATTGTAAGTTTAACTCATTTAAAAACTACGTTTCGATCGCTCTCAAATCGCAATATTCCTTTAATTTTTGGTCTCGGTGTAATTGTGGGTTTAAACTTACGCTTAAATATTGTCCCCGTTTGCGAAGAGCGAGAGAAAAAAAAGAAAGATAACAACAACGAACGATGAGAATGGTGAGAAAAAAAAATTGAACGTTCGCGAAAGATAAAATAATGAAATTATCTGTTTGTACAAATATTTATAATCTTTGCACGAGTGTGTATATATTTATTCGCGTGTGTTTAGTAATTACGACACGATCAACGAAGCCAGTGCTGAGCAATGATAAATTTTCAATTTTCATTACGTTTCTTTTTCTTTTCGTTTTTTTCTCTCCTCCTTTATCTTCTTGATTTTCCAGACAGGGGAAAGGAGTCAGCAGCAGCGAGTCGGATATCACGCTAGGAGAGACTCGATACGCAACATAGGCGCAATTAAATTAAGCCCGTTCGTTATTTCAATGTTTGCCATTTTTCGCTGTTCTGCGTCTCTCCCCCCTTTCTCTCTTGATAGGGCAGGACGAGGATCTTGACGGAAAAAAGAGAATTAAAAAAATTGATCCCTCGCAACCTAAGCTCTCAAGTGTATACCGGCTGTCCCGGAAATACAGAATATAATTGAAGGGCAAGTCGCGGTCGCCACAAATGAATTAATATCCAATTAACGACCGATTGAAGTGAAAAATGGAAGAGGACTTTTCCCTCGAGCATTTCATGATTCACTTGGCTTGTCTGCACTTCGGGGACACCATGTATGACGGCATATAAATATATGTATAACTGTCACGTGTGTCACGTGGTTGCTTCTCCCCCCCCCCCCCCACCCTTCATAAGCTCGTATGGAAGAACCTCGAATAAATTCGCGACATAGTTGCGAGTAGCGATTTCGCAACGATTAAAACTGACACGCCAACAACATTATTTACAATTGCATTTGTTTGTTTCGTTTTTTTTTCTTCGTATTTTTCAATTGGCAACAGAAGAACCCGATATTTTTTTTTTCGCTACGATCAATTCCATTCTCGGTCAATCGAGTAAAAAGTCACCGGCGTTTCTGATAAACGCCTTTATATATCAATTCCTCGGCTCCCGCGATACGCGGAGGCCTCGAAGGGCGTTAAGGTTCTCGCTTACCTTAAAATTCGTTACCATTTTCGTTTCATTCGCATTTTTTTTTGTTCATGCCTGTTTTCGGCGGGAAGCAGCGACGACGACGTACGAAGCCGATCTCGAGGCGGGACGCGATACGACGTAGATGAAGATTCTTCAGGGACGTATTTCTTTCTCGCTATTCTTTCACTTCCTACTGTTCCGCCCCCTCTTCGTTTTCTTCTTCTTCTTCTTCTCCTTCTCCCGCGGCGGTCAAACCGCGTCGCACAAAACGAAAATCGATCCGTTCAAGGTCGACTTCCAGGACGTCGAGGAAAAGACTTCCTCGACAGGCCGGAAGGTAGGGGGGGGGGGGGGCGCGTGAACCGAAGAGATCCGCAAACGTGGATGTGTTTGGGTTTCCGTGGGTGCGTGTGGTGTAAGAGAAAAATGATACGAGAAGCAAAGTCCCGCGCGAGTAACCATCCGGTTGCGCGTGTTCGAAGACCGTTCCTTTTTGTTCTTTTCTTCTTGTTTGTTTTCGACGTAAGGGCCCCCCCGGGTGGAATTAGATCGACTTCCACTGCGGCTTGTGGGGACCCCCCCGATGATGTCAGGGTGGCCCTCTCGGTACCCAGAGCGCCTTGCTCTGCTCGTCGTCGACCGCCGACTTTACTTGCGTACAGATGTACGCCACGTTGACTCCCGCCGGAATAATCGCTGCAAAGCCATCGGGAGGTCAAATTTCGTTTGGCAAATATTCCAATGTAGATATACATGGTGAACCATTTAACGTGACCACCCCAAATATCTCCGTTGCCTTTAGAGTGACGAAAAAAAAATTCATTCTCGCCAAGGTCATAGTTCTTCCGTTCTCAAGGTCATCGATGGTTTTTCAAATGGGAACACGCCTGCAATCTCCGAGGATACTACGAGCGTATGCTTGTTCGTTCGATCGCCATTTTCAGAGATGAATAAAAGCAAGAAAAATACCATGTAACAGGCAAACGTAGTTAAACATAGGCACTATTATGATGGTGTTGAGGTTTGCATCGTTGGAACGCAACGGAAGTTCCGTTTAACTTTTTATTTTCCATATTTTTATCGTTATGGGCGATCTTTTTTTTTTTTATAGATTGATAATGGAGATCGCTAAATAAATATCTTAAAAAATATTTGAAGGTCTTTTGTAAGCGAAATCTGCCGAAAGAAATTAAACTCGTTGCAGTCCAACGATGAAAACTTCAGCATCGTCTATTACGATATCTCTGGCGCCTTAATTTGACCGTGAATTGTTCATATTTGGCCGAAAAGAAACATGTTTTTTAAGAATAAGAAAATCGGGATTTTGGCTTCCTTTGGAAGATACAGGACATTTTACGAATTATTCGTTATTGAGCGATTTAACTGGTTTACGTTAATGTAGCTTTCTTCGGAATGCGCTAGGTCGAGAAAAAAACTAGGACAGAAAAATAACTTAAAAAACACGAAAAGAAAAAATAATTAACCCAAACAAACCCAAACAAGCCCCACGCGCACACACAAGCAGGCATGCACGCACACACAAACACACAGCAGAGAAGGTTTTTAGTAGATACAAATGTGGGAGTGACGCCTCACGGTTCCTAATTTCCGCTATCACAGACACGCATACACAAAACAGCCCTTTTCAGGGCCAAAGAATACCAATGCCGACAACCTGCACGTGGTGTGTTCTAGATAACGCTGATGATCTGCGGCCAACTTCGTTAAATCAACGACAAAGTACGACGAAACAATGTAAAACACGCGGAAAATTCGATTTACATAAAAAAAACGGAAAAATACATTTTTTTTTCTCTTCGAAGCGCTTTAAGTCCAAAACTAAGGCTCAAAACGAAAAAAGTTATTCTTGTTTTTCGTATTTTTTCAGCCATATTTCGTAATCCAATAGTGCATTGAAGAAATGTTTCGTTAAAAAAAAAAACAAGAAAATCAGCATCGTTTTCCTCGCTTAAAGGTACTCGCTCTAAGTTACAATCATGTGCCATTGAAACCGCGACATTTGAGGTCGAAAAAAAAGAACAGTAGAAGAGGAACGAAAAGCACTCACCGGAAATAAAGTGTCTGTACTCGGCCTCGAGTTTGAGCGCCTGTTCGTACATCTCTTTGGCAGCTTTGGCGCTGACCTTGTCGCTCGGATATCTCGAGTCCTTGACCTCCTTGATCTGCTTGGTACTCTTGAATTTGATGAGCAAGACTATCGGATAAATTTGATGTCGATGCAAGCGTTCGAGTGAGGCGATCGATATGTCTAGTACACAGTGGGAATTCTTGGCGCATATGTCCTTGACCGCCTGTACGGTGGTGCACTCGAAGTAGCTGCCTTTCTTCCGGTAGTCGACGTAGAGCGAGTCGCGCAAGCCTTGCTCGAGGGTCGCCTGCGAGCAGTGCATCGCCTCGGGCAAGCAGCGCGTGAATTTTCCGGGAAATTCCTGGAGCATCTTCGTCGCCACGCACTCGTTCAACGGGCCGATTATCAGGATCGGCCTGAGGGCCGGATCTGCATGAAAAAAAAAAAAAAAAAAAATCATCGAAATATAATGTCAAGCTGGTCGAAGAAGTATCAAAGATGACGAAAATCTTGCGGTTGATTTCGTTCGGAGCTTACAGTCGAGTTTCTCGACCCTCTGATAGCTCGCTGGGAGGTTTTCCTCGTTGAGGGTTCCGCTGTCGCTGTACCAGCCGAGATTGACGCCGGTCAAGTGGGAGAGTTCTTTGCTGTCGCGGCTCGAGGAGCGGTGGTGCTTCTTCCGGCGGAAGAAGCTGCGACGGGCGCTCGTGGTCGCTCGCCTGCCCGTGTCCGCCTCTAAATCCCCGAGGGATCTCCTCAGCAAAAGTTCTTCCTCGATTCTGTGTCAAGAAAAATGCTCGTTCGTACACGCTCCGTTGGTATTTGGAGAATCCAGGGTAGCATTAAGATAGTCATATCGCTTCACACTAGTCGTACCACTGATCATACTTGGGACCTGTACAATTTATATTTTTAACATATGCAAAAAAGATAATTTGTAATAAATAAAATCTTCCATTTGTGAACTGTTCAACGCATGTTCACATTTAATTGGGAAAATGAAACAATAGCTATTCCAACGATTCGCGTAATTCTAGGTTTGATATTTGGCAACATTGGTTCTATCTCTGTTTCTTTTTACTCATTCGGGCGAGTTTAATCTGGCAAAACAATGTCAGGTGCGCGTAAAAATGTAGAGCATTTTATTCGGGCCACGACTGGTAAAAAGCGTGGAAAATTTGTGTCGGCGAAATACGTAAGTCAAAAATAAAATATATGTGGGGAAATTCGAATGAGTGAGATGAGTTGACGACAACAGTTAGCTGTTGCCTTGCTGTCACGTCTCTTTATCGTAACAAGTGGTAATAAATCCAATACCGGAAGTTCAAATTAAACTTGATATTACATGAAAATTAGGTTAATAAGCGTATTTTTTTCCGAGAGCATTGGATTACTACAAGTGTTACGTATGTAAATCTGATTATTTTTAAGAATCTGACGGATTCTCACTATTGTGTACACTTTTGTAGCGACCCGAAACTGGGTTTTTGTATGTCGTCTCGGGATTCCTTCCCAAAAGTACGCAATTTGTATATTTTTCCCTGTAATAAGGTCTATAACCGACCCTGAAATTTTACAGAGACGATTATTAATATATTTAGCGAAGGTCGAAAAAAAAAAATTATGAAAATCCTATGAAAACTAGCGATAGGTGTACCTTAATCCAGAGTAGCTTACTTGAACTTGCTGGGTATGATGCCGCACTGCTGTCGCCTTCCGGTCTGATCGACGAGCCACGCGCGCCAGTGGCCGGGCGTCCCGTTGAACATGGTATTGTCCACGTAGAGGACGTCGTCCTTGTTGAATCGCAATTGGAGGCTGTCGCCAACCTCGCCGACGCGATCGAACATCGCTTTAACGTAGAAACTGTCGCCGGGTTTATCCTTGACCTCGTTGTAACGATCGGGCATGAATTGGGCGACGAGGGTGACCTTGTCGGCGGGTCGGGCGAGCTCGAGGGCGGCCTGCTCGGCGGTGGCTTGACGGAGATCGACGCCGTTGTACTCGAGTATACGATCGCCGGTGCGAAGCCCGGCGTCCTCGGCAAGACAACCCGGTTGAACCGAGTGCACGAATATCCCGACGCCGTTTCCACCGACCAACGAAATCCCGAGATTCGAGCACTTCCGGGTCTCGATGAAGAGATAACGGGGCTCCATTGTCGCTGGACTCTTCTGGCCTTGTTCCTCCTGCGTGGGACTTCTCATCGTCGCGTTCTGTCGCTGAAGCGTCGTCATTGCCTGATTTATTTGTCCCCGGGTCAGAGTGCTGCTGGCGCTTCTGAGGCTGTCCAACGTAACCGAGTTCCTCATGCTCTCGAGGGTCGCCGAATTTCTCAACTCCGGCTTCCGTATGTTTATGTCGAGGCTCGCCGAATTTCGAATCTCCCGCTGTTGCTCGCGATCCTGCGTGCCCCGTACCTCCATCGATGCGGACGCACGGATCTCGCGCTCCCCGCGCATCACCGTCAAGGTCGTCGCGGTCGGCTGCTGCTGTTGTTGCTGCTGCTGCTGCTGCTGCTGCTGCTGCTGATCGCGCTCCGGCTCCGTCGTCTCTACGTGCGACTCCACCAAATTCGTCTTCCGCGGCGCTTCCGGACTGTTGCACGGGGTCGGCGAACCGCTGCGACTCGGCGCCTCATCGACACCGCCACCACCCGCCTCCGAGGAACTCGACGAGCCCGAACCCTCGAGCTCGTTGTACTCTGCGCGACAAACGCCGTTCGTCATACGTGAATTTGTGCGAATGCCTGATATCGTGGTTGTTTTTTACTTTCGCGTTTTTTCTTTGCACCGACAAACGGTAATAAAGGTAAAGCTGACGAGAGCCAAGAAGAAGAAAGTCGAGGGAAAAGAAGGACAATTTTAAGCAGAGTGAAATTATTGCAGATTCGATCATAAAATATATATAAAATTGTATGAAGAATTTTGTTAGAGGTTTTGTTCGTTGCACCAAAACGCCGTCATTATATACGAAGGTAGCACTGCGTAGCGAAGTCGCATGCTCGCTCGGCGGAGGCCCACGATCCTTAATGCCCGATCCCCTAGGGCTCAATAGTAAAAGTGTTAGTAGCACGATGGATATAGCTATGCATAGATGCAGGGTGTGCCACTCAAAGTCGGCACTATGAAATATCTCGAGAGGGAAGCATTTTAGGAAACAAATGTTCCAAACTCTCATATTTTCAACCGCCAATAATTATAGCGCGAGTTATTTCACGAACTGAACTTCATCAACATTTTCCAAAGTCACCTTTAGCTTTTCAAATGGGAACCATGACTTTTTATTTCAGAATCATTTCGCGCGCAACAAAATAGGTGACTTTCGTTTGAAACGTTTTTCTGTCTGACTTTAATTTTCAAAGATATTTTGAAAATTTAACTGCAACATTGATGAGGTCAAATATTGTTAAATATTCAGTATGTATTCATGAAGTTACTAAATTTATTGAATATAGTGAAGAGAATATTGAACAACAAAAAGGTAGCGTGTTTGTAACGCAAAGAACGATTCCAAAATGAAAAATGTAGGTTTTCATTTTAAAAAAACCAAAGTAGACGTAGAAAGAAGCTTGAAAATTGCCACCAGATAAAAGAAATACAATTATTTTAGTAATTATTCAGTATGAGGACTTTTCCGAAAAATGACGGGAAATGTTTTTTTCACTGTGAACTTGTTTATTCCATTATAATGAGTGATATTCCGTCGGGGGAGTCTGACATTTTCCATTAATCCCATAAACTATGGGGTTTTGAAGTCCGCGGAAACACGTGATAAAATAGGGAATTTTCAAATATTTCGACGCCAATATGGAGGAGTATGAAGTATCATACAATTGTACTACGTTGGTAATTCCCGTTGCCCTAATAAGGAGTGACGAAAATCTTGAAAGAGATTGATGTCGAAAAGTGTCGAAATTTCTATTCGTCCTTCATGGCTCCGATGACTTCGAAAATCATGTGAAATCGATCACAACGATCTAGATATTGACGCTTGAAGAAAAATTTATGAAATCAAAACATATTTCACGATCGCGAAATCACAACATATCTCATCGTTCCAAAATATATGCATCGTTATCTTCATAATACGCTATCTACAAGGAAACGCGTAGCTGTTTAGCGACAACAAACGAGAGGCGTCGAAATATTGTCTGTTTCCGGAAACAGGACAGTTGTGGTCACCGAAATCAAAACATATACATTGTAACCTTCATAATGTACTATGTATAAGGAAACACGTAGCTGTTGAGCGAGGCGTCGAAATATTATCTGTTTCTGAAAACTTCAAAACCCCATAACATATGGAATTAATGGGAAATGTCAGTCTCCCCCGACGGAATATCACTTACTATAATGGAATAAACATCATGGCGAAAAACAAATTCCCGTCGTTTTTCGGAAAACTCCTCGTACTGCATAATTACCATTATATTCGTTCCCCTGCGTTATAAAACTTTTATTCGCAAGATTTTCTCCTTACGTGCATTTCTTCCGACATATTTCTGCGTAGCCTAAAATAGTACACCTCGCACGACGTATTAGTCCCATTGAGAAGAAACGACACTGAACATCGAGACGTGCAAGATTAGCAGGAAGGATGAATGTACGGACGAATCGTTGAAGGCGCGTGTGTCGATTGTATCGCGAATATCAGAGAATACGAGAGTGTCAAGAGCTCGTACGATATACTCACTGTCCGGGCTGTACTGGACGAGCATAGTTATAGAATTGCCGCACTGTCGCAAGACATTGGCGGCCAATTGATAAGTGGCGCTCCTCATGTTGATGCCGCATACCTCGAGCAACTGATCGCCGATTTGCAGTCCAACTTGCGAGGCAAGGCTGTGCTCGCTGACCGTAGACACGAAAACGCCGCCGCTCTCGAGGCATGAGATTTGTATGCCTAGGGGTTCGACGGATTTGTCGATGTGTACGCGTCTCAGTTCGCCGGGTGCGGGCCTCGGTTGTGTGTAGCAGTAGTCGGGCATGCTGGCGCGTTTGTTGTTCCCTCGTACCGTGCCGCCGGAGTTGCTCGTGGCGCCCGCGGCGCTTCCGGGGCTCAATACTTCAACGTGAAAAGTAGGCATTGGGCTGCCGCGCTCGGAGGTCCTCTCGATACTTCCCGTCGAGAGTTTGCCGACGCTCGACTTCGAGGTGACGCTTGGATTCGACGGTATTCGAAAGCGTTGATTTTCCTTTTTTCGCGGAAACGTGCCGCCTTCGTAGCCGTGAGTGTAGGCGGGTGTCTCATAGGCGACGCCGACCGGATGCAAACGCGTTTTGTTGTTGTGATAGTGCAGATCTACGGATGGCGTGTGCAAATGGGCGAATCCAGGGCTGTATGGTGGCTCGAAACAGTAGGAACGAGAGTCCGGCAAGCCGATCGATTCGCCGGACTGTGCAGACGGGAGAGAGGGCGGTGAGGGATATCGGGACGGAAGTGAGTTGTTTTGCTGATGAGGATGATGAGCGTGCGCGTAAGGGGGGAAGGAAAAATTACCGGGCAGCTGTTGATGACGAGGCTGGCCAGTTCCGGCCGAGGATGACGAAGACGAGGCATTCGTCGCAGTGACGCTGTACAGTTGGGAATGGGCGCGATTGTGGTCGGCGGCGTGACTGCTAGTCTCGTTGCTACCGGCCGACGCGTACTTCGTCATCCGACGTTTCGTCTGGTGCTCCATCATCTCGCGGGAATTCTTCACGTAGTCGATGCTAGTTTCGGAAGGCGTAAGGCTCGCGGTGGTCGTCGCGTTGTTGTTGCTCGTCGCCGTCAATCCTCGCGCCTCGTTGCTCTCGTAATCCACCACGACGTCGCGCGTCGTCTTCTTCTCGATCATCGAGCCCTCCTTGAATTGTACACCAGGCGTGAATGACTTTTGACCGAACAATTGGGCCGACTTAGCGAAATTAAAAGACGGCGGTGTCTCGACCGCTTTGTAAACCGTGTGACGATTGCTCACATTTGAAAATGTCGCCAATGGTACGGGATTCGAGATTCTGTTGTAGTTGTAACTATCGTATTTGGGGGGCTGATTGAGTATCACGCTCAGCGGTAATCTCTCCTTGGTTTTGCGCGGATGTAGAATCGTACCGGTGCCATTTTGTATCAATGGAACACCCCGAGCCTTCGGCCAGGTGCCACCGTTCTTCTCGATCTTCTCGGCGCCCCGACGCTTGCTTCTCTTGAGCACGCCGTTGTTCGGCTTCTTGTAACTGTCGATCACCGAGTCCAATTCAGCGAGAGCATCCTGTTCCTGCTTCTTCTTCTCGTCGCGATCCTTGCTGTGACGCCTACCCCGCATTATGTCCATTTTGCCACGTATGTCGTCCCACGCTTTTATTATGCCGCTCGGCTTGTCGCTGCTGACCGATTTCGAGACCTTGTAGACGCTACGATCACCACCGAAGTTCGAGGCTATGTAACGACGCTCGTAATCGTCCGAGGTCGCTTTCAGCATCAGTCGCTCGTGTTCCGTTTGCGAGCAACTGTTGACCATTTTTTGCTTCTCGCTTGAGAAACTCGTGTCCATTCTTTCGGTGCTCGACGAGCCCGCCGGAAGGGCTATACCCTTGAGGGTGGTGATCGTAAGTACGTCCGCGTTGTTGTCGTTCAGTATTGACATCGCCTCGTGGGCCGAGTTCACCGTGTCCATTGGCTTGCTGTTGATCTGCCGAATAAACGATACTCAATTAGACGTAAAAGTCTGAACCTTCATTTTGTAATAGTTACGTAAAAATTACGAGTTTTTGTGATAAATTTTTTGATGCTCAAGTTTCAATTCGTCGGCATGTTGTTTAAAAAAATTATTTGAAAAATCGACGCACGTCAACTACTCGTATGTATTGTTAAGGTAGTTCTATCGACAGGCTTCAATTCGTAGGATTTTCATAATTTTTTTTGAGCTTAACTAAATATATTAATAATTGTCTCTGTAAAATTTCACGGTCGGTTATCGACCTTATTACAGGGAAAAATATACCAATTGCGTACTTTTGGGAAGGAATCCCGAGACGACATACAAAAACCGAGTTTCGGGTCGCTACAAAAGTGTACACAATAGTGAGAATCCGTCAGATTCTTAAAAATAATCAGATTTAAATACTTAACACTTGTAGTAATCCAATGCTCTCAGAAAAAAATACGCTTATTGACCTAATTTTCATGTAATATCAAGTTTAATTTGATCTTCCGGGATTGGATTTATTACTACTTGCTACGATAAAGAGGCGTGACAGCAAGGCAACAGTTGACTGTAATTGTAACCTCATCTTAAGCATGCGAATTTCCCCACATATTTCATTTTAAGCCGACATATTTCGCCGACACAGATTTTCCACGCTGTTTTACCTGTTGTGGCCCGAATACAATGCTTCACATTTTCTGCACCCGACATTGTTTTGACAGATCGACGTTGAAAAGCATGGAGCTATTCTAGCTATTCTATCATTTTTTCTAATTAAATGTGAACATTCATTAAACAGTTTACAAATGGAAAATTTTAGTTATTACAAATTATTTTTTCTGCATATGTTAAAAATATAAATTGTACAGGTCTCAAGTATGATCAGTGGTATGACTAGTATGAAGCGATAGGACTGCCTTAACTCGAATAACACGTTTGGTTTTTAGATTTCAGATGGGCCGTTTGGGCTGGAAAGTGTCCACCGCCAAGCATCGCGAGGAAAAATTCATCGTCTGCCGGCGGCCATGTTTTCGTGGTGTTTCTGTATTTTTGGTGTTTTTTTTTTTGTTCAAAACTTATCGGTATATGCCTTTTTGTGTTAAAAAAAAATGCGTTTCTTTTTCACCAATCGTTTCCCAGAAGAAAAAATCGAAATTTGACAATTTTTTTCGGGCCCCTAGGTAGATGTGGGCCATTAAAATTGGTATCGGAATAACGATTATAGGATGGGTGATTCGACTCTCGTAAATCTACGGACCACATAGTCAACGATTGAAAGTGCCCGTGGGAACGACTCGAAAGATACTCACATTGAGAACTCGATCGCCGACGGCGAGATTGCCGTCTTTAGCGGCGAGGCTACCGGGCGATATTTTGGCGATGTAGATGCAGTGATCGAGTGATATTCCATGTGGCACCGTGCCAACCGGAAGTTGCGTGGTGCGAAGTGACCGCCTGGTAGAGCGTCGTCTCCGTATCGTCAAGATGGCAGGTCCGGTGTTGCACGATCTCAAAGTTTCGAGGATCATTCTCGTCGAGACGGCGGTACAGTCGACGTTGTTAACGCGAACGATGCAATCGTTGACCCTCAATTTTCCGTCAATCGCGCTGCCCTGGCTGACCTGGGCGACGTAGATGCCGGTGTCGTTTGGATAGCAAGGATCGTCGCGTCCACCGGCGAGTACGAGGCCGAGATCGGTGTCCTGGAAGAGGCGGCTCGTGTCGAGATGAATGGCCAAGCAGTCCCAGTCGTTCGGATCCGTCTCGTGTTGTTGGCCGTGGCCGTACTGACCGGCCGAGTTGCTCGTCCCACTTCCGGTCGTTCGCAGCGAGTGATCACCGCACTCTATCTTCTCCCGCAAATCTTTGAGCTCCTTGGACGCCTCGTTGCGTTGCTTCTTGATGTCGTCCGAGTCGCGCAACGCCCCGGCGAGCTCGGAGACCGCGCGATCGCGCTCCTTCCTCAAACGATCGCACATAGAGCGCAAGCTCTCGCGCTCGAGTACGATCTGATCGCGTTCGCTGAACGCCCAGTCACGACGGCGCTTCGAGACCTCCGCCTCCTGCACTGCCTCCTCGAGCTCCGACTGCATCGTGTCCATCGCTTTGCGCAATTTGTCGAGTTCGAGATTCGCCTGGTCAATGTTGTCCATGCGCTCCTTTTCGCGCTTCGAGTAATCACGCGTGTTCGTCTCCCGCTCGATCTCCTTGCTAGAGTTGTAACGCTCGCGGCTGTACGAGTGCGGATCCGGGCGGTTCTTGTAGTCGCGACTCGAACCTTCCGAGTAGTCGCCGAACTTTTGACGCAACTCGTTGCACTCCTTAAGAGCCTCGTCGCGGTCGTGCAGCGCCGAGGATATCTCACGACGGAGGGTCTCGATCTGGTAGGTCAGAGTCTTTTTCTGCGGGAGAAGAAAGAGATAGGTAGATATATATATTTCAAAGTGCACTAGGACTGATCGTTCTTTGGTACACAGTCTACGAAATAGACTACAAATTACAAATCACAAATTAGGCTTCGTTAATATCGAATATTTTCGCACGCTGACGAAGGCCCGAAAAAGGAGGAAGAGAAGTGAAATCACGCAGGCAATTTATCAGATTCTTACGAGGGTCGTTTGAAAAGTCCGTGCAAAGTCAGAGAGATGGCACTACTGGTGCGTATCGAGGTTATTTTCTGTTGGGAGCATCTCTTGAAAGAAAACGTACCAAGTTTGAGCTAGATCGGTGTATTTCTATGTGTTTGGCATTCGTTTGAACCGAGGAAGTCGAGTGATTTAAAAAAAATCGACGAAAAAGAATTTCGTGTGTTGTTTAAACATTACTTAATGGAAGGCAAAACGCCTCGGGAGACTAAAGATAAGCTTGATAAACATAATGGTGACTGTGCACCTTCGATAAGAACAGTTTATAAGTGGTTTCAAAATTTTCGGAGTGGCCATATGGGCACAAGCGATGCTCAACGTTCTGGACGCCCTGTTGAGGTCACTGACTCCAGAAATCATTGATAAAATCCATGATATGGCGATGGATGACAGGAGAGTGAAGGTGCGTGGGATTGCTGTGGGCATCTCGAATGAACGGGTATATAATATTTTGGACCAACATTTGAACATGAAAAAGCTATCCGCAAGATGGGTGTCGCGATTGCTCACGATAAGCGTCGTTTCGTCACTGTGGATGAAACATGGATACATCACTACACTCCTGAGACCAAAGAACAATCTAAACAGTGGGTTGGCAAGGGGGAATCAGCACCAAGAAAAAAAAAAAAAGCGGAGACCGTTCCGTCGGCCGGGAAGGTTATGGCGACTGTCTTTTGGAATTCGCAAGGAATAATCCTGTTCGACTATCTGGAAAAGGGTAAAACTATTACAGGCACATATTATTCCTAGTTATTGGACCTTTTGAAAACCGAGCTGCAAGAAAAACGTCCACGATCGGCCCACAAAAAAGGCCTTTTCCATCACGACAACGCAACAGCTCACGCCTCAGCAGTTGTGGCCGCAAAATTTATGGAAATAGGGCTCCAACTCCTTTCACATCCCCCCTATTCTCTAGATTTGGCTCCCTCGGACTATTATTTGTTCCCCACTATGAAGAAATGGCTGTCGGGAAAGAGATTTCATTCAAACGAGAACGTGATTGCAGAAACGAATGGCTATTACGCAGACTTGGACAAATTCTATTATACGGAAGGGATCAACAAACTAGAGCAGCGTTGGATGAAGTTTATAAACCTGAAAGGAGACTATGTTGAAAAATAAAAAAGGTTTATCCCAAAAAATTAAGTAGTTTACATTTTTACACGGACTTATCAAACGACCCTCGTACATGGCGATCAACAAGAAATTTGCAAAATATTATTTTGGACAATGGAAATAAGGAATGGAAGACAATTTTTGTTGCATTCCAACGGTGCAAGCCCGTGAGAACCCTTCGCTCTCTCCTACAACGTTACGATAAACATACATAGTGAGAATTGAAAAGAATGAAGCTTCACCTCATCGACGTGCTGCTTGTTCTGGCTCTCGAGATGGGTGATCTTGGAGAAGGCCTGGGTGAGATCGTCACCGAGTTTTTCCATCTCCTTGTGCACCGTGTCCCGCTCGCCCATTATGAGACTGTACTCCTTGAGGGCGCCGTTTCTCTCCTCGGCCAGTCTTTTCATGTCCTTGCTCGCTTGCATACGCAACACCATCGCCTGATTTATCTCCTTAACCGCCTCCTCGTGTTGCTGCTGCACCTTCGCGAGGGCCTCGCGATACTCGTTGCGCTCGTTCAACGCAATGTCCCACTGCTTTATCGCAGCTGTGCACTGCTGCTTGAAGCCATTTCTCTCCCTTATCGCCCCGTTTCTCTCCTGCACCACATCCTCGTATTGCTTCTTCAGCCTCGCCGCCTCCTCCTCGGCAAGCTCCAGCTGTAGGAGAGAAATTACATTGTCAATTTAGTGGAGTTTTTTTTAAATTCACTTTGTATTTACAAGATTGGTGAAATTTTTGTCTCGAATTTGTGGATGTTCTGGAGTCGATTAAGGGGTCTTCTCACTTTAGACGCTAAAAAATGCTATTTTCGTGATTTTTTGCGATGGTTTTATATTATAAACAGATAATGATATAAAAGTTGTTACACTTAATAAACACACTTTCGAAATACATTTTTTTTTAAATGATGTATTCAAGTCACTATTTATAGACGAAAATGGTAGTTAAAAAAATGTCCTAAAAAATTGTAGGTCTGCGCTGATGATAAAATCTCGGAGAAGGATCATCCGAAACAAAAAAATCAAACGGTTTTAGATTCAGTATATTAATGGCTATAGCGCATGTCATACGATTTTTGATATATGCAAAAATAACAAAGTGGCGGTCATTTTTCGAAAAAAATGTGGTTTTTCAATGTTTTTGGCAAAAATACAGTAAATATCAAAATTTGGAAAAAATCCTTCATATCCGCTATAGCTATAGTTGTAAAGAATATGTGTTAAAAATTTCATAAGGATCGGTACAGTAGTTTCGAAGATTTTATCAACAAGCCGTCGAAAAACGTCGTTTCGAGAAAAATTCGCTTAAAGTTTGTTTGGGTAAAGTAAAAAATGTTGAATGTATTTCCAATTGCATTTATTAAGTGAAAAAACTTTTATACCAATATCAATAATATAAAATCGAAAAAATTCATGCAAATAGCTTTTTTAGCGTCTAAAGTGGGAAGACCCCTTAAATTCGAGGTCTAGACATTCGATTGGTGGATAAACGAGCTACTAATGCTACGTTATCGATATATATATATGTACTTTATATATTTTGTATGCGAATATATATTTTATATATAGAAGATTTAATACGTAATGATCATGTGCTTATGTATAACGATAAAACGACAAGAAGCGAAAATCCGTATAATATAATAAAACAAATAGATGTAATGACAATATGCATATGTGTATTACATATATTGATTTATTAGGTGTGCAGAAAGGAAAGTTGAATTCTTACCTCTCCGTACTATATTATCAGTTTGAAAAAAAAAACCACAATTTAAGCTCTCTGATTAAAATCAGAGTGGTGTAGGCGTTCCTAAATTATTCCCTTGATTCGTTTGCGTAAAAAAACTCGCTTTTCAGCTAATAACGTTATTTCAAGAAGTGTATAATTGGATTTTTTTTTCAATTCACTAATTTCAATTTTTTCTCCAATTCAACCCCAACGCAAACACCTTAAAACAAACCCGAACAAATTCAACTCGTATCTCTGTATATTATATTATTGGGTTTATAGAAAAAATATTTTAAGCTCTCTTGCCAAAGTCGGGGTGGTAGAGTTCGATAATTTTTTTTCGATTTGCTTTTATTTGCGCAAAAAATGGCTTTTCAGGTAATAACGTTATTTCAAGGTATGTAAAATTCTTTTTTCACTCACCCTAATTTTCGTTTTTTCTCCGCTTCAACCCAAACACCCCAAAACAAAGGCAAGCAATAACGACGCTACTCTACCGCAATCCGCGTGCCAAAAAAAACCTCATACCCCCCCATAAATGTGACAAAGAAAAAAAGCCCCCTTTACGACCAGAGGCGACATCTTCTTGTAAAGTAAAAATCACGATGGGAGAAAAGTTCAACTGTAGCGAAAGAGAGAGAGAGAGAGAGGAGAGAGAGAGAGAGAGAGAGAGAGAGAGAGAGAGAGAGAGAGAGAGAGAGAGAGAGAGAGAGAGAGAGAGAGAGAGAGAGAGAGAGAGAGAGAGAGAGAGAGAGAGAGAGAGAGAAGAAAAGTAGGAAAACCAATTGTGGTCACCTTGTCGACGGTGGCCGAGTGCGACGATATCAAATCGTCGTATCTCTTTCTCAGCGAGTCGTATTCATCCTTGAGCGCCTCGTACTTTCTCAATACCGAGAGATAATGCTGATTCATTGCGTCACCGGCGTTGCCGGGATCGGCGACGAACACCTCCTGATTCTGGCAGCGTAATTCGAGCACTTCCTTCTGCAATGCTTGGATCTCACGTTCGAAACGCTGTTTCTCGTTCATGAAATCGCTAGTTTTGTTACGGAGAGCGGAGTTCTCCTGCGAGGTTGCCTCCAGCTGATTCATCGCTGCAATGTGCTGTCCCCTGTAGTACTCCAATTCCTTCATGGTATGCTCGCACCTGCGATAACGACCTTGCCCGTTTAATTATAAACAAAAAAAAAGAGAGAGAGAACGATCATTTCTTTTGCGGGACGCTGCGACGCTCTCCGATTTGTCTATTTTTATTATGAAAAAATAACAAAGACAGAGAGGGAGATAAAGAGAGAGAGAGAGAGAGAGAGAAATTGCAAAAAAAAAGAGTAAAGAATAATCAATAGCTCGTTCGAGGCCCCACCTGGGGGTTTGCCTGGAGAACAGTTCGAGCGTGCCTCCGCGCGTCACCTGACAACCGATTAGTTTTGCGAGGGGCAACGGCGCGAGGGGGCCGACAAACGCCGACCGTGTGTGAGGCAAAGTCATTGGGGCGCGTTGATGATCGGAGAATAAAAAAAGCGCGCGATAGAGAGGAAAAAAAGGTTCGATCGGATTTACGAGATGAATCTTGGCGATAAACGATATCATTGGGGAGTGGCAAAATGAGCCTGAGAATAATAAAGAACGTGGGTTCAGTTGTTTCGCAATTGCCGAAATGTGACGAATTCACCGATGCCAAGTTTCTTCAAGTTTTTTTTTTCTACATTTAACCTGCAACAAAGATTAATTTATTTTGCAATCGCACGATAGAAGCCAACGAGCGAAAAGTGGCAAGAATGAGCGAGAGCACGATCCTGCCGCGCAGGCCTCGAAGGCCCGGAGGGCGACTGAGCAAAATTGGAAATAAAGAAAATAAAAGCGAAAAAAAAGAACTGAGACAAAAAGAAATAAAAACGAACCGTCTAATCGTATCGGAGTGTTTGTGTCTAAGGAGCTGGAGCTGGTGCATCGCTTGGTCACATTGCGCCTGCAATCCGTCGTAGTCGCTACGACACTCCGGACCACCGACCGGACTACCAACGCTCCCGTATCCTCCGCTGTCCCTCTCTGCGCGCCAAGGCACCAGGGCGTCGGTAACAAACGAAAAAATCAACGGGACGCCGTTTTTTTTCAATCCGTAACGGGGATAAAAAAAGAAACACATAGAACAAGATAAAGGGAGGGAGGGGAGAGAGAGAGAGAGAGAGAGAGAGAGAGAGAGAGAGAGAGAGAGAGAGAGAGAGAGAGAGAGAGAGAGAAAGAGAGAGAGAGACAGACAGAGACAGAGAGTGGTATAGTGGAAAGGCAATAATGAAAACGCGGATAATTCATTGCGGATGAAGGGAACCAAGGTGAGTTTGCCCGCCGGGTCGCGGTGGTGGAAAATGCGCCTGTGTGTGCTCGTTCTCGCGTATGAAACCGTTTATTCACTTCTACGTCGCTATATCGCCTCTCCCGCAACTGCACAAAATGCTAAACGTCAAAAAAGCGAGAAGATTCAGCCTGTAAAGAGAGTACGCGCAAGCCTGGAGGAGAACTACATGACAGTTTTTTGCCTCAACCATCCTGAGCACTCCATCTGTAATAGAGAAGAAAAAAACCAGGAAACAAAAAAATTTAGCACGAAGCGTTGTAGAATTAAGGACACAGAGTTTTTGCAGATGCTCACGAGCTCCCGGAAGTTGTTAAATTCATTAGAGGTTTTTAATTGGCTGTGTTCTTTGTTTTTTTATACTGAATTCATTTTTCACCCAATTACCGTATTTTCCAGATTTTTGCGAAATCGTTATTTCATTTTTACTTAGTGTTAATTTTTTGAGTAATAATTTGCTGCAAGCTTTTGTAAATAAAAACTTCTTTGTTAGGATAGAGAGGCTTCGATGCGTTATACTCGCTGAAGCGAGAGAGAGAGAGGGAGAGAGTCTCTCTCTCTCTCTCTCTCTCTCTTCGTTTTTTCCTCTTCGCACAAGGATGGCCCTGCCTGCACCAAAGTGCTTTCACTCGGGAAAAAGAAACTCCGGGCGTCACGCGCCCGAGCACCGACGATTTCCAGCGGCATCGGCCTGTCTCTCGTAAATCAAAAAAGCATTGGAGACTCTTCCCAACAGAGAGGAAGTGTGAATATCGAGGGAGAGAAAAGAAGGAAGAAGATATAGCGAAAAAAGGGAGCAAGATCTGGGGGAAAAGAAGACGGACGATTCAGGAAAGAAAAAGAGGGAGAAAAGGTCTGGGGGAAAAGAAACGAAAAATAGGAAGTGGAAAAATAGGAGGATCAGAGATTTTGAGAAGAAAAGGGAGAGAAAAAAGATCTAAGGAAAATAGCTTCTACGCAGAAACCAAAAATGAACAGAAACTCGGTTCAGCTGCCCAGTAACTTCTACTTGAAAGACTAGAATTATCTTCTAGTAACGTCTGTCAGGGATCTGGAATTCCCCAGAAACTCCATTTCATTGCCCGGGAACTTCTAGGTGATCAGATGCCTAACCATTGACTCGAACGTCTTCTCGAATGTTGTTTGGGTTCAGGAGTCGGAGTGGCTGTCTGGGTTTAACGACAGTTTGTGCTTACCGCTGCTTCCAGCGCTGTCCAGCGACGAGGCTCCCGATGCCATTTTTCCTTGTTCTATCTGCCGATCTCTCTCGCCTTCCCACTCCTCTCTTCCTCTCGGCTTTCCGTTCTCTACCAATGAAGGACGTCCTCCGTGATTCCCTCAGAGTATTTCCTGCAAATTTTCATCCCGCACGCTGGAGTACTTTGTTCTGTCGGACAGGAGAGAGACAAGATGGAAGGTCTTTCGAGGTCGAGTTGCCGAACGATGACGTTTCTCGGAGAGAATACTCAAAGGTGATTGCGAAATTCTCAGTTACGAAGAGGCGAAACATATTTCGTAAATTGTATTGGGTCAAAGAATTCTTTTGGTCAAACTGGCGCAAATGTCGTCGTTTAGGTTTGTTTGGGTCAATCGGGTAAAAGGTTACGTTCGGGTATATCGCTTGAGAGATTTTCTTTGGGTCAGTCGCATGAAAGATTATGTTTGGGTCAGTCGTGTGCAAGATTTGGTTTGGGTTTGTTCGGCTCGGACGTGTGAAAGATTTTGTTTCGGTCAGTTTGGGTTTGTTTGTTTGTCGGTCATGCGGATTTTGTTTGTGTTGGTTTGTGTTTGTTTCGGCCAGCCACTTGACAGACTTTGTTTGGGTTTGTTTGGGCCAGTCGATTGACATACTATGTTTGGGTTTGTTTGGGCCAGCCGCTCGAAAGAGATTTATTTTTGGGTTTGTTTGGGTTGTTCGTGGGTACGATTTTGTTTAGGCCAGTCGTGACAATGATTTGGGTTGCTTGCTTCGTGCGTTGCAAAGACTTCGTTTAGGTTAAAACTCCGTGCGGAAGACTTTGTTTGGGTTAAAGCAATGCGATTTTGCGAGTAGCTACAGAGTGAGAGAAGAGAAAGACAATAGACTGAGGGCAGAGGGTGAGAGAGGAAGAGAACGCATTTCGCATCACCTTAACCCAAAGCGATGTCTCTCTCGCGCTCGCATCACCTTAAGGCGATATTAAACAAATGCTCTGTCTCTCTCGCTCTGCCGCCACTGTCGCTATCGCTCGCCGATCACCTTTTAACGCGACGTGAAACGAGTCGTCGCTCTCTCTCGCTCTGCCGTCAGTGCCACTATCGTTATCTCCCTCGCGCCCGGGTCTGCTCAGCATTAGTGTTAAAAAAAGGAGACAATAACCAGGCGAAAAAGATCGAGAAAAATAATCGAATGCATTTCGAATACGTTTCCGTCATTTTTTTCTCCTGGAGCGTAAACGTCGCGGAAACAACACACGCACGAGACCCGCTACGCTTCCGAGACACATGTTTTTTTTTGTTCACCTTTCCAAAAGCGAAAACCAAACGAGAGCAAAAAGAAAGCCGCGTTGAGGCATCAACGAACAATTTAGCGATACATTACTCGCCTTAAGGGGTTCATGTTTTCCGAACGGTCGTTAGACGATCAATCTGCACGGTATTCTATTTTTCGTTTTTTTTCTCACGTTTCTCGCCTCTTTTTTTCCCCGACGTCTATCTCCGTCTCGCTCGCTCTGCGCGTTCTTTCACTTCGGAAAGTTGCTCGCTAGCTCGCTCGTCGTGTGTGCGTGTCTGTACGTGTGCGCGATAATTTGCGTCAATCACTTTTCTAACGCGCGATAAAATACGACGTACCTGTCCGTGTGCGGGAATTATCATTCGATAATCTTGCGTTCGGGTTTTAGGCAAGGCAATAATGCGCACGACGATTTTTGTTTACGAGACTGACAAATATTCGGCGAAATTCGTGTGTACGTGTTACGGGGATTTTGTTTTGGCAATTGTTCGACGACGGCGAGGACGATGATGGGAAGCATAGCACCGCACAAAAACTCCGTGGGTCATCACACTCGCGCGATTTCGCGAAATAAAGCTTCGCGTACTCGACGGAGAAACGTCATCGTATTTTTTTTTCTCCCACCGCCCGATTTGTCTTAACACGACGGTGGCGGGTGAAGAAATGAGGAAGGAAAGACGAAATGAAGAAAAAAAAGAAGGAAGTAAGCGGCAACGACGTAAACCCGTTGTTTCTGCTCACCTGCTGCTGCAACAACGAGCCTGACAATTAGCCATTTTCATTCGATACTACGGCTCGATTCACAAAACTCTCGGGTAATAAACACGCCGAGGCGGCGGGGCGGGAGGGGGTGGAACGGTAGCGCGCGCGTGCGTCGACGCGCTGGGGCTGAACCTACCGAGTCAATTGACCGTCTTGCTTTCGGGCGGCACGAGGCAGTGCTCGCATTTTTCTCGCCTAGAGCCGCGAAAAAACGAATCCTCGATGCGAGCGATCGCCTTTATTGTCGGTCGTTTGAACGTCGTGGACTAATTGCGCGAGAGATTCGTACGAAAGGCGGCGTCAGGTAAAGATTCGCCGACCTGTTGATGCGCCGCAGTCCTGCGAGCTTGAGACGCGCGGTGGGGGTAGTGTCCGCTTAACGCGGATCGCGACGCTTCGTCTCACGGCCACTCGCTGGTGGCGCTACGATCACGGAGTCAAGAGCTAGCGCGTGCGCGTCACGAGTTATATTCTTCCGTGTTTGTACATCACGTGCTCACTTCAAACACGATTCAAGATAGAAATGTGGCAAATTAAAGAAAAAATTGATTATATCTCGAAAACTTCGTGAAAAATTCACCTTACTCGAGCATTTTTCGCTCGGCAAGCTTTTTCTTCGAGTTGCCCAAGTCGCTGACGATTTTTCAAGATTTTTCATCGTTGTCCGCTGACTTGCTTACAGGCTGAAGGCTTCATGATCGAGATAAAGTAACGAGGAAGCAACGTGGCAAAGTTTCAAATCCGTGGAATTTTTTTTCGTAGCGACGAAAGGTAGATAAGCCCCTCGCGAAATAGGAAGCAAACTGAGGTGTTGCTCTTGTGAACTTTTTCTCGTGCGTTGGCCACTCGGCACTAGCGCCGCGTAGCGGCAACACCCGGAACCGCAGTTTGCCTCCGTACACAGACTCCCCCCACCGGAAGATGTCCGTTCGTCCTAAGCGTGCGCGCAGCACGGATGCTCGCACGACCAACCGAGTAGTTCCAACTACCGGTGCGGGTGTACCTGAAAAGAACGACAACAACGGCACACGGAGACAAAGTTTCGGTATCGCTTTTCTTTCTTCTGCTTCGCGTAATTTTTTCTCAATATTCGTCGAGATTATTCTGTCTTTCATTTTTTCCTCTCTTCTTTTTATTTTCTACCATTTTTGTCGCGTCACAGATGTATACGCGAGACGAGTAGAACAGATGCGCAGATCGAGCTGGTAGGCTCCGTTCGCAAAGTCATATAAGAAAATCTATGAGGTCCTTTATCTTTTGTTTTCTTCCATCACTCGAAACTTCAATTTTTCTACAATCGCGGGGGGGTTTACCGAATCGCGACAAGGAGGGCAAGTTACGGTAACCGATCTATACATACATACATACATATATATATTTAGCGCTCGGATCGGCCATCAACCTCCATTCAGATAGACTAATGTTAAATATAAAATATATATATGTTTATTTATATATATATATATATATATATATATATATATATATATATATATATATATGTATATGTATATATACATACCTATATAATTTGTATTTTCTTCTCGCAATATATGTTGAACGAGTATCTCTCTCTCTCTCTCACACACACACACACAAGCACTCTCTCGCACTCTCTCTCTCTCTCTCTCTCTCTCTCTCTCGCTCTCTTTCTTCACATAGATTACTCTTGTTTCTTTGATTTTGGAAGGCCAGCGTAGAAATCACACGAGAGCGGAAAAAAAAAATTGGTGAAACTTGCGCCCGTTCGAGGCCTCTCTATCTCCTCCTCTCTTTCCCTCCCTCTTTGGCTTCTTTTTTCGAAAACACGAGAAGAAAATGGCGTCTCGCCCCGATCCACCGCAATAGCGGAAACAAAGATGGGAAAGAAAGAAAAAAAAGAAAAGAGACATCACAGGGAGAGAAAAGCTTCGGCTCTCATTGTGCGAGTGATGTTGGAAAGGAGTGCGCGTTTTTGACAATGGAAGAAAACTTGGCGTTTCAAATGTCGTACGCAACCATCTCGCCGAATGATTTTCAAATGTCGTGCGCAACCATCTCGCCGAATGATTTTCGTTCACTGTCGGACCTTATTATCCTTCTATTATCCGCAGCGCTTTTTTTCGCTCTTCTTTTTCTCTTTACACGTATCTAGGGGAACGCGATAGATCGGACGCTGTTAATAGATATATAGCTTTTTTTATCTTCATTTCTTTCGAGAGTCACTTCCGGACATAGGCAGTGGTGGTAATTGGTGTCTGTGTACATGGTGTTCTAAAACGTTAAGAGGTACAAGCACACGCAAGAGCCTACTGCGGTCTCTGAAAAAAAGTCTTATTTGCGACCTTCGAGCTTCGCAATTTTGCGCTTCACGGAGAGCGGGAAAGGCCGAAGACGGCGGAGCGTGGGAGCAAGGCGGGTCGGGATAATACGAGGGGGCAAGGGGAGGTGTTAAATAAAAAAAAAAAAATTAAAGGAGAGAAAAAAAAATGGCTTTCTACGTTAAACTTTGGTATTGTTATGCGATTGGAGGTCGCGTCTTCGCAAGGTTGAGGCGGCCTCGTTAATAATCGATAATAAATCCTATTTACATAAAACCGTATAAAAATACAACGAAGTTAATTTCGTACAATAATAGTAGTACTAATAATAATAATAATAATAATAATATGCGCACACAGGGCATATTAATATCGAAGTGTATGTTGTGTGGAGGAGCAGATAACGCGGGCTCGATGAGTTACCGACGTGTTTCTTTTTTCGTTTCTTTTTTCTCGTCGATTGAACGAATATCGAGAGGAATATGGAGAAAGCGCTGGGTAAAGGGTAGGGACGCCCTTAAGAGCTAGAGAAATCCGACGGAAAGTGTCCTAGTCGCTAGTCGCGGCGTGCGCGTTTAAATTACACATGGCCCTCGTCAAAAGGTAGCGTCAAATTTTCGCTTTTTCTTTCTTGTGATTTATCGTTTCTTTTTCTCGCAAATTCGTCAGCTAAAAATTAAGTGCCGATTATCTAAAGTCTAAGGTGCGGAAGAATTATCCCCCCCTCCCCTCTCTCTCTCTCTCTCTCTCTCTCTCTCTCTCCCTCTCTCTCTCTGTCTCTCCACATTAGAGCCTGAATAAATATTTTTGTTTTTCTTTCCATCTTTGTCTCTCCTCCTCCCCGCTGGGCTCATTTTCAGAACACTACCGCGAGAGACAGAGGCCGCTCTCTTACGAAGTCTACGTCAATAAATAAATCGATAAATACTTGCCGGGATCGTCCACGCGATCGTTCCAACCGCGCGACACTCTTCGCTCATTTTCCTTCTCTCTATCTATTTCCTTCTTGTTGTCGTTTCGAGGCAACGAAAAAAATGCCAATTAATTGCGACGGGAATTCTCAACCGCGCCGCTTCGAGCGACTCCGATGAAACCTTATGCTCGTCCTGGTGGTTCGCCTTTGGACGCGGCCACCTCACACGGTCGAGGTCTGCTGATTATTGTTGTCCATCGTTATGCTCGAGGAGCACTCCTTGAGCATTGCTCGTAGTCGTAGTATCTCTTTGGATGCTGCTGCGAGGTCCGACTGGAGCTGAAGCTCCTTCTCGCGTAGGCGCTTTATGTCCCGTTGACACGTCTGCGAAAACACGATTGCACATCGGGTGCGTCGTGAAAATTTGTTGGAACAACGAGCCACAGATAAAGTTCCGAAAAGCCCATACCTCTGATTAATTTGGAACTTCGTGTATCTATGTATTTTGACTCGCTGATCACGAATATCATATTTTGAAAATACCCGCAAATTTGATTTTCAAGGTCAACACTCACGAAGACTGATTTTTTAAACAGTTTTTCCGTTTTATTTTAGCAAAAATTCATTTTAGAGAAAAATGTTTCGTACTGAAGTTGTAGCCTATGAAAATATATGTTCTATACAATTTTTGTCTAAAACCATTCTATTTCGACTAAAATGGAATAATGGTCCAATAAGTGAAAATTGTTTAGCTTCGTTAGGTTCGATATTATCTCCTTATCTATAGTAACGGATCGGTAACGGCAAGAATATAGATAGCCCATACAAACCCAAAGAAAAAAAACAAATTCAAAGTGAAACAAAACCAACCAAAAAATCCAAACACAATTCTAAACAAAAAAGCTCAAACAATCCAAAGTAAAAAAAAAAAACAATTTAAATACAAAGCCCAAGCAAGTCCAACAAAAAAACGAACCCAGACAACCCAAACAAAAAAATGCAAAAGTAGTATATAATACAACAAGAAACTAAAATAAAAGAAAAAACAATAAAGCACTAAACAAAACAGGCACTTTAAAATTGACTGAATTACAAGAAATGCAAAAATAGTATACAATACAAAAAGAAACTAAAATAAAAGGAAAAAATCAAAAAAATAAAATAAAAAGGCAATAAAAACCTGCACTTTAAAGACTAAACTCCAATCTTCTCGCGGTAAAGTGCGTAAGTAGATAATATCGAAACTAATGGAGCGAAGCAATTTTCACTTATTGGACCGTTATCCCATTTTTCTCGAAACGGAATGGTTTTAGATAAAAATTGTATAGAACATAAAAGATCAATATTTGTATAGGCTATAACTTTTATGGGAAACATTTTTCTCTAAAATGAATATTTATCAAAATACAACAGAAAAACGGTTAAAAAATCAGTTTTCGTAAGTGTTGACCTTGAAAATCAAATTTGCGGATATTTTCACTATGATATTCGTAATCAGCGAGTCAAAATACATGGGTACACGAAATTCCAAATTAATCATAGGTATGGGCTCTTCGGAACTACACCCCTTTTTTTAAACTAACTCTTCAAAAACTTGAAAAACCTTTTTGAACGCTTGGAATACTCAAGAGTCATTTTCAAACTTAGCAAATTTTTATACAAAATAATTAATCTTTAAAAAAATGACAAAGAAAATTGCAAACGAACGAACAGGCAATTCAAGAACGCAAAAATGTTTTTTTTTGCCCTGCCGGACGAACGTATCGCCCCGTACGGATATACGTGAAACCCAAACAAATGCAAACAACCTCAGAGACTATTTTATTATTATATATTTTTTTAACTTGAAAATGCTAGAAAACCGAGAACACTGAGGACCGCAAAATGATTTTTTTTCTGCCGAGGATATATATTGAACCCAAATAAATTCAAACTTCCGTATTATTAGATTTTTAAAAAGACTTGAAAGTGAAAAAAGCAGAGAACACCCGAGAGCGCAAAGATGATTCTTCTGTCGAGTGAATGTCCCTTAAGGATGTACACGACTCGTCAATCGCGTTTGGATTTGTTTGGGTTTGTTTTCTAGCCCTGCCAAACGTCTTCTCAATAAGTTTTCTATTTCTTCGAATCCTATTTGAAACGAGTCTCCTCCTCCATTATGTATAGTTCTTCTCCTGACAAAAAAAAACGTTAAAACGAATTCCGGCGAAGTGAAATATTGTTTGAATTTGTTCATGGTCGTTTTGAATCTACACCGCGCGATTCTGAATGCCGTCTCTAAAGAAATAAAAAGAGCGCGAACTCACGACATTCTGCCTCAAGAGGTCGAGTTTGTCGCACTTGAGTCCGGTGACCTCGAGCCTGAGACTCTCGGCCTCGGTGGCGCCGTCTTTGCAGCGCGCCTCGTGGGTCTCGGCCGAGCTCATGGACTCGAGGCCGGTGTCGCTGTCGGGATAAACCGCCTGGTCGAGCTCGAGCTCGCTGTTGAGCGAGCTGTCGTCGCTCTCAGACACGACGCGTTGGGTGACCTCGACAACCTTGTCGGACCTGGCGTCCTCCCGTTTCCGGAGATTCTCGTGCGTCAAGCGTTGAAATGGCGATGAGGTGACGCGCTGCTGATGCTTCGTCTCGTTCGCCGTGCTGTGGTCACTTCCGGTGCACTGCAAATTATTCGTTTCCGTTGAGACAATTAAATCTCGGTGTCTCCAAAGCTTCCACGAGGTTTTATTTGCTTTCGAAACGAAACAAATAAAAAGTAATAAAAATAAACGAACCAATTCTCTGGTGGCATTGGGAGTCGAGTTGTTGGAAGCGCCGAGGATCGTCGACTCGCGTCGATCGACCTCGTCCTGTTGTAAGGTCGCGAGGCTGCTGTCCTGATTGTCCGTGTTGGAGAGGCTGCTGTCCTGGCTGCTGAGACTCGGGCTGCCCCGATCGGAGTCCCGTCTCAAGGTCAGGTCGGGCGAGCCCAGAGGACTCGACGCTTCGACGGAGCGTTTGCCGCTCGACGTTTTCGACGAGGAGGTCGTCGATTGGCGGGCGCTCGGTGGACTCGGCTCCGAGCTCGTTGTCTTTTTCGCCAATTGTTGGGGCACGCTCTCCGTCGAGGCGTTTCTCACCCTCGATATGAGGGCCTTGCGCACCGTATCGATGAACCTCGAGCCGCTACCGCCGCCACTTCCGGAGCCCGAGGCGTCGCTCGCCGTTGGACTCACCGGACATCCGCCGCTCGAGCCCGAGCCGTACGGGGGACCGCCGGCGCCACTCCCGGGCCCGGGTATACCGCCGCCCAGAAACTCGCTCGTTTTCGACTGGAGGTCCACGGTCAGCGACTCCAGGAGGGCGCAACGCGTTCGAAGCTGAAGTCAAAATTAGAATTTTTGGTGATTACGATAGGGATGTTTCCAGCAACAAGGAATAAACAGAAATATCTTCCCTAAGCGGTAATTTATATTAGGTGTTGGAATTAATTAGTAGCGTTTTACGAGAGATGGCGTAGGTAGTACACTGTTTCGTTGTTATCGACGGTAATGTATTCATCGTGAAACAGCTATCATTGAATGTCATTTGCTGTACATAACCTCTTTTTGAATCGTAAATAACAAGACTTTATAATTTATTGAATATCTCAACATTCGTGCCGAATAAAGTGTTTTTAGCGGGGCGTTTTACTTCATTACTTTAATATGAACAAAAGTGCTGCTGAATCTCATCGTATTTTAGTGGAAGTGTATGGTCAACATGCTCTATCTGAGCAAACTTGTTGGAAGTGGTTGGCACGTTTTAAAGCTGGTGATTTCGACTTGGATGACAAGGAGCGAATTGGTCAGCCGAACAAAATTATATATAAGTATATAGCATTAATAATATTACAAACTTGGTAATAATGTGAAAAAAAAATCGAGGTTATGTATCGTTTTACCACTTGTTTTGTTTTATTTAATTGCAGGTCTTCGAGACAGGCGTACGGTGATGAATGGAATTTAGAATTCGTCTTTGAACTTATTAATTCTGAGATATTTGTTATTGCGTTTAATGTGAGAGACTCGTATTTTGCAGAGTATGACGTCACGCGCCGTCAGATGACGGGTCTGGTCGTTTCGGCGCGTATTTTCCAAATTTCAGGGTCGGTTATCGACCTTATTACAGAGAAAAAAAAATTGCGTACTTTTGTGAAGGAATCTCGAGACGACATACAAAAACCCAATTTCCGGTCGCTACAAAAGCGTATACAATAGTGAGAATTCAGATTCTTAACAATAATCCGATTCACATACTTAACACTTGCAGCAATCCAATGCTCTCGGAAAAAAAATACGCTTATTGACCTAATTTTGGTGTAATATCAAGTTAATTTAGTTCCGAGGTGGACTTTTTTGTTGTTGAAATTCGCGTCTTTCTGTCAAAACTAAAAAAGGCAATTTCGAATGTAACCGTCTAAACCCAAACAGGCCCACACAAAGCCAAACTTAAGGTCCCGAATCTCTCACGAGAATACGTAAAACGTTTGAGTGCTATCCCCAGTGTACATTAGCGAAAAAACATGGTGCTCAAGAATAACGAATAATCCATGCACCCGCAAACCCGAAAAAGAATGTCGAAAGTGACTCACCTCGAGTTTGGCAAACTTTTCCGCCTTGTAGGCGGCGTTCTCCGCGTTCACGAGTTTGGTCAATAGGAACTCCTTGAACTCGACACCGCGAAGAAAGACGGCGGGCGTGGGAAGATGTGGCCCGAACCATGGCACGTCGTCCCGCGCCGTCACGCTTACTTTGTACCTGTAGAGAAACACCACACGGCTCTCCGTTATTGCACATCCAACGACTAATCCAATACAATCGAGGTTAATCTCGCGCCGCAATATCGTGGAAGAAAAAAATACTTTTCGGGTCAAAAGTTCGTCTTTATGAGAGTTGAACTTTGATCGAGCCTGTACACTAGGGTGGCACAAATTTGAGCTTTATTTTTTCCCTTTTTCCCACCATCCGCTTATCTTCTTTGGGGGGAGGGGGGTTAATTCGCAATAAAAAGCACATTTACGATCATTTTTTTTTACGACACAGTTAATATATATTTATTTATGTAATTAGTATATAATAAAAGGACATTTGAAAAATATTCTGTAAAATTATCATTAATAATTATACAGAAATGCGCCATTGGCAGCAAATCTTCGCAGATGCCACAAAAAAAGTTACATTGCGGCTAACCGCATAACTCATCACTGGATCATCTGAACCAAAAAAACGAAAAAAAAAATAAATCTTCCATCAGGAATATTCCGCTTTGTCAATTTTACATTAACCTCGCGGAAACTCTAGCCAGTAAATGAATATTCAGTGGTCGCTCAAGAGGTTCAAAATTTCCAATTTTCGCCAATTTTTTTACTCTTCTCACTCATAAATTTAATTAAAAAAATCCGTTTCTAAAGAAAAAAAGGATTAATTGTTTTGAACATTGTACAAAGTGTTAAATTTATGAGTCAGAAGAGAAAAGAAGCCCGCGTCAATGAGAAATTTCGGAGCTTTTGAGCGACCACGAAATTTTCATTGCCGGTCAGAGCTTTCGCGAGGTTAATTTAAAATGAATAAAGTGTAACATTCGTGGGTGAGAAGTGGACGAAAAAAAACTATTTCTAAATGAAAATTTGGATTTTTTGGAGGCTTGATGAGCGGCCTCTAAATATTTTTTGATCGCTTTCGCGACCATTTTTTTTTCTTCAACGGTAATTGGATGGTGAGAAAAAGGAAGAAAAAATAAATGTCAAATTTGTGCCACCTTGGTGTACACGTATTCGTGCTTGCAACGTGAAAATTCAAGAGTATAAATTTTCCGGCAAGTTTTAGTACGCAGCAACGGGGAGCTCCGAGGAACTCGACGAATACTCGACGCGGACAAAGAGCAAGTGAGGGCGAACGGGAGGGAGAATGAGCCACTTGTGTTTGACTTGCCTGGTATTGGGCGTGCAAGGTTCGACGACCTGTACGACAATGAAAGCGTGTAAAAAATGACTGGCTATCATGTCGGGGCTGAAGGGTGTCGGCTCCTCTTGGAATATGATAGCGACAATGTCGTTGCCGATGTGACGTTTTCGCTGCAGCTGTTGCGCGTCACCAGGGCTGTAGGGTAGCAGTGATGCGACGTGGAAAAGCACCTCGCGGCCTCGGAACACCTCGTAGACCGCGGTGTCGCCGGTCTGGCCGTGTCTCGTGTCCAAACCGCCGCGATAACTGCAATAACGAAAGCGTGAAATCTACTGAGTTTGAAATATCTTTGGAATGTCACTAGACAGCCGATAGGCTTTTTTACCGGAATAATTTTCCGCTGATTGTTTTTGTATCGCCCTGTAGGCTTCAAAGCTACAGGACGATGAACAAATAATCGGCCGAACAATAATCTCGAGAAACGACATCGGTGGCTGACTAAATAATACAAGGGACTGCACAAATCAAGTCCTTTTTTCGGACAGCAGGAAGTAAGTCCCTTATTCGGGAAAACAAATAATCGCCCTTTTATCGAGCCTCGAAAGTACAGGGCGACGCAAAAAAAATCGACGTACCAATAATCTTGATAAACGGCAGGAAGTAAGTGCCTTTATCGGGAACTCAAGTAATCGCCCTTTTATCGAGCAAGGAGGCTACAGGGCGACGCAAAAAAAATCGTCGGAAAATTATCCCAATCAACGACACTACCCGCGGACTGGCAAATTCAAGGATGACGGGAAGTACCTCGTCCCTCGTTCGAGAAAGCAAATGCCCTTTCATCGAGCACGAACACTACAGGGCGATGCAGAAAAAAATCGACAAAAAGTTATTGGCCCACAATCGACATTACCAGCTGAAACTTTCAAACACCCAAAGAAGTACCTTGTCCCTGGTTCGGCGAATTAAATAATCCACCGTTGCGATCACATCCGGACGCTACAGGGTGATCCAAAAAAAACATCGCCCAACACAAAGACAAAATTCCGGTCGAGCGAAGAGTTTCTTCGGACGGACAACAAACGGAGGAAACTGTTCTTACCCTTTGTGGTCTTTGAGATCGATCGTCTGTCCTAGGAGATCAAGGAACTCCTGGAAAGCCGGGGTGATCTGTCGATTGCCGAAGAGCTGTTCCTCCGTGACCTGTCCGGCCCTCTGATGCAGCACGCCGAACTTGAATCTCGACACGAGGGCGTGCTCGTCGTATTTGGCAATGAGTGCACCGGCCCCGGAGCAAACGACCGGGCTCAGTGTGCTCACGTTCAACGATTCGTTTATGGCCTGTGAGGAGATCCCGACGACGAAACAAAAAACAACGAAATGTTGAGACGGGGGGGGGGGGGGCAAGGGAGAAAGAACGAGAGAAGAAAAGACGAGCAGAGGGCCGCGGAGCAGTACGAGGAAGAGAAGAGGAAAAAAGTGGCTTGAATTTACCTTGACCATTTTTGCCGGCGAGGGATTCGGGCCGAGGTACGCTGAGGGAACGAGTTCATGCGTCGAGCCCGCGCGTAATCGGAGCAATACACGCCAGTGCTCCTGTCCGGCGACCGTTTCGGCCTTAACCGACACCAATACTGGCCCATTTTCACCGTCTCGCCCGACGAGGTTGACGTGCTCCTGACCACATGAAATCAAATACAACACACGTTTCTCTCTTTCTTCCCATCAACATACGATATTCGATACATTTTTCGTTTCTTTCGACGGCGATACAAAATTGCACCTGACGTGATAAATAAATAAACGAATATATCGATAAGTTTACAAAAGAACAAATAAATTTAATGAAAGAATAATACATATTAAAATGTATATATCATTTATTATATATTTATGGAATGTAAAATAAAAATAATTTATATGAATAAAAATGTATTATTCGTGTAATACATTTAAGTATTATGTGATACTTAAATATATTTTTTAACATATTTAATTTTATTAAGTATATATTTTTTTAACTTAAACTTATTTTTATCAACTTATGGGAGTTGATAAAAATAAGAAGGAACTAATGATAAAATAAATTCGCACAAGAGACGAAGAAAAAGTCGAGAGCGCGGTGAGTTACGGCGAAGATTATTTCAAAGTGATACCGCAAAGTTCACAGCTACGAGTGGGGGCGTGGAAAAGTTTACGATTACAATCGGCTCTCGGTAAGGAGAGGCCGTGGTGCGCGGGCGCGCATTGTTGTTTGTTATAATATTGGAAAAGTTCATAGGGTTATATCGAGGTTAGTCTCACGAGGCGGATGGTATTTTGTAGGCGAGCGTTTGTGAAACGTCACACGCATACGTACGTGCATGTATATACAGGGTGGGCTGAAGAGTGACGTTCAAAACGAAAATCCAGATGCCTATCTTCTACCATCTTTTCCCTCTTCGTGAATTAATTTTTTTTCTTCATTTTCTCGACAACGAGATTTTCTCTTCTCTATTCTCATACGAGGCATCTAGATTTTCCTTTTCGACTTTAAGGTAGTCCTATCGACGGGCTTCAATTCATAGGATTTTCATAATTATTTTTTTGACCTTCGCTGAATATATTAATAATCGTCTCTGTAAAATTTCAGGGTCGGTTATCGACCTTATTACAGAGAAAAAAAAATTGCATACTTTTGGGTGAAGGAATCTCGAGACGACACACAAAAACCCAATTTCCGGTCGCTACAAAAGCGTATACAATCGGTCAGATTCTTGAAAATAATCACTTGTAGTAATCCAATGCTCTCGGAAAAAAATACGCTTATTGACCTAATTTTCATGTAATATCAAGTTTAGTTTGAACTTCCGCTATTGGATTATTACCACTTGCACAACGAAACATGATGGATATTGCCAGCACAAAAGTTCAGTTTCGGTGAAAAATATACACAAAACAGGTCGAATACGTGTTAAAACTTTTTCCGAATTTAAAAAACAGTCCGAGTGACCTTTTCGATTTTTTGCAGTCGTGGACGAGCGGGGGGAGGGAGGAGATTTGAAAAAAAATCGACCTTTTTTTATACACCAGAAACGAGGTTTCCCGTTATGGAAATCTATAATCAATGATGGTGAGGAAAATAGTTGTTTGGGTTGAGCTGAGAATATCCCGTATATATATGTTGCTGCTTTGAAAGAGCTGGTGTTCTTGGTCGTAGAGTTTGCTCGGAATATGTATCCATAATACGCGATCTGAGAAGTAGGGAGGGAGAGAGAGAGAGAGAGAGAAGCATGGAGGGATAGAAGGGAACAGTCAAACTATCCGTGTTCGACCTCGTTGCCTCCCCCGTATCACGTTGACAATGGTGCACGCACATTGCATGCATGCACGAGCAACGAGGCGGAGGCAGAGAGATAGAGGGAGAGAGAAATTACGCAACAATGCGGGGACTTCCGCAAGTATATAATAACTGCAGTATCAACGAGTATAAATACATAAGCACATGCAGACATATCGATATATATATGGGATATTCCACGCTATTTCACCTAGCTCGTGACCCCGACCAATTTCCGTTTTCCTCATTTCTTTTTTGTAAAATTGTACCCCTTGTTCTATGATTTAACACTAGTCTATATGATTTTGAACACTAGTCTCATTTTAGGCCCATTTTTCCTTCTATGGTTTTCGAATGAATCATATTTTTTTAAAAGATTTTTTATCATTTTACTCTCCGGAGACTAAAATTATAAAAATCGTCTCAAAAAAGTATGATTAATTCGAAAAAAATAGAATTAAAAAGTTGCCCACGATGAGATCGTGGGCGACTAGCCTTAGAAAGCATAGTATGAGTCACTCTATTTTAGAGAATTGAAAAAAAAAAAAAAAAGAATCGGCAATTTTTTTTTTTTATTTATTTTTCACTTTAGAAGAAAAAAACGTTGACATTGATAATTGATGATTTTTCCAGATTTTTTAACGAAAGTATGCTTTGAAATGAAAAAAAAAATGAAAAAATAAAGTTCATGTCACTTTTTGATCTTAAATGACCTTGAGCGACTTTGACCCCTAAATGTTTTTTATGTAGTTTTCGATGCTCTATAAGATAGTTGGAAAAAAATGTACCGTCCCATTTAAAAAAGTGGAGGTGACCTTTAGTGTGCGACAGCGCCTCCACTGAAAAAAAAAAAAAAATGGTCGCATTTGATGACCCCTTTCGTACGGTACAGCTTTTGTTTCAAACATTTTTTTGTGACGTCGATAATTACCGAGATATTCAAGGTGGCAACAGTTAGTGCCTCACCCTGTGTATATATATATATATATATATATAATATATCTACGACACCATTAATTATACGCACCGTATAACTGATAATCGAATCGCAATAACGCTTTATCGCGCGTTTATTGCTGCATTTCCCTCTCGCAATATCGTACGTACGTCGTATTTCCCCCCTCCCCCTATCGCGCCTCCCCCGCTTGCCAAGCTCCGTCCCAACCGCCCCCCTCCCTGCCGCGCACCGGAATACGTTTTTTTTCATACGCACGGACGTAAAAAAAAAGTCGAGAGAAAATGAAAATAAAAATATCTGCGTCGACGAATGTTGTCGAAACGTCGATACGATACACATTTCTCTCGCTTACGTGGAGAAAATTCTGATCGGCACTTTCGACGGATCTTTCTTCTCGACGATTGAATTTCAGTCGATCGAACGGAATTTTTTTTGTGATTTTTTTCTCTCCGCGCATTTTCCATTTCGCACTTTTGTCACGTTGTCACAACGGAGTCGCGCAATTTTCCACTCTTCTCTTCTTCGTCATTGTGTTTCTATCTTGCTTTCTTTCCGCGGTCTGTTTGGAGCTCGTCGACTATGTGCGCAATGGCGTATAATATTCCATGAATTTTATAGCTCCGAGCGGAATAATTGGCGCGCGCTCGTATAAATCGGACGTTCCAGATTTACCGGGTACGGCCGCGCTCCGCTTATGAGCCTTTCTACGTTATATCTTTCTCTCTCTCTATGTATACATGCATGTAGTATAGTAGCAATTTTCGCGATTTTTCGAGCGGAAACCTTGGCAAAAACCAAATTTTCGAAATATTTTGTTTTCTTTTCAAGCCCTGATCCGTTGAATTTTCCTTTTCTCTCTAGGTTTTCAATACAATCGATTATTTCCCCATAAATAGTGAATATTCAAATTCTTATCTTTTAATTTTATATAGACATTTTTCCTTTCCTTTTTGATTTTTTAATCTAATCGATATTTTCCCCTTGCAAGCTTTAGATGTACGAATAAAATGAGTTCAAAATAAAAATGAAAAACAGAAAAATTCAACGCGTATATTTATATAAATAAATAAATAAATAAAATATGTTTATATCGTATGGATGCAATTTCCGCGGTTATTCGATCGTTAACATTCATAAAAATCAAATTGTTGAAAAATCTTTCTTTGTCACGCTCTGATCCATTCAATTTTTCTCTTCTTTCTTAATTTTTGATTCAATCGATCCCCCCCCCCCATAAAGATAAGGAAATCCGAATCTACATTGAATAAAAGATGAAAATAAAATAATAACTAGCCAGATAGACAGGCTGTTTCGAAGTTTCGAAGTACCTCCCTCTCGCTCCTGCTCTACGTTGTCCTAACTCTCCCACTTCTTCGGTCCATCACACGTGCACCCTCATTATTATTAACGATCGCGATTCGCAGCATCTCTAATTGACAGGTATCACGTACAAATCGTATCTCGTTTCGTGTCGCGCCTGCGACGAGGACAACGAGAGAGAGAGAGAGAGAGAGAGAGAGAGAGAGAGAGAGAGAGAGAGAGAGAGAGAGAGAAAGAGAGAGAGAGAGAGAGAGAGAGAGTGAGAGAGAGAGAGAGAGAGCAAGAATCTCCGCGGATCGATTTTCGCGCGCAAGTAATATGTATAACACATAGTGTGTTGCATGAGTCCCCCGACCCTCTCCTGACGATCGTTCCTCATCGTATGGCTCCGTACACACATAGATGTGTGTGTGTGTGTGTGCGTGTGTGCGCGCGCGCGCGCGCGCGCGCGCGTGTGTGTGTGTGCGTGTGCATATACACATATATAGGTGCGTGTGCGTGTGTGTCTGTTAGTGTGTGTATGTTGCGTGTGCGCGTAAATGCTGAAAATGCTCCCTCTCTGGCCCCGTTCCAACAGCACGCTTCACCGTTAACGGATACTCTCCGTGTATGTAGCGCACGGGCATTGGAATTACCGGCGCGAGGTGTGCGCGAGCAATGAAGAGAGGAGCGAAAGGCAAGAGATAGGGAGGGAGGGGGGGGGGGGGGAGAGAGCGCAATGTGACTAAACGAGAATATCGAATTCGTATATAGCAATTACTGAGTTACTTTATAACTGGCATTTCGAATTGAAAGAGAGAAGGGGCTGAGGGAGGGATAGGGAGAGGGAGAGAGAGACTGCATGACACTCGTACGGAATAAATGACGAGTAAAAAAAATGGTGCTCGCCTGTGCTCGACTTATCGTACGTTTCGAGCTAAATTCGTCGCAGGCCTTGCAACGTACGTTTTCCCGTATTCATTTCCTTTTCTTTCTCCCTCTGAGGTCTCTTAACGCTCCATTATTTTTTTTAAATTACTTTTCCCAACATTGTTATGTAAAATTATTTAAATTTCATTTCTACTTGCATTATTTTTATGTTGTTTTTTTCATACAATTTAATATAACTTTATGGCCTGGCTGTTAAGCGGTCACCCATCCGCGTAGTGGCAACGGCACAACGTCGCGTGCGTGCACAATCAAACGTGAGAGAGTGAGGAGGAGACGGAAAGGGGGGGCTTATCGAAAACTGCCGCTTAACTCGATGAATTTCGGAAACCGGATGTTGTCGAGGAAGTGGTACAACGTGTCGTGTAGTGTGTCTCTTGTGTGTTACACATTTTTTCCGGTATATGTCTATTAAATTTAAAAAATTGAATGCCAAATTGTGTAATACATTTTTTGTGATTTTTAAATTCTACTTTGAAGAGAAGACGTGAAAAAAAAAATTAATTTTGGTCGCAATATTCTTGGCTCTCTCCCTCTCTCTCTCTTTCTGGCTCTATCGAAACGTGTTGACATACTTTTTTTATTTGTATATATAGTAAAAAAAAAACCGATGCTAATGCCTTCAATAAACCATACAAGCCATTCAAAGAAAAAACCTCCAGCAAACGCGCGCGTGTTTCGTCTCTCCGTTTCCGGGGCACGTCAGCATTCGTTTTATTTTTTCCAAGTTTTGTTCAAACAAAAAAATGCCCCTTTGCCAGTTTTATAGGAGAAAAAAGCAGAGGAAGAGAAAGAGAAAAGAGAACAATCGTCATTCTCGACGAGCTTCGGTCGAGAGCATCAGACTGTATGTGCTTGGGTTTGTATTTATGCGTGCACGAACCGTATTAAAAAGGTTTAAAGAAGAGAGAGAGAGAGAGAGAGAGAGAGAGAGAGAGAGAGAGAGAGAGAGAGAGAGAGAGAGAGAGAGAATGTTGTTGAGAGTCAAACAACACTGTGTGTATGCGCTAAGCCCTCGTCTTTTTCTCCTTCAGCCAATGTACTTTTCTTGGCTTCCTTTTCAGCAAGTTGGCTCTACTAAGCGAGGAGACGATATATATGTAGACACACATGAATTCTGCCGGAAAGTTCTGTCCGTTTTTTAATTAAAAGAAGATAATACATAATTAATAAATGTATTAATATATGCCGAATGCAAAGTATTATTTTCTTCGACTTGAAAAATGAACAGACTTTCGGGGTTAGCCCAATAATGCTAGCTGGAAACTTTTGTCGCCAGTGGATTTCCCGTTAAGGCAGAGTTGCCAATGAGCAATCGTCGTGCGGGATAATCACCCGAGTTTGGAGGTGGCGAAAAAGGAAAAGATTGAGGAAAAAAAAGTACGTCAACTAGGAGGAGGAGAAGGAGGAAGGTGGAGGAGGGACACGAGGAGGAGCAAGGAGAACAAGAGCATCAAGGTGAAGACGGAAGAGGACAAACGTGAGCAAAGGCAAAACAACAACGAGTTGGACGAGGAGAAGAAAATTAACGGCGAGTCGTCGAGACTGGTGGCACGACGTTGCCAACTTCGAAGACAAAGGGACGTAGCAAGGTGAAATTGTTAGGGTTTATAAAGAGACGGGTAGAGAGGATAGAGAGATGACTATGCGGAGTGGCACAGAGAGAGAAGAGACCAAAGCAGCAAAGTAACTCGTCTGCTCACAAAGCGGACGTTGCCGTATAAAATTCTCGACGTAAGCCCCGCAAAGAGTGGAGCAACCACTATGAGAACGTTCCCACTCCCACGCCGCAAACTTCTCTCTTCCTGTCGTCTACATATAACGCGTAAACCCATCTTGTCAGATATCTCTCTTTCTCGCTCTCTCTCTCTCTCTCCCCTCTGTCTGCTCCTTCCTTCTCCCTCAGAGGGCCTCACGCACGAGACGTAATTTTCCATTATTCATAATACAAATCCAAAGTGTTCGGTGCACGGCTACGTAACAGCGCAATTTTCCTTCCATCTTGGCGCCCTTCATTCTTTTGTTCTCGAATGTCTCGGTCCGCGGCGTCTCGGAAAAGACAACAGGTTGAATGAACCAGCGACCGAGTCCATTAAGGGAATCGTAGTGTCGTTTCCCGAAGAAGAGCACCGAGGAATTCGGCCGCGAGAGACATGGAGAGAGAGAGAGATAGAGAGGGCAGCCATTTCTAAGTACTTTTGTTCATGCCCAATGGTAGCCAACGAGCCACATATGGCTCGCCAAGTCTTCTTGGTTTGTTAAATTCACCAACCGATCGATAAGATTCTTTTGATCGGTTGGTGCAAATAATCCGCGACCGCCTGCAGCTATGCAAATACCAGATGGGTACACTACTGCGGAAGCTCTCAGCTTTAAGGCCCATCATCCACCAAAGCGAAGATGAGTGGAGCTAGGAAAAAACAACCAACAGAATCGCCCTGCTCAACTTCGATGGACATGAATTCAGCGGTTGATTGGTTCGCTTTTCCCTGGCTCCGCTTATCTCTGCTTCGGTGGATAATGGCCCCAACGATGGAAGTGGCAAAGGAGGAGGCTCGTAGCCAGGCGAAATGCCGGTGAGTAGCTACTTCTGGCCTAATTTTCCATACATCACTCATTGGGTTCGGACAAATGACTCTTGGTGGCTTATCCATTGATGGTAACCATCCGCGACATGTTTAGTAACAAACAGAAGCAAAGTAATTCGTCCTAAGAATTTATTCGGACATTTGCACTTGACTTATCACCAAGTGAGCTGCTTTTACTGCCTCGTCCAAAAGGGGAACCATCGATACCGTTTGGTCATTGGAGGAGTCCTTGGTGATCGGGTCAAGATTAGGGCATCACCCTAAGGTCAGATTCTTAACAAGCGACCTCAAAAATGCCCAGGTACTAATTTTCATCTAAATCGAGTAAAGTTTTTGATTTTTGTCCGCCATATTGACGCCGGCATTTTGAATTTCTAAATGTTGACTTGAAATTTGCATTCAGCGAGCCCAAAAAGCCCCGAGTGAGGCTCCGATTTCAAATGAGAGCAAGTTAAATAGGGAAATGAAGGTTGACGCACTATTGCGTCAATGCCATACAGTGCACGGAATTGTTTGACGCACTATCGCCTTCAACGCCAACGAAGGGGTTAACGATGTTATCACATGGTACAGAGCCCCGGACGCCAACGTCCAGGCATCAATCTACCTCGGATTACTTCGATGATTAGAAGCCATCGATTTTGCCCCCCTAAATAAGAACAGAGAGCTTACCCTTCCAACGAAGAAGCGCCGATAACACTTTGCGGTGTCGTCCTGATCGATCCGAGGTTGCCATGCCGGCTGTGCCGGAAGTAACGCTCTGCCAGCCGAGTCGAGGGCGTGCCTGTGATCGGTACCGTCCACCCAGTATCCCGGTGGTGTCACGACCATCGGTGGCTGCTGCTGTTGACTGGAGGGTGAGCTCCTACCGCTGATCCCGTTCATCCCCGTGCCCGAGCTGGTGGCTGCCTGTTGGAGAGCCGCCTCCATGAGGGCACGACCGAGGGGTGCATCGCCGACCGGTGAGGGCGAAGGGCTCGGGGTGAGGGTCAGCGATCCTGGACTCGAGCTTTGCTGCTGATGTTGCCTCTCGTCCCGGGAGCTCTGCGACGCAACGAGAAACACGGAAGAAGCCTGTTAAGTATTTAGTGGCAGTGTGACCGCTCTCGGGGCTTTATAAGACCAATCATTGGGCCCTGCATAGCGCACGCTCCTGGAGTCTTAGATTCTTCGAACGCGATGGAACTTCGGGAGAAGTGCCAGACGCGATAGAAGTCTCTCGGTGCGAGAGTTCGCGTTACGTCGTTTCCACAATTAGACCAGCAGTAGCATCCATCCATTTGCTCTCATTTTCAGGCTTCGGCTATACCAGCAGCGCTATCTCGCTTTTCCTCTCGCACTCGCGTGTCTCCGAACACGCTAAAAATAATACACCCGACGCGAGCGCGCGCGCGCGCGCTCTCTCGAACGATCGAATCGGCAAAACAGTAAAGACTTTTTATTTTCCGTCGTTCACATTCCCAGGCGGTTCTAACATCACCCTGCACAGTCCGTTTATCGTACTCCGATGATGTTGAAGTTTGCATCGTTGGAATGAAACGAAAATTAGTTCTTTTTGAATGCTCAATTTTTTGTCTGGCCGCTTTAGACTACCCAAAATCACTCAAACGTTTTCACATATTTTTGTTAGAGATGTATGACCTCAATTCGAAAAAAAAGGCTTTGGTTAATAATACAAAGAAATGAAAAATGTACAAAAAAATCGTTGCATTCCAACGATGCAAACTCCAACGTCACGTACTGTGGCCAATTCTCACTGAAGGATACCGGACACGAGGGAAAGAAAACAGTTTAAAAAGTTATTCAGACCGCACAGGGTGGACCGCAAAAGGACTAATTGAAGGAAAATCTAGATGCCCCATAATCCTATATGTTCTACCATCCGTATTACTTTTCGAGAAAGAAGCATTGTTAAAAATTTTCTTTTTCATGTGTGTATGTGTTTCCTCGCGATTTTTTTTACTCGTGTTATCGTCATGGAGTGCACTGTTGAGCAATAACTAAATGTCCAGCTGTACGTTGAGACCTTAGATTTCGAGTTAAAAAAAAAGTCCAACAAAATAGGTCTGAGAGGGTAAGTCACCGAAGTTCAGATAGCGTGATCGCTTTTTTAAACTTTTAAGAGGAAAATACATACACAAAAGTGAAGAAGAAATGAAATTTAGGCTACAGGAAAAGTCGAGAATAAAATACTAAAAAATGATTTTTTCGCGAAAAGTAAGAAATATCGTCGAATATAGATGTGGGTGAATCGGAGAGGTATTTGAGATGACTATACGGAGATACCTATCCAAATCACGCTTATCTATGTTAAACCATCTTTTTGACTTTTGCCAAAACAAGCACGTAGTTTTTTTTTCGATGTTCCCTGTACCTGTAGGTATACGAGGAATCTAGATTTTCTTTTTGGGCGTCACTTTTCGGCCCACCATGGACACACACACACACACACAACATTCTTTTTCAGTTTGTTCCAATTGAATAAAAAACTATAGAAAGCGCAGTTCCATACCAGTAATATATATTTATATACACATGCATACACACACACACACACACACACGCGCGCGCGCGCGCGTGTGTGTGTGTTTGGGTGTGTGGAATAGTGCCTGACGAAGTGAACGGAGCCCGCACGACTTGACGCGCCGGTTATCGCGAGCTGCCCCCTTAAAGTCGCCAGGCAATGATAGACGGGTTAGACCAAGTGCGTACAAAGTGGCTGGAAAGCGACGGGAAAAGCCAACGCTTCCTGAAACGTTGCGAACGACTCGGCCCTTGTGTCAAGTTATATTTGGCATTGGGAGAGAAACTGCGAAGAGACGGGAACGTGTCTTTCACCATTTTTCTCTCTCTCTCTCTCTCTCTCTCCCTCTCTCTCCCTCTTTCTCTCTCTCTCCCTACCATTTTATTTTCGTCCGTCGTTTTTTCATTTTCTCTCCGGTTTCCTACGAGTCTCCACGGCAGTTTGGAGGCCCTCTTGAATTTAGAAGCACTTAAATTAGTGAATGGTCGTAGAGGATGAAACAGCAAGGCGGCGGCGCATGCATCTCACGATTTTACGAAGGCATCAGAATGCGGAGATCTTTGCCGCGCGGACGTGTTTTGCCGTGCCGGTGAATTTTTTTCTGGAGGCCACGGAATTGAAAATTTTCTGGAGCGTTACCAGAGTCCCGTTTTGACCTTCGGTGCAGATTCGAGACCCCGTCGTAATCATTTACAGCAACGCAAATGCAGTGCAGCAGCCTCGCGACCTACCCTATATAGGCAACTCTGTCGCAGGACATTCGAGCAAGTCCCGCAGCCCTCGCGTACATTTTCATTCAAAATCAACCGAATGTACGCCCTCGACATGCAACTAGTGACCGGTGAGTTATCCTCGTAAAGTAACTAGGAAGGAGCCTTTCGGGGGGCTAGTTACTTTCCCTGGTCCGTAAAAGCCATTGGGGATTATTTTAGCGAGTTGGGGCGAATACGTCGAGGCTCGCTATACTGTCTCTGGATCCTCTCAAAGAATAACTGGGTATATCCCTAAATAGTAAGCATGAATGTGACCTCAAGGTGACTAGAGATTACCTAAAAAATGACTAGAAATACCCTCGAAAGTAACTAGAAATTCCGTAAAAATTAACTACCCTTAAATGTGACTAGGGATACCCTAAAATGTTCTAAGAAACGCCTAAATGCGGCTAGGAATACCCCGAAAAGTAACTAGCAATATCCCAAGAAGTAACCACGACGTTGTTGTCTAAACTTGCCGATAGGATACATGTTTTTTTTTTACAGTTACAGCTTCTAGAATTGTCAAGAGAATCGTCCAATCTTGAAGCGTCTTGTAGCGTCGTTGTATTCTCCGCCGGCTTTCATACGCGCGGACGAGAGTAGCGACGGGTGGTAGGATGAGAAGCTAGCGGCAAAGGGGCGGGGGGGGGGGGGCACGCTTTAATCGCAACACAAATATTTGAACACTTGAGCCTTGCGGGGCGCACGATCCCGCGCTCCAACGTGAAATACGAAATTCTCTGTCGAGCAGGTAAAATGAGGACGATCTCAGGTGGCAAGAGGCGAGCTTTGAGTGCATCGCGGGAGAATTAACAGGAAGAGAGACAGACAGACAGAGAGAGAGAGAGAGAGAGAGAGAGAGAGAGAGAGAGAGAGAGAGAGAGAGAGAGAGGAATAAATTTATTCACGAACGCTTTTACCCCGCCATGAAAAACTCCGGGCAAAGTGATTCATAAATAGTTAATCCGTTTTCTGCTTTATTGAAGACATGACGATTTTCTTCGGATGGTTTTTCTTCTCAGTGCGTACATAGTGGCAAAAAAATCTAGACAAATGCATAGATCGAAAATGACGGAGACTGCGAGATTCTGGATGCTGTAACACAAATCTCACTTCTTTCATATCGAATTCGCTTGACTTTCCTCCATGCCCCGCGCCCGTCACACTATCCTTCACTTTCGGTACGCTCATTCCCTTCTCCAAGGCTACGAGAAACCTAGAGTGTACACACGCGGATACGTAAGAGACGACAGAGAAGAAGCGAGGGACGATAGAGCCTAGCCGAGCGTAATAAGAGAGTGCCCCGAGCGGGAGGTCGGAGTGAGGGGAGACTGAGAGAGAACTCTGTGCGCCAAGTGACTCATCGAGTCGTAAGTCGTCGTCGTCGTTGTGTGGGCGTAGGAAGCAGCGACGACGACCGCCACGATTCGATCCGACGGGCGAGAGAACCAAGATCCGACACCAACTTTCCTTCTATCCCGTTGAGCGCGCCTCTTCGACCATGTCCTATTCCAATACATCCAGCGAGCAGTTCGCGGCTTCGTGTCCACGCACGAGAGACAACAATAATCGCGTGAAATGAAAATCCAACTGCATATACTGGCAAATCCTCTGTAAGGGTGCGAGAGTTGCACGGTGTCGTTTTTCATAAAGATTTCGGCACAGCTGCCACCGCCGAGTCATTCAATGGGAACGACAGCTAAGGAACTTTGTGCCAGAGAGCTAGGTGGCCCTGATTTTCGTCAGTGTATTGGTGAGAGGAGAGCGGAAGTATAGCTGTCATTGGGAGACACAGGCTCTTCGCTAGGCCCTGGCTCACCACTACACCCCCCCCCTGTGCTTCCGCCGATACCTCCACGGTATTCTGCCCTTCCCACTCTACAACGTCAGCCGGGCTTATCTCCTCCCTTCTATCCTGCTCAAATTTCAGGATACGCAGACTCGGTAGACAGACGACGAACGCGGCTATCACGAAAGTTCCAACTTATAAACTTTGAAAGGAGACGGGGAAGGGGCGGACTGACACTACGTACATGCATACGTACATCGTAGCCCGGGAAGAATTTTGTGGGAATAATAGGGAAAAAGACGGATGTTTAAAAAAAAAACATGGATTTATTATGCATTAACAATATGTGCACTCATATATAAACAATATTTATATATAAAAGTGAATTAACATAATGATTTCTGTACGCCTAGTCCCTGCTTAAGGATGTTGAGTCCCTATGAAACATGTTAATGTTAATTGTTCAATAAATAGCTTCTTCATCATCATGAAATTTTTACACGACCTCCTGAATACTTCATGTAAAAACATACCAAATTTTCCGAATTCTATCATCATTACTTCAACCTCCTTAAGGGTTATAATAAAAAATGCATGAGAAAATTCGGAAAATTTCGTATGTTTTTGTATGAAGTATTTAAGAGGTCGTGTTAAAATTTCCCGACAATTAGAAAGCTCGTTTTTAAAAATTAACATTTTGTTAAGAACAATTTTTGAAAGAACTTTCAAAAAATTTATCAAATAAACTTCGTTTTGTTTCCGTTGCTTTCAGTGTATTGTAGATATTATAAAATTGAGAGGTCAAAAAAAAAACTTATTCGAAAGTTACATCAGTTTCCATGAAACAACATTTAATTTGTGAATGTTAATTGTTCAATGACGAGCTTCCTAATTATCGTGAAATTTTTACACGACCTCTGAAATACTTCATACAAAAACATACCAAATTTTCAGAATTTCATCATTTGCGATTTGGGACTCAACATCCTTAACCTAGTGCTTTGGATGTCCCTCCATGTACGTCTCTACGTTGTATTCGCTGAGGAAGTTCTTGCTATGTGTGTACGTTCATCATTGGTGACAGTTGTTACTAGTATTTGGCTTATGAATAGGAAAATGGTTGTAGAAAAACCTATATTTACTTTCCCTTTAAGGTTCTCTGATTCGAGGTCGATCTATTTCAGTTTTTCGAATTTGTCGAGTCTTCGATGTATTATTTTTCTGTCCGTAGCCGACTGCTCTAACCACTCGGCTACGATCAGGCTCCTCGCCACAATCGTTCGAATCGCCGTTGCATCGATACAACCTTCCAATATATACGTACATATTCGGATGTGGGTAAACTACAGCAAATTCGGAATTATACCATGTGCTGATATTGTTGAAGGAAATTGGGTGGATTAGATTGTTAATAATTCGTCGAAATTGTATTTAATTTTTTCAAAAGACGTTTTTGGCCGGGCTCTACCTTTAAAAGAATTACATCAAAGTAACTTCACGACGAGGAACATTATATGTATATGTCAATGCAAGCGTAAGAAGTCGTAGAAAGCGCGCACGCCCTCCAGAGAAGGTAGGTATAGAAGGTACGCAGCAACGCGACCAGCCGTTTTTTCCCCTTAAATGGAAGCCCGTTATATCCTCGTCGCCTCCTGAGCAGGGATGGGGCTGAAAATGCTGCAGGCGGAAACGACCAGACAGGGAGGTCGTCGAAGAAAAAATATTGCGCGGGGGTAGAGAAAGAGAGAGAGAGAGAAATTATATAAAAAGGGGGAAGAGAGAGATGAAAAGGTACATCTCGCGACGCAGCCGAGCCCGCGTGTATTAATAACGCGCAACTGGCGAGAGGGACTCTGTCCGTTTCTCTCGGGCCTGAAACTAATGAAAGAGGACAGACAGATATCAATGTCGCGATGGTTGGGAAAATCCCCTCGAGAGTAAGAGAGAGATAAGGAGACATTTAAAAAAAAGGGAGATAGAACGAGAGGGTGCATATAGACGAGTCGAGAAGGAAAGGTAAAGAGCAAGAGAGCGGAAGATCAACGGAAAAAACACGAGAGAGAGAGGGGGGGGGAGGAAGATTCTTTTTAACCCTTGACAAGCCCCAAACAGGGGTGGATGGGTATACGAGAAGAATCTACGCGTGCGAAGCAGGTATTTTCATTACTACGCTCACTCGACCCCAGGCAACGGTTTTTCGCAAATATTTTTTGGAAATATCAACTTTTCGCGGGCATGACCGCGGTTTTGAAGTCAGCGGTCAATTTCACATAGGATATTTCAACCCTGATTCATCAATCAATTTCACCCGAAAAGTCCACCCCGAAATCACGGAAATCGCCACCCAACGGGGTGTAGTAGTAGGCTTGGGAAACTTGGCAAAATCCGACAGGGCGCCTTTGGGCCGATCCAACGGATACAGGCTGGCGGGCGTGGAATTTTCGAAATTCATCGTGTTGGGGGAGCCTGGTACAGGCAAGAGAAAGGCGATGGCGAAGATGGGACGGTTCTCGCCGTTGTCAGTGACACTCTCGCGCTCTCTCAATGAATTATTCAGCACGGGCATTGTTAGACGCGCCCATGTACGTAGTACTTATACGTCGAAGGTGTGCCGAGAATTAAATTGACGCAGTACACGAGAGAGAAAGGGCGAGAGAGAGAGAGAGAGAGAAGTTTCCGGCTTACTAGCCTCCGCCCGTCCCTCGCCGCGCGCCGCCCACCACATGCCGTCATATGCGATACCCGATAATGCGAATACATCGTCGATACATAAAAAAAAGCACATGCCAATAACTAAATGACCGAGCGGGAGACGAATGAGAAAAAAAAATCCTTAAAAAATCCAACGACGATATTCTCCTTGCTCCGATTACAGCACGAGAAAACAAGGGACGAAAAAAGAAGAAAAAAAAAAAAAAAGAACGCGTGCGTGTACTCTGCGTAGCCGAATTCGGAAGTCGGCCATTTACGGAGGCGAAATAAAGCAACGAAGGAATAAAGAGAGGAAGGACGAGAGAGATAGACAAGACACGTGTGCGCGGACTGTGCAATAATAAGGGGGTCAAGGAAGAAGAAAAAAAAATAATATTCGTACGCGAGACTATTCATTCGACGTTCACCTTTGCATCGATAACTTTTTTTTTCTTTCTCATTACGAATTTAGGGTCGCGGCCTCGTTTAGACTAAACCACAATGATAATTTTTTACACAATCGCACCGCCAATTTTCGTTATTTTCGTGTCGTCCTTTAGCATTTTTTTTTCTTTCTTTTTGTTCTATTCAAGTAAAGAGATTTAACCCCTTTGGTGGCATTGACGCATTAGTGCGTCAAATAATTCCGTGCCTTGTTCGGCATTGACGCAATAGTGCGTCAACCTTAATTTCCCTATTTAACTTGCTTCGATTTGAAATTGGAGCCTCACTCGGGGGTTTTTGGGCTCGCTGAATGCGAATTTCAAGTCAAAATTTGGGAATTCGAAATGGCGGCGCCAATATGGCGGACAAAAATCAAAAACTTTACTCGATTTAGATGAAAATTGGTACCCCGGGATTTTTGGGGTCGCTTATTACGAAGCTGAAGTTTAAATTTGAAAATTCAAAATGGCAGACGGAAATTGAAAATTTTACTCGATTTAGATAAAAATTGGAACTCTGGGATGTTCGAGGTCGCCTTTTTACGAATCTGAACACAAAATTCAAAAAATTTTAATGGCGGACGAAAGTGAAAAAAACAGCTCGATTTAGATGAATCTTGGTACTCGGGGGTTTTCCGGGACGATGAGTGTGATGCTGAACTCAAAATGAAGGAATTTTTCATAGTGAATTCAATAACATGGAGCACGATACAATAAATAGGTGGAAACATATGAAGCTCGAGTATCGAGTTTCACCTAAATCAATCTGTATTATTTGTATTTTCATTTGCCGCATATTTGTGTGTATAATAGTGGGAATAATCATTTACAACTAGGAAATAATACATATATCGTATAATAATAAAAATAATAAATACAAACGATCTTAGTACATATTTATATTCATTCAGCTCGTTGTTATTTAATACCATTATCATTATTTTTATTACAGTTTTTTAAATCAAATTTTCGTACAGATATTGTTATTATACCATATATACAATATATGATATAATAATAATTCAATTATAACAATAGGAAGAAGTATAAGCTCGGGACGTGAGCCCCGTAGCGTTAGTGGTAATAATCCGAGAACAAGCGGCACACAAATATAGACCCAGGTATGTATTTTTAGGATAACAAGAGTGCGAAAAGGAGGAAGCGACGCGAGAGGGACGGGAGCGGACTCGAGTGGATTGCCCGATCCCATAGTGCGTCTCCCTAGGTGGTCAATAATACCACGACCCAATTATATCCTGGACGTTACGTTCGCGTTGTTTACTGTGCGCCCAGTCGTGTGTGTGTGTATGCGCGCGCGATTGTGTTTGTATTCCACTACCGTCTTTGTTCACTCGTTTAATTTTCCCATTGTGGGGAAAAAAAATTGGGCCAACATTGGCAAAACGATTGACCGACCGATGTGTGTGTTCGTGTGTTCGTGTGTCTCTCTCTCTCTCTCTCTCTCTCTCTCTCTCTCTCTCTCTCTCTCTCTCTCTCTCTCTCTCTCTCTCTCTTACTACTTGCCTCCAGCGGAACATTAATCACGTGCTTTATCGCTGTAAAGTTATCTCGTTGCGGTTCGCTCTTATCACGTCGAAGATTACAAATGTGAAAATTCGTGAGGTCGAGGCGCGACCGGACGTTCGTGCAAAAATGCGAAAGGCAGAAAGCAAAATGATAATTTCACAACAGGTGAGTGTGTGTGTGTGTGTGTGTGTGTGTGTGTGTGTGTGTGTGCATGGCGTTGAAGTTCGTATCGTTGGACTACAACGATGTTGTTTTTTTTTTTTCGTTTTTTTTTTTTCATTTTTATTCTTACCCGAAGCCCTTTATGCAAATTGAGGGCGTATATTTCTAATAAGAATACGTAGAAACCCTTCGAACGATATCCACAGCCTGAATAGGCGAAAAAAGATTTGAGAAATTAAGAGGGTATCCGTCTGTGGAAACTTCAAAAAATCGTTTTTTTTTTTGCATATTTTTGTAGTGTGAACTTTTAAAAATATTTCAACACCAACAGGATCTTAAAATTCTAAAAATTGACAAAGTTACGCCTATTTTAGTGGAACAGTGTGCGTCGGGTTTACCACGATTCGTCGAGTTTGAACGCGATTATCTCGAATCTTGACACGGCGGGATTGACATCTCGAGTAATTTTCACACTATTAATTTGAAATTGCGCAGTTAGCGTTCAAAAGGTAGTCATTTTGGGTTCACGATCGCATTTTCTTATTGGAGGAGTCATTTTAATAACAATGACTTCAGCATGCTATTTTTCGAGAGAAGAATGAGGTTTTCTTTGGAGAAGCTGCCATTTTTTGTATTTTATTTGGACAGTTGGATATATTTGAAGAAAACATTTTTCGTTTGGGTTTCAAATCACATTTGTGCCTGGCAGAGACGTGGCCGTTTCGGGCCTCACTGCTGGAGGACTGCAACGCCAACCGCAGCGCGACGAACTTTTTGAAAGATTTTCTTCCGCAAAAGTTACATTGTAACCACAAACATGTGTACAACGTGCTGGGAAAAAAAATAATTTCACCCAACTAATGTGTAATCAGAAAAAAATTCATCATTCTGACCCTTCAAATTGGGCTGCCAGAGAGGGATTTGTCGATGAGGGGTTACGTGGGTTGGAACATTAAAAAAAATTAATTAACAAAAACAAATTATTATCTAATAATGCTATAATACCCGCGCCAATTGAACAACCTTATACCTAAAATGAACTAACCGTAACCAAAAGTTCTGTGTTATTTGGTGTATAAGAAAAATATACTGTAATATTATAAACAATAGTAAATCTATCACTACGTATTTTGGCGTATAATAAAAATCTACATTCATACCGGTCGGCTATATACTATATATATGCGCCAGGTGCACCGTTCGCGTACGAACCCAACGAGGGTGGCCCTCGTCCTAAATTGGGACTCGTCGTTTCACAGGAGCATTACCTTTCGCACCTGGGCTCTTGGCCTGCCGGAAAGATACGAAGAGAGCGACGGAGCGAGAGCGAGAGAGAAAGGGAGAGAGAAAAAAGAGAGAAAGAGCGAGAGCCAAAGTATACAAAGTGAACGAGTGCCTGCTGTCTATTGTAACCCTCATAATTCGTCGTTGGCAGTTGTTCAACGCCAACATTCAACGAAAGAAAGAGGGAAAAAAGGAGAAAAAGAGCGAGCAGCGAACCGAGTCCTAATACTCTCAAAGACCAGAAGACCGGGTCTCCATGAGCCATTTCCGGTGACGAAGCTTCCTATTTATGAGACGAGAAAACAAGCGAACAAACAAACAAACAACACTAAATAAGATCCCTAGGTGAAAGAAAGAATTCCCCTAAGGATAAGATACAATAAAAACCCTAGGCAGAAAAAAACTAAGATTCCTCGACGACTCTACGATCTTGCAAATTTTTCTAAATTGAAAAAAACCGCTTCCTGTCGCAAGCTTTCGGAGGGGCAGCAATTTTGAGGAGTGACGTAGCCCAGACTTTTTTGCAGGAGAAGCTCGATGAATCACGGAGGATTCGATCGATAATTTCTTCATGGGGGTGTCGCACTTCTTCGCATATATATATAGTGCTAAAAAAGCGCAAGAACGAAGGAGGAAGACACTACTCTCGTTAAACGGAAACGACATCGTCTTTTCTTTTCAATGATTCATCCAGCATGGAGTACGTATTCGTGTCACGCTCTCTCTCTCTCTCTCTCTCTCTCTCTCTCTCTCTCTCTCTCTCTCTCTCTCTCTCTCTCTCTCTCTCTCTCTCTCCTCCTTGGTCCTCTGGCAATGATGAGAGAGAGAGAGAGAGAAGCTTTAGACATAATATTAATAGCAACGATAAAACTGATATTTGTCATTGTGATTGAATATTTATAATTAAAATGTGTGCATGCGCGCGCGCATTAGTGTCTGTGTGGGTGTAACGTAACTTAATAATAGTAACAATAATAACTGCTGCTAATTTATTATTAACGAATCGTTCAGTATATTACGATTTACGTTGAATATTAACAAAAGAAATGGTAGCAATAATAACAACAATAATTATAGCAGTATTCAACAATGGTATTAATATAATGGAAATTAATAATGACTAATATTAATAAATAATCATAATTAGAACGTTTACAATAATTATTTATAATTCATTGTTAATATGAACAGCAACATCGATGCGCTTGCTGATAATAATGATAATAATTCTACCGTTTATATGGGCGTATCTATAAGTGTCATGTAGTGGTATCTCTATTGGCCAAGTGTCGGAAACTCGGACGAGTTCTCCGCTCGCTCAAACCCGTTAAGGAAGGGAAAAAAGGAAGAACGTAAAAAACGAAAAGAGGAGCAACGAGAATGGCCTCGTGCCAATGAGCAGCCTTTTCCATGCTGTGCTACGTGCAGACATTTTTTCCCGTTTTCTCCTCGTCTTTCTCATTCGTCTGTTTGTATTTTCATCGATTTACTATGTTATTGCTTCTGTTTTCGTTAGTTCCTCTCTTCTTTCTCTATACAAAAAAATGTACGAGTGACATAATTTTATGATTGACTTGGAAAGATTTTGGGGATGTGGGAGGCAACGGTAGGAGACACAGAGAAGGGCGAGGGGCTACGAGGGAGGGTGAAATTCCCTTAAGGGTAACGAGAAAACGGAGGAAACGCGACAGGTACGAAATGGCGATGAAACGAACGGTCCGAGGGAGTATTCGAGACGCGGAGTGCATAACGGTCAACGGGTAAAAATTGCGAGAGGGGGGGGGGGGGGGGGGTACGAGGGAGCTGTCGAAGCAAAGCGGCAACTACCTACGTCGCGAGCTTTATAAGGACAGGACAACAACCGCGGGTAGTATACAGCCCGCAATAACGCGAATAATGCCACGAATTCGGCTGCCTTCGCCCAACTATACCCGACGAATATTTTATTGTGAATCCAATCGAAAATCGATATTATTATTATAGCCATAATCGTGTCGTTATTTCTGTATTTCTTTGGTACACTTATTCAGTGTAATAGTAGTTAGGTTTTGACCCAAGTTTTTCTTCTCAACTAATTTTCTTTCTGAGGAGGTTCGTGCACATACTACCTTAAGAACTAAAGAAAAGCTACTTCGCTTTTCACATCATCAAAGGTATTGATAATTGATTGGGATGATACTAATACATCTGTTGTAATTCTACGGCAATTTACAGCAATTTACTAATAGTAATATAATCATCATCGCGGTGGGGAATACCTGGAGTAGTGAAAACTACTACTAGCAATCATTATAAGTATAACAATATGGCTGTATTGATATAGTTATAATAACGATACTCTGAATATTTATATTGATATTGTTATCATCATTATACGGATTCATAATCATCGTGTTAAAAACGCGATAGTAACAGAGATACTGTAAATATTAATATCTATAATTATTATTATTATAACTACGGTTATAATATCAATAATGAATTTGAATAGCAATAGTGTCAGCGATTTTATTTATTTTTCTTATCGTTATATTTTATTGCTCCGGGAAACGCACTTCCTCAGTTTGCGCTGAACAACATTCACCTCCTTCAGTCGGTTAGTAAAGTATTATAGTCGATTAGTAAATTAGAGTCTATAATTAGTAAATTATAGTTACTATATTGTAGTCGGTTAGTAAAGTAAGTATAGTAAATAAAGTAGATATAATATTAATTATCAATTAGATTATTATCATTATTGATGTTATTATTAATGCCGATGAATTAATTTTCTCGAAAAATACTGCTCCGATCAAGAATTGAGAATAGTGAAACTTTTAGGGTCCAAAGGGGGGTGTTAAAAAAAGTTTGGTCAAAAATTCAAAATGGCGACTTTAAGATGGCCTACGTGGTTTGTAACAATGAAAACAACTTTTTTTCACCAACAAATTTGTCAGGACAAGACTTACAACGCTTGGAGATTTTTTTTTACAATTTTCATCATTTTTAGGTTAGAACACCATATTTTACTGTTTTAGCGCTATCCAAGGCCTACCACGAGGAGGTGAAGTCTTTAACATCCCAAGTGTAAGTGGACGTGTGAGTTTGTTTGGGTTACGTTCAAGGGTGTTTCGGTTATCAAACACACCCAAACAAACTCACACGCACTTAGGATGTCGAAGAACTTTATACCTCCTCGCGGTGCATCCCAGATGGCGCTGAAACAGTCAAAAATGGTGTGTTAACCTAAAAATCATGAACCTTGTAAAAAAAAATATCCTACAAAACTTGTTAGTTTTGGCATAACAAATTTTTGGTGAAAAAACGTTACGTTTCCATTTTGAAGGCCATGTCGACCATCGTAACGTCACCATTTTTGGTGTGAGGTTTAAAAAAAAAGTCGAACGTCCCCTTTCGAACCCCCCTGAAAGTTTCACTACACCCGATACTTGATGACGGAAATATTTTTCGAGATAAAGCAGGTGTCAGAATGGGACACCCATCCAAATATTGCTGAGAGAGCACCGCCACTTTCTCTCTCTCTCTCTCTCTTTCGCTAATCTCACCTGTGTGACTAATTTAGTGAGAGTATTTGTGGTGTGCGATTGGCCCGGGCCCCTCTGTTGCTGCTGTTGCTGCTGCTGCTGCTGCTGTTGTTGCTGCTGTTGCTGGCCGGCGTCCGATCTAAGATCGTGCCTCCATCTCAAAACACCCATCATGACAGTGACAATGCGTCTCACTCACTCACTCACCCGCCCAACTCGTCCGTAAGGGGAGCGAAAAGATTGTGACAAAAGCAAAAAATAAACCAACAGAGAAAAAAAGTATGTCAGGCCAACGGGGGGGGGCAGAACTTGCGAAAAGATTCCGTAAATTGGTGAGTTTGCATTCCGAAGCACGTGTTTCTTTTTTCCGAAGACGTTCATCCACTTTGAAAGAGAGGAGAGAACAAAAAAAAAAGGGGGGTAGAATTAAAACATCGAACGGAGGCACGCAAATTTCGAGGAGAATTCGGTAGAGAAGAATCGCGCGTGTTGGTTGATTCTCTCGCATTGCTTTTTCTCACGCCCGTGTACGTTTCTCACGGGACAAGGGGCACGAACGACGACGCGACGCAACACACAACGAAGAAAAGGTGAAAGAACTCTCCCGCGGGTCTCTCCGCGATGCGGGAACAACCCTGCCGCCTCTTCTCTCAACGTAAATATAGCCTCCTTTCGCGGCGCCAATCCTTCTTCGTTCTATTTCATTTGATTTTTGCCTTTTTGCCCTTTCGGTTACCTTCTCGCCCCTTCGTCCGCGCTATGAGCAGCCCCAAGAGCGATCGGGAGTATTTATCTCCGGTTTTCACAATCACTCATCGACGCGTTCTCACACATTCGCTTTTTACCGAGGCGTTTAGAATTTTAAAAATGTTATTCAAGGCAGATTTAGAATCTTGTGCCTCGTCTTTTTTTCTGAATGTTCCAGCGTCTATTATTTTTCTTCATTTTTTGCCGTTTGGGCAAGTAGTTTCATTTTCCTCTGCGGTTATTGTGATTATTCTTCTATTTTTCTGCACGTCTTCTTGATCTTTTCGATTCTTCTTATTGAAGAAGAAGGAAAAGATTTGTTCCACATGTCTTGCGATTGCTGTGACATTAACCAGCTTGCGGGGTGCAGTACATTTTTTACATTTTTTTATTCCGCATAAAATATATCGAAGGCTTTATCGCATTGAGGGGCTAAGAATATTCTGTAAAAATGTCAAGGCCGTATCTCTAATACGTCCCGAATACGGCAGCCTTCTAAAGAACAACCGCTCGTAGGTATAAAATGCCCCAGTCAAATATTTAAACGCGTTTTTTTCGAAATGAGATTTTTCAAATTTGCTGACACTGTAACTCACAGAGCAATCATTCGATTCGACTTGAAATTTGAACTGAGTACTCTGAATATATTTACTCTACGATGACGTAGGATATTTTTGATTGGATGAAAATTGACGATTTGGTATTGAAAAAAAAACGACCATTTTATAGGCAAGAAAACAGACGTTTTTTTTTTTTTTTTTCATAATTACGTCATTTTGTTAGATTTTGATATTTTTCGAAAATCCTACGTCACTGTGCAGGAAATACCTTCCAGTTTAACGACATTTTTTCCTTTTTACGTTTCAGCTACTCAATCGGCCGTAAACATGTCAGCAGTGGAGGAACTTTTTTTTTACGCCTCTGAAGGCAGCGCATAACTCGTTTGGATCTCAATATTTTTCTATCAAGAAATTATGTAATATAGGTCAAATATAGCCAAATATATTCTTAACTTTCCCAAAATCACCAAAATTTTCAGCGTTCACACTGGTATAGCCCCCTTAAGATTTCCCAAAAGTGCTCGCCCGTTCATTCCATGCCTACGGCTAGTTTAGAGATATTTGATAAGCTAATTCGCGTAGTCTTCAGCCTGCTGCGTGGAGTCCCTTGAATGTCATTCTGTATTCTCTCAGTTCTTTGATTATTTTTCCTTTCAGCGTTTCTATCCACCAACCTTCTAGGCCATCTTCCACTCTATCCCCTCTCCAGTTGTCGGCTCCTTTCCGCATACTCTGCATGCCCAATTGCTGTAGCCTTTCTTCTCTGCCCCTCTCTAAGTTACCGCATCTCAGTCTTTCCCACTCTTCTTTTATCACTCCCCTAACGTCTTTGTCTTTCCAGAAAACCTCCCTCGCCAATTTTTCTTTTTATTTCCTTGAAATAATTACAGAATGAAGATTTGTCTATTCCTCCCCAATCCTTCTGTACGTCCAGATCTCTCCTTATCCCTATTCCTTCCTTCAGAACGTCTCTGATCGCCCCTGTGTCTCCATTATTCCTTATTAATTTCAGGATCCTCCCGTCCCCTGCCTCATCCATCGCTGTCCTCGACTCCTTTCCCCATCTTCATTTGTACCCGGTTTCAATATTCCTGAGTTCCTCCGTTAGGCAGATTTTGGACCGTCTGTCCTCGTCCATTTCCACAATTCGTAACAAGTAGTTGCTCGCGCCTTTCCTAGCTTCCCCTGTCAGCCTCCATGTTCCAGAGATAGTCCGGTGTGTTCCTCGCTAACCCCAATGCCGTTTTACAAATCTCCTTTGCATCTTCTCCATTTCCTCCCTTCTTCACCGTCCCCACACTTTCACCCTGTATTCTTTCCTCTCGTGCTCTTTTCCTGAGGCCCCAAATTGTTCCTGTATTTTTTTTTCATTCCCGCCTCGTCTCCGACTGGTCTATTTTTTCTTTGTCTCCATCCCATCGATTCTCTTTTTTCTATCTTTCATCTTTTAAATTTTTCTTCGATTCTTTTTCATCTCCTATTTTTTTCTTCCGTTCTTCGTTTTGATTCTCCATTTTTCGCTTATTTGTCTCTTTTGTTTCCAAAACTGTTTCTATTCTTCTTCGTCTACTATTTTTCTTCTTCCCTCCCTTTCCCTCCGCCACCTCTCGAGCTCGCCAGAAGCCAAAGGCGCGCGAGAATTTGTGCCAAACCCGCACAGTTGTTCGCTCGCAAATTTCTAGACACGCGAGGAAATCAGACGCGATCGACGATGTTCAACTTCGCACCCTTGTAACGCAACGAACATTGTGATTTTTTGTTACCTCCAATTTCTCTTAGCTACGAAAATCCCCGAACGGTGTTCATATTGGCTTTTTTTTAAACCTATAATGCAAATTTGCAGAAAAGATGTTTGAAATACTGAAAAGGAAGCAATGAAAAACGAATTTTCGTTGCATTCCAACGATGCAAACTTCAAGAGCATCGCGATCGTGGCGCCCTCTCGAAACTCTCGAGTCAGCTGACTTTCCGTATGGCTCTATAATCGCGCGTTTGAACGCGATAATCTTTCAGCGAAAAAAAGGGAATAAAAAAACAACAAAATCGCGAAGAAGCTACGGGGAAAGGAACCAGTCAGGAGAAACGAGAAAAGGAAAAAATTCAGATTCTCGTGTTATATCGGCGACGGGGATAGCTATATCGCTCTCGGAATTTGCGAAATGAGCCACGACGACGATCGGCCGACTAACTCAATAACCATATACTCGTGGAATTCCACGTTGTGCGGGCAGAGCGCGACACAACGCGCAGTACGCGCCGCCAGAGTTCTCCCACAGCCAAGCTGGTGGTAATTCTCGCGGATCTTTCGACCGCATCTTTCGAGCCACGCACGATTTTCTCTCGAACAATTTTCACGTACTCTCACTATTCATCATTATCCGTTATTATGAATCCTATTATTGCGCATTGTTATTAGTATATAAAGTAATAATAATAATGGGTTATTATTATTTTCATTATCGTTGTCATTAATTTTTTGTCATTATAAAAAAAATTATTAATCATTATTAACGTTATCATTCACGATTAATCATCAATCAATCGTGTTTCGTTGATTCCTCATTATTCCCTGTTTGCTTTCGTTCAATTATCGTCGATTATTTGTCATTATTACTATAGCCGCTCGATTTTTGCGATGTTATTTTTATCTTCAATTTTTTTTTCGCACCGTTCTCAGACGGAGAGCAGATAATCCTTATTCTTGTTCCCTCGCGCTTATTAGTCCAGTCATTTCGTCCGAAAAAAAGGCAAATAAAAGAAAATGAATTTGCGCTTCTAATTTTTTAATATGTTGTAGGGGATACCTAGAAAAGCTTAACTTGAGATTGTCGACCAAGCTTTCCTAGGAGCTTTCGCCGCCATCTTGGAAAACGCTTAAAATTTGTTTTTCGGCAATAACTCGGCTATCCGATGAGATTCGAAAATTTTTGTAAGACACTTTTTGTAGCTTTCTTTGTGCTCTACAATAACGCCTGAATCATTTTTAGCGTATCATGCATCGTTATCGAGATATCGATCGATAAAGTCAAAAATTTAGGACACAATTTTTGTTTTTTCCTTTTTTTTTCTTTGGGTCTTAATAAATATGAAAAATTGTGGAATTCAAACTTGTAGAGCATATTCAGACCTACAATTTCCTTCTTGGATTTTTTTATGTTGGACAAAAATTACGATCTCCAGCGCGCCGCAAAGTCGGTGAATCCACGCTCAGCGTCGAGCGCGCTCAAGTTAGTATATCGTATCGTGTTGAGTTTTTGCTGTGCGTAGTGTAAATCGAGGGTTCCGATATTCTGGGCAAAAATTTCGATATCTAGTTGGCTGTAAACTCATTATAACGGAGTGCCCGCATAGAGCGTCCGTTGGAGTTGGAGGGGTCAGGTATAAAGGGACCCTTTTGTTAGGGTCTACGTGTTGAAACGTGTTCTTCTTTTCGTAGCATCTCGGTTAGTTGCCTCGAGCCTTTCGAAGTGAGCACACGTGTTTCAACAATTTTGTGACCATGGGAGACTGTTTTATTTGTAAAAAAGCGTTAATCGACGACATTTATGTTGCTAAAAAAAGAGCTGTTCGAACTCTCTTGACGGTGAGTGAGAAAAGAGGACATGTGGACCATCAACGCATGCTAGAAAGTGTCGAATCTGTGAGTGTGCATAGGGCGTGTTACAAGAATTATGCGAACGAAAGACTCGCGTCGTTTGTCGCTCGTCGAACAAAATCAGTCTCGGAAGAACAGGAACCTGAACCTGAACCGGAACCCGAACATCAACAGCAGCTCGAAGACCGTTTCGATTTTAAAAATAAACGTTTGTTTTGTGGAGTACCGTTTTCCGATCAAACAAAAACACCAATGCATCGACGACACGCAATTCGAACGGTTCGAGAAAAGTCTATGAAAGATAACGTCCTAAAATATCTGCTCGGACGTAACGATGAATTTGCCGCTTCTATCGTCAAGCGTGTCTGCTCGGTACCTGATCTCATCGCCGTAGAAGCTCGCTACCATCGCGAATGCATGCATCGTGTGTACAACCCGCTACCTGAGGAGGGTGCGAAAAGAGGACGACCGACAGGTAACAAAGTCGACGAGGCAATGGAGGGGATTTACTCATTTCTAAAAGAAAATTCCGACGAATGCCAGTTTTCGATGACTGAATTAATGAGTCACGTAAATGGAAATTTTGTTCCGCACATAAAAACGGTTAAAGCACATTTAGAAGCGAAATATGGCGAGGACATTCTAATTATCGAGAAACAAAAGCGAAATTGTGTCGTTTGTTTCCGAAACACCGGATTTAAAATTCTTGCGGATAAATGGTACCAGGAAAAGAAGCAGAACTCTCACGAGGAACGACTCCGAGTTATTCGCGAAGCTGCTGCTATAATTCGAGAGGACATAAGAGGCGTCGTTTACGACAAACAAAATTATCCTCCCTCGGATGAATTTGTACGGGATGTCGAAGCCGCTGTTCCGGAATCTCTACAAGTTTTTCTTTCAACAGCAATAATGAAAGATAAACGTGGCGCACTGGACTCGTGGAAAAAAAAGTGCACATCGATTGCTCACGCAATAATTACGGCTGTGCGTCCTCGTTCTTTTTTCTCTCCGCTGCAGATCGGTGTTGGAACTTATCTGTATAAGAAATTCGGTTCCAAGAGCCTCATCAACATTTTATCGGCAATGGGGTTCAGTGCACCGTATCGAGAAGTGACGATTTTCGAGAATTCGTGCATTCATCGACCTGAAAGTGAAATCCTGGAAAATTCATTCAGTCAATTCGTATTTGATAATGCGGATTTCAACATAAACACTCTCGACGGCTTTGATGATGATGACGATGCTCTCATCGAATCAGCATCATTTCCAACGTTTCAACAGACACAACAACTCGAAGAGTTTACGGAGGACGAAGATCTTCAGCCTGGACCATCCAAGCGAAAAAAGACATGAAAAAAGTCCATCGTTCGTGTCTCGAGTGCAGAAAAAAATATTTTTCTTTCCGTTTATTTTGTTTTGTTTATTTTGTATTGTAAAAAAATAATATTTTTTACTGCACAAACAAATTATTTGTTTAATAAATTACTATTGTGTGATCCTTAATTTGTTGCTCTATGTACTTATTTTTTATCCCATCAATTTCCTGAACAATTTCCCATTCGATTCGACATCCAGACACAACCGAGCGAGCAGCTCGCTCGACGCTGAGTGTGGATTCACCGACTTTGCGGCGCGCTGGAGATCGTAATTTTTGTCCAACATAAAAAAATCCAAGAAGGAAATTGTAGGTCTGAATATGCTCTACAAGTTTGAATTCCACAATTTTTCATATTTATTAAGACCCAAAGAAAAAAAAAGCAAAAAACAAAAATTATGTCCTAAATTTTTGACTTTATCGATCGATATCTCGATAACGATGCATGAAACGCTAAAAATGATTCAGGCGTTATTGTAGAGCACAAAGAAAGCTACAAAAAGTGTCCTACAAAAATTTTCGAAATCTCATCGGATAGCCGAGTTATTGCCGAGAAACAAATTTTACCCCTTTTTTCAACATGGCGGCGAAAGCTCCTAGGAAAGCTTGGTCGACAATCTCAAGTTAAGCTTTTCTAGGTATCCCCTACAACATATTAAAAAATTAGAAGCGCAAATTCATTTTCTTTTTTGAATGTACGTAATGACTGGACTATATGCGCTTGATTTCTTTTGGTTCGTCCAATGCTCTCTCTCCCTCGCTCTCTGGCTCATAATCCGGCACGCGGAGACGCGAGGTCAAAATAGAAAGTGTTTATCCGGTGCGCGAGCCTCTCTCTCTCTCTCTCGTCCCGTGGCTCCATCCTTGTCTTCGTTTATCGCGTCTCTGTCACGTCCACACTCGGTCAGCGAGACCGAGCGAGGTAAAGGCAGATAAAGAGTTGGGGGGGGGGGGGGTGTGAGAAAGCACGTGCGAGAGAATCCAACAATCGTCGATCTTTTCGTGCACTCGCGCATCGACCACGTACCATTTTACACAATTATACGTATAAACATCACTTTTCAAGCGCGTCTGAAGCTAGTTCTTACAGTCCGCGCGCGCACGAGGAAGCGAGATACAAGTGTGCGTTTCCGCAAGAAAATTAATGCACATACGCGGCGCGCGCGCGTGCGCGTGTCTCTACGAAAGTAACACGCCCCGCGGATGCCCAAGCGATACTGACGCGAAGCTCGGGCCGAATTCTCTACCGAGGTCCCGAGGGAGCGCCGCCGCTCGTCCTAATACAGCAGCGCGAGAGAGAAAGATAGGTAAAGTGAGGAGGAGGGTAGGTAAGAGTGGGAGTGCGTGTGTGTGTGTGTGATAGAGAAAGAGAGAATGGAAATACGGCTCTGTGCGCCTTTTCGTTGCCTCCGCCACACTCCGCGCGTCTCTCAACGTCGATGTCGTTCTCGACGTCTTCGCCGTACCAGCCGGGTACAGTCGGAGCTTTCATAACCTCGATCGAGGCAATTCAATGCTCGTTTAAAATTGTACGACCCCTATAATGACCTGACGTTTGTACTTAGGGGGCGTCCATAAATTATGTAACGCAAAATTTCCCAATCACCCCCCCCCCCCCGCATAACAGAACCGTAACGCCTGGCCTGAACCCTCCCCCTCTATTCCGTTACGTAACGGGTACTTTGTCGTCAATAATAACGTTTTTTTTTTTTTTTTCAAATAAATAACTAATTATCAAAGGATTGGGTTTTTACTCATTTTATGAAGTATATATTCATCTAGTTTTATATAAATTTTTATGAATTTATTTTTTAATTAATCCTGATTTGGCGATGAAAAAAATTCTCTTCATTGTCCCATCGATATCTTTATGAAAGGTTATGTGTAAATAAAAAGTCAACGATTTATCGATATCTATACAAATGTAGCTATCGTTATGCGTAGCCGTTTTTTTATTTTGATTTTTTTTTTTACAAAATGTCGACAGTTTGGAGATTATTTTTGTATCTTCAAGGCCCTTTTTTGTACTAAAGCAATCTTTAAAAATAGTAATGATCAACATTTTTAAAAATCACTTACGTAAAACCCTTAGTCACTGCGATTACAAAAATGTTTTTAAAAAATTGAAAATCGGTTGATAAGTTTTTGAGCATTCACTGAGACAAGGTCGAAAAAAGTAGTTTCAAGAAAATCACGAGCAAAGTTTCCGTTCCGTTTTTCTTGAAATAAAGTTATGTTTTTTTTCTAAAATATTCATACTTACATTAAAGTATCGAGTCGCGGGCGATATGACGGTTTTTCATCGTTATTATATTTCTCAAAATAACAAGAGCTTGCACTTCAACTATTCTGAACGATGAGTTGTAACTTAAAAAACTGGAATTTGCTATTTCTGACAGATCTAAAATCGTGACGTAACGCAAACCTCGACCCCCCCCCCCCGTCCGTAGACCGTAACGCCAGGCTGAACCCCCCCTAATTGCGTTACGTAATTTATGGACGCCACCTTATCAATATAACGTGTTATTTATTCGAAAAGTACGAATATGTTTATTTTAACGTAAGGTACAAACATGGAGGTTATATGTGGCGCACAATATTCTATGAATGGAATAAACGGCGTGGACTTGGACGACATATTGTTTCAACAAGATGGCGCAACCTGGCACACTGGGCGCGAAGCACATTGGACTACTTTCTTCGTCGTTTCCTGAAAAAAAAGGTGCATGCCAATGATCCACAGACCATTCCGGAGCTCAAGGAAGCAATTGGACGCACCATTGATGAAATTAGTCCGCAATTATGGCGAAACGTTATGGAAAATTTCGTCAAAGGAGTGAACGTTTGCAAACAGGGAGGCGCCGGGCATTTATCGGATATTGCGTTCCACACATAACCTCCATGTTTGTATCTTTCATTAAAATAACCATATTCGTACTTTTCAAATAAATAATACGTTTTATTGGCAAATAAAAATGTCAGGTCATTTTGAGACACCTTATATTAGGACGGTGAATAAGTTCTCGCTGTTTTCCAATAGATGGCGTTACTAGAACTGCGTGCGTGAAGTAAGATGGTAACTTACCTATAAGGAAGTACTATAAGCAAGCTTGAAATTCAGGGTATGTCACTTCGCCGAAGTGTAATCAACTTTGTTTTTCTTCATAGTGTTGAACATGTCAAATTTCGTGCCAACAAAAGAGTATATTTTACTGCACTGCTTGGTTTTAAAAAAAATCTGCAGAGAGAGAGAGAGAGAGAGAGAGAGAGAGAGAGAGAGAGAGAGAGAGAGAGAGAGAGAGAGAGAGTGAGAGCGGTAAGGGGCTATACCAGTGTGACACTTTCAAAACATCGAATTTTTTTTGCATTTTTTGACAGTTTATACTTTCAAGAATATCCTGTAAGAATTTCAAGGCCGTATCTCTAATACTTCCGAATGCCAGCCTTCTAAAGAGCAACTGCTTGTAGGTATAAAATGCTCCAGTTAAATCTTTAAACTCGTTTTTTCGAAATGAGATTTTTCAAATTTGCTGACATTGTAACTCAAAGAGCAATTATCCGATTGACTTGAAATTTGAACTGAGTACTCTTGAATATATTTACTCTACAATGATGTAGGATATTTTTGATTGGATGAAAATTGACGATCTGGCATTGAAAAAACGACCATTTTATAGGCAAGAAAACAGACTTTTTTTCATAACTACGCCACTCTGTTAGATTTTGATATTGTTCGAAAATCGTACGTCATTGTACAGGAAATACCTTCCAGTTTGATGACATTTTTTTCCTTTTTAGGTTTCAGCTACTCAATCGGCCGGAATCATGTCAGCAGTGGAGGAACTTTTTTTTTGGTGCCGAAGGCAGCGCATAAGTCGCTTAGATCTCAATATTTTTCTATCAAAAAATTATGTAATGTAGGTCAAATATAGCCAAATATATTCTTAATTTTCCGAAACATTCAGTTGAGTACTTTTCTTCCAAAAAAATCCCGAAAATCACCCAAATTTTCATCGTTCACACTGGTATAGCCCCTTAATCGTAATAACAAGCACATTAACAACCACTATAACGAAATTGATATGAATATGTATACTTAAATAGGCTTATTACAAAATTTATAATCAAATAATCAAGTATTTATAATAAAACTATTGTAATTATAATATTATTTGAGTGAGAATAACTCATGAATAATAATCAAAGTTGATTTATTCTACATTGATATTATTATTATTAGTCCAATTATAACGACGATAATAATAATCATAATAATAACAAGAATGATAATAATAATAATAACGTCAATTGACAGTATTAATTGGTCTAATTATCACAATAAAGATGACAGTAATTATCGTAATAATAATAATTATTTTATATTAATAATTATCATATGACAATATAAATTATATTGTTATAAATATTGTTATTAGTTTTATCGTTAATCAGAAGTCGTCAACATTCGAAAGAAAAAGGATGCGAAGTAATGCCCTGTAGCATTAAATGACCCGGGGTATTAAAATCAATTAAAATGCCATTAAATTCTACGAGAGTGCCTACTCTATATAAATTTGGTGATTCTCTCTTTCGCTTTTTCTTCTCCCTCTTTCTGCCCTTCGCCCACGCTCTCTTTTCTCTTCTCTCTCTCTCTCTCCCTCCCGCCTCTTGCGCCGCCTGTTTCTTCTCAACACGCGCCGCCTGAAGCGTCCCTAACTCCGAGGGAAAGAAGACGCCCGGGACGGCAGGGGAGGGAGGGGGCACCCCTCACGGCGGGCACAGTCGAGGAAATGAGCGACTTACATCCCGCTAAAGATATCTATCTATCATCGACTCCCTTCAATCCGATAAACTCATTACCACCAAAAGATATACATATATATCGTACGGACGCTCGAAAGACCCATAATTATTCCCTCTCCCTTGGCGCTTCTATCTCAAATGCGATTTTCTCGGAATACAAAATACGAAATATCAAATTTTTTGATACCACGAAAAATGCACACAATTAACATTATCCGGTAATTAAGAAAGGATGAAGAGGCGCAACGAACCGGCGCGGAAGGAGGGGGGGGGCTATTAGTCCATTCGTACTGTACGCACCACCTGCGTGAGTTAACGACTACCACCCGTATACGTGTCCCTTCGCTCGAGTAAAAAAGAACCACCTGTGTGTGGGCGGGGGGGGGGGGGGGGGTGTAAAAAATCTTATCAGAACGTGCCGATATACGCGCAGTGGGATCGTATACTCGTCTTCCTTCCATATCCGAGTGAGAAACGTGGGAACTTCCGGTAGCCCGTAGCCATGCAAGGCACACAGGGTGTCCGGATACACGCGGTGTATGGTACCACGGTAACTTTGTCGATACAAAGGAAAGGACAAAAAACGAAAACAAAATAAAGCATCTAGCGAAAAAAAACCCAAAATTAAAATCCCACACACATTAAAGAGACCGTTTGCACAAAAAAAATCGTCACGATGTTAAGTTATTTTTGGAATGTGTCATTTCTTCCTTTTTTTTAAAGAGAATATTCGATTTGGTGTGTTTCAGTGCGCGTGGCGGGGGGGGGGGGGATTCGAACAAAATAACCGGACACCGTGTGCATATGTGTAAGCATATGCACGTACTACAGGCGTACATAAACACGTCGGTAAATAAATCCAGCGATATCTGGGAAGACACACTTTGTATGGATTTCACAGTGATAATATAACGTGGCACGTTAATTTCACGCACCAGGTCAGATCTACATGTTTGTGTTGGCGCGCGCACACACACACACACACATACTTATATATATCGGCGAAGTGCACATATCCTCGAGAAGATCGGACACGAGATTAATTGAGATTTATTTTCCTTTCTCCTAAAAGTGTTCCGACAACTCTTTCATTCCATATGTAGCCCGGATGTACTGGGCGCACCGTGGTGTACACGGAATAGAGAGAAAAAAAGAGAGAAACGTTTGAATCTCAACAGGCGCTGCTTGGCGGCTCTGAGAAGATCACGACAATGCATAGACGTAAAAAATCTAAAGCAAACAGTGTGTAGTTACGGAAAAAAGCGAAAAAAATGTATTAATGGCGGCGAGAGATTGATTGATTGATTGATTAGTTTATTATGCCTTGGTTATACCTTGAGGCAATAGAGTAAAAGTTCTATAATATAACAGTAATGTAATAATAATTAACAATGATATAGCATGATAAAAACAATATAATAATGATATAACCTAATAAAAACAATATAATAGTAAACTATAGTAGAACGCAATATGATAAACAATATAGTAGCAATCCGATAATAATTATAATAATATAACATGATTAAAACAGTGGTGAAAAAGTAATAATAAGAGTTATGATATAGATAGAAATGATAGTAGTAATAAGAGAGAGAGAGAGAGAGAGAGAGAGAGAGAGAGAGAGAGAGAGAGAGAGAGAGAGAGAGAGAGGCCAAAGCCAGAGTGGTAATAAGAAAACTGCCTCTTTTTTATATTTCTCAATAAATATTATCTCGTTCGACACATTGCGTACTACTTAATTTTTTCTTTGGTCGAATTTTGAAATCGGTGGCCCGCGCGTCTTCGCTGATGCCGTGGGCGCGTACGTGTATGTGTATGCGCGCGTGACAGGTGGTCGAGGTAAAAGAGGCCAGAGACATAAAAGCAAACAAGAGAAGGAAAAATCACAAAGCAAAACGACGCGCGGAGAAGGGCTTTTTGGCGTCTCCGGGAGACCGGAAGTAGGTCTCGTGCTCGTAGACTTTCTACATTCAACCTTCGTCGCTTTTTTCCCCGTCTCTCGCGATCTAATTTTCGTTTGTTTTTTTTTTAATTTACTTTCCTAATATTTTTTTGGCCGCTGACCAGCCGAATTATTAATGGCTTTCTTCAAGTGCACTTTCGGTCTTTAAGTCAACCGGCTCCATCTGCCTAGGTGGGCCAAAAATTCCATTTTACGAAAAATATTTTTATTCGATAGTACCACCTTTACCACACTTTAAACGTATATTTTCTCGAAACATTGTTTTCAAAGTCGGTGGACATGATATCTCGAGAACCACTTGATGAAATGTTTTCAAACGTACAGGAGATACGATGAGAAACATTGAAAGGTCGTTGACGATCTCACTTTTCAAAAATTGATTTTAATTTTTTTCTCAATAGTTACGTAAATATGACGACTTTTTTTCATAGATTTTTCATGCTCGTGTTTCAATTTTATTTGGGTTTGGGTTGGTTGGTTGTATTTGGGTTTGAGTTGGTTAGTTGTGTTTGGGTTTGTTTTTTGGGGTGATTTGTTTGGGCTTGTTTGTTTGGGGCGTTGTGCAGCGTGAAATTAGCCGCTCTCCGGACGAACAACATACGCTCATTCGTCCGATAACCGGACGGCTGGCCTCAGCGTTTTCTGTATTTTTTTATGATTTTTTTCAAAAGCTTTCAATATATGCACCTTCGTGTTGAAAAAGTGCGTTTCTTATTCACCAACCATTTTCCAGAGGAAAAAATTTGGACTCTGGCCATTTTTTTCGGTTCTTTAGGTAGATATAGCTCCTTAATATTCGCATCTGTCGATTCTCGTTTGACAATAATAATGACTTTAAATGCTTGCCCGCCCCACGAGCAATTAATTGCCGGAATTAAAAAAACGAGTGCCACAAGACAATAAAAATTAAACAAAAAACTTACATCATATACTATACTATGTTTGGTATGGTGAAAAAAAAAACAAGCATCCTTGAAACGAATGATTGATTTGTCGGATTGTGGGTACATAGAATAAAATCAATCATTCGTTTGAAGACTGCTTTTATATTGTACTTTTTGGTGATAAAACGCAGACTTTCTTGTCAGGCTAATACAAATTTAGTTCATATTTCTGGTTTTTCTTTTTCTTTTCAAAACCCTTAGGAAAGGTTGTCGAAAAGTTTATTCGATAAAAAGTAAAATTACAAGAGCTCCACGAAATAAATGTATTATTTTTACGGAGCGCTCAGGCGCGTTCGATTTTCCGGCACGTCCGATCTTCCAAACAATCGCAAATGAACGGTCAGACCAAAGTCCCCGCGATTTCGGTCTCTCAGCTTTCGGCACGATTTGTCTCTTCTTAGAGGACACAAATGGAAATGGAAGGACACCCAGGTTATCGAGTGCACGTACTTGCTAATCAAATCGCTGCCGATTTTTTTTTGTCTCTGCTCTGCGGGCCACGTAGACAAAGAAAACGGTTGAAAAGCTCGTTGAAGAGTCCGTCCCGACCTTTCTGTTATTATGTTTTTTTCGTATTCCACAATTGAGTTGTTAAATAAAAAATGTTCGTTTTTTTCTCTGTAATTAATATATTGTTATATAAAAAAAAAAAACAGAACGTCAAAAGGGTTTTTCTTTGAAATAATTCGGAAGATAATTATTAATTGTTTTATATCACGATAATTCTAACGCTGCGTCTAGACGTCCGGTTATCGAACGAGTAAGCGTACGTTATTCGTCCGCATAGGAGCTTAGTTCACGCGGTTCACGCGTACAACGCCCCAAACAAGCAATCCCAAACACATAAACCCAAATAAATCAACCCAAAAAACAAACGCAAACAAACACACCCAAACAACACGAAACCCAACAAACGAACCCGAACAAAGCCAACTGACCCAAACCAAACATACCCAAACGAACTCAAACAACATAGACCGAAACATCCGAAACCCAAACAAACGCTGGCGCTTACGCGTGAGTATATTCCAATGTGACATTTGGCGTACTATTGCATCTGAAAACGTCTCGAGCATGGTGAAAAAGTCGAGAGCGAGTTGAAGAGCTTGCGCGGGTTTGAAAATTTCAAAAAATCAATTTTTTTACATTTTATTATCTAACAGTGCATCGTGTCTATAATATTTTCCTCAAGTTTTATGTCCATCGGAGTAAAAGTCTAGGAGAGAGAGAGAGAGAGAGAGAGAGAGAGCCTTTGGGAACCCCCCTTTCGGAAAGACCAGCCGGGAGTGACGCATGTACTATATATTGCATTTTTCTCAAAGCACTATTTTTGAAATCGGCGGACACCATTTCTCAAAAACTAATGCACCGATATTATTGAAAATTTGCACACTTCTTAAAAATAGCATTGACTAGTGATTGAACGAAGATTTTTTGTTCGATTATACCTAATTTTACGAGGCTATACGTAGTGTAAATCGTACCAAAAATTCAATTATTTTGCACACAACTCTGCCAATAATTCAAATAACAATTTTTTTTTTAATCCTTCGTTCGATCACGAGCTATAGTATACTTATCTACTAATGGAACAAATTTGGTTTTTCAATTTCAGATAAAGCTATCATGAGTCATCGTCACCACCACGATAACACTCTTTTTTAGGGGGTCTCCGAAACCAGGTCTCACCGGCTGAATTCCCCAAATTTTTTGGTGCAATTTGTTTTCAATATTGTTGAGAATGTGCTTTACATTTTGAATAAAATGATTTTCATATTATATATATATATTTTTTTTAATAGAGAAAATATGCTTTTTCGGCTTCGAAACCCACGTAACTCCTTTACGACCCAATTGAACGAATACAGGAATTCGCGGATTAAAATTAGCATTGGAAGAAACTAAGATAAGAATAAAATCGTTCGGAAATGAATAGTCCAAGGTGAAGTAGCAACGAATTCGTCACGTTTGAATACATTTCATGCACGTGTTCGCGTGTCAAATTAAGTGGATGATGGCGCTCGCTCGTAACGAGCCATCACAAGATGTTCCGGATCTTTTTGTTTGTTTTTTTTTGTCCGAGAAGACGTCGCAAAGTATTTTACGCCGAAAATCACGTCGGGCAGAAGACGCGAGGTTATCAATCGAGACAATTTGGACCTACAATGTGGGGGTGATCGGCGCCATACATAACGCCCTCTTTTTCCATCGAAATCATTTAGTAACGGTTTGTACCGCAGTGTGTGCGTTTCGTCTCGCAGATACCGGAGCACGGTGAGTGCCACATACCCCAAAACGTGCGACCTGGTTTTCTGGATCGACAGGATCATAAAAACTTGCCTAATTTTTCCGTTCGAACTGAAACTTGGAGTTTTAAATTAAAACGTTAAACTCGTGTGCAGTCTTCGATTATTACTTAAAATGGTCGAAAGATTTTGATTTGAGTTGAAAAAAAATCGAGTAATTTCGAGGGGAACACACGTCTGGTCCACACGCGTCGTTCGTTCGATCGAGTCGGAACATTTTTTTTTAACCCGTTAAGATCTATAGAGTCGTTGGAACTCGTAAGTGATAAATTTCGGCTGTTTATCCGCAAAAGATTTTGAAAGTATTATCCCGAGTGAATAAAAAAATGTTCAAGGTATGATTCGAAGACTGCAAGGTTCAGGCTACCCATATCTCTTTCGAATTATTTTACAAACATTTTTTTCCGTAAATGCTAACTAATCGAAAATTATGACGTTGAAGTTTGCATCAAGTTTACACGCAATGTTGGAATGCGTCGATTTTTCTTGTTCCGTTTTCATTTCTTTTTTATTTTTATGCTTACCCGAAGCGTTCTTTTCTTCTACAAATTGAGACTGTAAATGTCTGATAAGAATACGTAAAAATATTTGAGTGATTTTTACAGCCTAACAAAAATTTGAATTGTGTTGCGGTCCAACGATGCAAACTTCACCATCATCAAAAATACCCAAGATAATTGAGCAGGTTTTCGTGTTTTTTTCTTCTATTTTAAACACTGGAAAAAGAACATCTATGTAGATGCCTTCTACAACTACTCAAATCGACCCCATGTATGTTCTACGAGCTTTTTTTGCTTATGGAGGGAAAAACGCATTTATTTATTTTTTTCGATTTTTCCTGTTGCATAGGTTTTCGTTCTTTTCTCTTTGGTCTATGTACTTTCCTTTTAGAAGTTCTTAAAAGCATGTATGAGTCATTCGGACTGGTACAAAGATTTTGTTTTCATCATCTGAACTTTAGTGACTAATCCTTTCAAGCTCATTTGTTCGACTTTTCATTTAAATCTAAGGCACCAACGTTGGTGTTCGGTTGGTCATTTACTTATTGCTCAACGGTGCACTTCATAACGATAAGACGAGTAAAACAAATCGCGAGAAAAGTACACACACGCACAAAAGAGAAGAATAAAAATGCCTCGTTTCTCGAAAAGTGAAAAAAATGGCAAAACAGACATGGGGGTGATAGTTATTGATACGAGGCATCTAGATTTTCCTTTTGGGTGTAAGTTTTCTACAACGATAACGACAATCGTTGGGTTTGTTAGAAAAGCAGTTGTTTCACGTTCGTCTAAAATTGCTGAGTGAAGAAACAATCTTTAGGTGTGCGAGTGTGATGTCGATGAGTGAAGATACGCGGAATCGTCTCAGGCACAGCAACATGACGAAAACGATCACGTTCTTCATCATTGGCTTCTTGATCCTGGGACCGAGAGAATGTCGGGGCCTCGGTGATCCCGACGATACGCAATCGTGGAAAACCGGGCTGTTCTACGAAGTATTGTGGCCGGTCGACGATGACACCTACGCCTTCGCCAACATGAGTGGTTCGTAAAAATGCCACTCAATTATACATTCTCATTGGTGGGGAAAAGGGAAAAAAGTTTTCGAAGTAAAACTATTGTAGTTGCCGACACATCGGTATTTTCTTACAAGGAACATCACTTATGTGTGTCTGCCTTTGATTTTATTGGAACTCATATACGTGATACATCATTGAAAACTATTAGACGCGTATTTTTTGATCGGCGGAAAAACGATTTTAAAGAGGGGAAATAGCCCCCAAAGAAAGGCTTGTCAGCACTTAATTTAATTCATTTTCAATACTTCTATAGTGGATTTTTCATCGCTTCACATTAGAAAAATGTTGGCTTTTGTTTCATTCAGATCGTTCAACTGCTCGGGGGTGAACCTGCAAAATCACCCCGTGACATGTATTTCTTTGTAGGGTAGTTTCCTTCCTTCCTTAAAACCGTTATTCTGCCGATAAAACAAAATACGCGTCTAATAGTTTTCAATGCTTCATCACACAAATGAGTTTCAATAAAATCGAAGGCTGACACTCAAGTTCCTTGTTGTCAAAGATATTCTATTGGGATCGTACCGCGATCTCTTTAACTGACGTACAACTAACTAGCGAAGATAGCTTCTTCTTTCGCTTGCACTGGCGAAGAAAAAAGGTCCATTGAAATCAACACGAATGGTTTATTGGCTGCTTTTTCATCCGAATAAACTGACGTTTTTCAAAAATCAACGTTCTTTTATTCATTTGAATCTACCAATCCAGATATGTGTTTCGAATATATTTATTTATTTTTATCAAGATTTATTTAACACTGCTGAGTAATAAAAAAATGTCTATGCTTCCTCTAATCATTTTGGTATTTCCTATGTTATCGAATAAAAAAAAAATTCTAGTCGTGTAGACTGAATGGGTCTATTCGGACTTTTTATTTTGACTCAATGAGCAAACTAGCAAACGCTCTGTGGCCGTAGTATGGCGCAGGGCCCGACCCTACTCCAGCGAACCATTTGCACTCCGAGTAACATTTTGCAAAAAATCAACAATGGATTCTATCGTTAGTGACGAAAGTACAATTTACCCTTTAAAACTGATGAAAAATAATGCTTTCGCCCTTAGAACACGTACTGTGGACAGCCGTATCGTAACTGAGTTGCGCGGTGTGTAAGGACCGCAAACTAGAAAAATTCCGTTTGGCGTCAAAATTGAATATTGAATGGAGACATCGGTATCAACACCTCGGATTTTTTTTTCTCCAAATTATAGTATATTCATACAAAAATCATCCGTTCATTCGTCGGTCCCCGACGATTCACTGTTCGGATGGTTCACGCTATATCTCTACGTTTAAATCAACAATGTTACGTGATCCGATACGTATTTGTTCAATCGTCTACATCAAAGAACGCTTGGAAAGGATTTTCTAAATGTTCTATTCGATAAAAATTGAATCGTAGTAGGCCTCGGGGCAACGAAAAAAATTCTGTCACTCAAATACGATCCTCGTTGAATCGCGTATAAACTTTTTCAACGGTGTAGCCCTCTCTTGTAACTTGTACTGCTTCAAGCTTTTTAGAGGGCCTTTCACGTTTCAGTATTAATCGAAGACATCGACAATATGAGAAGGTTGAGTGTGGATGCACTCTGTCTTCAGCCAATTTTCCCTTGGGAACACGACGCTTACTCGTGTAATAGTTACACTCACGTGAGTGAAAAAATCGGTACTATGGATGACATTACCAAACTCATCGAAACGGCACACACGAACGGTAATTATTAATAGTCTATCCGAAAACATTGTCCAGACAAGCCGAACTATTGACGTAATCAGTTAAAAGAACAATTATCTTATGGAAACAGGCATCAAAGTTATTTTGGACGTCGTACCATTTTACACGAGTGACCAACACGTATGGTTCCAGAAATGGGAGAAAAACATCAATCCTTATGCAGAATTTTATCGATCGCCGGTGAGGATATAACTATGCGTGTAAAATTGATCATTTGCGATAATGTTGACGCACGTCGACAGGAGGTACGCGAATCAATGATGAGAAGCAATTATGTTTTTTATTGAATGACTTTAGATGAAAGGATCAATCTACTGGACAATGAGCTCGAAACGGAATGCACCGTATGAGCATCAACTCGCAGCAAAATCACCCGATCTAAACTTGGATATGGATTCAGTTCGTCATCAGCTAAATGAAGTAAACATTTTTCTCAACCTTTCACAGTCGAATTTACAGGTGCAAGAGTAAGGGCGCCGCTAGGTAATGGACCGGGGGTGGGTGGCAAGATGAGGGAGGGAGGGTGGCAGAAATAAACATTTTCGACACTTAGACCCTCATATACATTTTTTTCAAATATCTAGGGGGCAACCGCCCCGCCCCCGAGAGAGAGAGGGAGAGAGAGAGAGAGAGAGAGAGAGAGAGAGTTCTATTGGATTATTGCTTGTTTCCAGGAACTATTCACATTTTGGTTGGATAAAGGCGTGGATGGTTTTCGCATCATAGGGCGTCCTGTGTCACATCTAGATTATAACGGAGTTACTATTATGCAATCGAATGAGAAATATTTGAACGAGATGCGCCAGCACGTTGACCAATGGACAAGAGAACACAACTCAACCTTTAAGTACGTATCTCAACGAGGAATATAACTGCAGCTCTGATATTATACTGGGAAAGAAAACAATAATAGTCTTAACGCTATAACTTCGACCGCATGACCTTCAAGTTTGAATCATTGGAGCTCAACGAAATGTTTTCTTTTTCTCCATGTTTTCTTATGTTTATCAATAGGCCTTCGATTTTCCAAGTAGCTTAAAAATTGTTTCAGTGATTTTCTACCGCAAGAATTTTGCGAAAGAAATAAAGGTCTTGTTCTTTGTTCTTCAAATGCTTATTGCATTCCAACGATGCAGACGTCAAGGCACCTCTGAGGAACGTGAGAAACGAAGCGTCGGTGCCCCCCCCCCCCCCCCCCCACCCGCTCCGCCCCCGCACCCATATTTGTTTCCTTTTCTTTCAAATCTCAAAGGCCGCGCGCGATTTTTTACAAGCGCATTATTCACTCGAGTAAATTGATTCGGTTCGCAAACCCTAATAACCTCAACGAATCTACGATCAACGTTTGGCCTATAAGAGTCCCGATAATACAGTCTCCCCGGTTGCCTGATTGCAGATATTTGGCGATCGAGCCCCTCGCGATTGGTTTCCCGAACGAGGATAGTTATGACGCAATGCGAGATACACCAGGTGTAGTGCGGTTGAACAAGCAGCTGCTCTCAATCAGCAATGAGACTAACTTCGTGAAGAGTGCCACGAGCCTCAAGGAACTCATCGTGAGCGTGCTAAGCGCGATACCGTCGAAATCGAGCGCCAGTTGGATGGTGAGTCGAGAAAAACGGCCAGACTTTGATACGGGAAGATGCGCGCTCTTCTTCGCAGCGTGCACTTTCGCCGCCCCGAAAGACACCTCCAATTGCCGACTTAATCTCCTTTGGGTTCGTATAGCTCTCGGATCGGGATCACTCCAGACTGCCGTCGAGAGTCGGACAGCAAAAGGCCGGTGCTCTTACGATGTTGATGATGCTGTTACCCGGTCAGGCGCACGTGCTCACGGCCGATGACAGGAACGTGGCAGACTCAGGCTTGATGACTGAATACAATTTGAAAAACGGCCCCCACAGTTACGTTTGTACTTTCGCAAGGATCACCGCGCTGAGGAAACGTCCCGTCTTCAAACGAGGCGACTATGACCTCAGGTCTCTGAATAACGACGCCGTTCTCGTATTGCGAAGGTAAAAACCGACCGATATTCGAACATTTGTCTTTTCGCGTTCTCCTTCCATCTCCGCCGTCGACAATCATTTCTGAACGGTTGTTTTTTTTTGCCTTCTTTCGAAAATACTTGTTTTCCTGCGGCTGTGTCAAATCGGCTGTTTCTTGCGTGTTAACGATCTTTTGAAAAAAAAAAAAAAAAAAAAAAAAAAAACGCCCGTCGTTGTTTTTAGAAACGTGTCCGGCACTGTTTACGTGGCCGCAATAAATTTGGCGAACACGGTGGAGACGATAAATCTGGGAATGTATCCGGACTTGAAGGAGCAACTAGAGATCCTCGTCAACACGGACACAAACGACACGAGTGGGTACGTATTTGAGGCGAAGTTGAACATGTGCCACGTGGCGTATGCGGGGGCGAGCGAGGTAGCCGAATCTTTCGAACAGAGATTCATCCGAGATTAAAGACATCACGGGCGAAAGAAAATCGTCAAGCTAAACGTCGAGGAATTCTCCGGAGACTGACACTTAGTATTTAGGGGTGGGGGGGGGTGGGTCGCTGAACCATCTCTGAGAAAACTCGTTTCGAAAAATTTGTGAGGTTAGGCTGACCTCGCACGTTGCCCTTAAGCATAAACTTCGATAACCGTGCGCGCTAAAATTTCTCCTCTTTCTCGTAGAAGATTGCAAAATCGAGATGCAGTATACGTGCCGCCAAGCGCCGGAATAGTCCTGAGGTCGGCTCGGACGACGGGGGAAAGCGGAGAAGGTGAAAGCGTCATTGACAAAACGTTCGAGAACGTATTCTGCAAGGAGCCCGACAAAAACAATAGCGTCCCGAAGGGTAGCGGTGAAAAGCCCACAAGCACAGAGGCAGTCGGGCCAGGTGGAAAAGGCGAAGGGGATAAAAATGGCGGAACGTTGGGCAAAGGAGGAAGCGATAAACCCAGCCAACCCGGAGAGAACGGAACGAACGAGACGGGCAAGGATGTTGGAAGCCCCAAGAAAGAAGGCGAAGCCAGAAAAAAAGAGGGACGCGAAGGAGATGGAAGAACAACGGGATGGGAAATATTGACGCCGGTTGGAAAAGTCTGGCGAACTATTGTTCAGCTGTGGACAGGATTTTGGGGGAAAAAATTGGAAACCGCCGTGCTCCCAAAGACTTATCGATGGAATCGCCAGTAAACGTATATAATACAATATAATAATAATGAAAATAGGAATAGTAAATCATAATAAATAATCCAAAGTGAATAATAATTGTAATTCGACTAACATACTAATAATAATCATTTTAGAAATAATAACGATGATGATTCAAGTCCGCGACGAGGGGCGAAGGGAGTGCATATTCGTATATGAAGCGCCGCTATCGTCGTGCATCAAATATCATATTATTATCATGTATTAAGGATGTCGAGTCCCTATGAAACATGTTAATGTTAATTGTTCAATAAATAGCTTCTTAATCGTCATGAAATTTTTACCCGACCTCCCGAATACTTCGTGCAAAAACATACCAAATTTTCCAATTTCTATCATCATTACTTCACCCTCCTTAGGGGTTGAAATAAAAAATGATAAGAAAATTCGGAAAATTTCGTATGTTTTTGTATGAAGTATTTAAGAGGTCGTGTTTTTAAATTTCACGACGATCGGGAAGCTCGTTATTAAAAAATTAACATTTTGTTAAGAACAATTTTTAAAATCAATTGAAAAAAATTTGTCCAAAAACTTCGTTTTGTTTCCGTTGCTTTCGGTATATTGTAGATATTACAAAATTGTGAGGTCGAAAAAAATACTTATTGCAAAGTTACATCAGTTTCCATAAGACAACATTTAATTTGTGAATGTTAATTGTTCAATAACGAGCTTCCTAATTGTCGTGAAATTTTTACACGACCTCTGAAATACTTCATACAAAAGCGTACCAAATTTTCAGAATTTTATTGTCATTTGCGATTCGGGACTCAACATCCTTAAGGGTAGTATGGGGATAAACTCGAAAGAGAAACGGAAAAGGAAAACGAAGCAAGGTGGGCACAGGTTGGTGGAGGCAAGTGACGTAATGCGACGGAATATAATGTATTGTAATGTAATACACGTGGTAACACGAAAACATCATAAAGATAGGTATATTAGTATAGTATGAAGGATAGATATGTAAAAAGCGGTACGCTATACGGCGGAATAAACGAAATCGAATATTATGCTGACGGAACTAACTAGGTGTAATCGAGGATTACAAAAATTTCGTGTGTATGCGTCTGTGTGCGCCTGTGTGTGAAATTAAACGTAGAAGGAGCATGCGGCGGCCATATCGACCCCACGCCCAATTCAAAGTACACTCCTGAAACGGTAAACAACTTTTTCGGGTTCGAACGAATATACGAATAAATCTTTGGCGATATTACTTGCAAAAAAATTCTTTTACTGAATCATCCTTACTCTTTGTCCATTTCCGAATCTCGAGAAATCGATAATATTTTTTTTGTGATAGTACACAGTGTCTATTTCAGAACTCCGTTTGATTTGGTTAAATCGGTTGGTTAGAAAGAAAAATAAGCAAAATTTGTCGAAAAGTCATGTTTTCATATCCTCTTCAAAAAAAAAAAAAAAAAAAGAAAAGAAAAAAAAAAAATTCGTTCTATATAAACTCAATTTCTGTTAATCAGAAGCGATCTAGACCAAGAAGACGGATGGGGGCCCCATGAACCCCACCGCCCCCCCCCCCATCGCCGTTGAGATTTATTTTGCTCCCTCCTAAAAGCTTTCCGAACACTGTTTCTGTCATTCCGTATGTGGGATAAACTTCCGAAAACCTCTTACGTTCGATTTTGCCGAAATCTCGCACAGATATTCCATTTAATATATGAATGGCATCCCTCAAGTGAATTTTCGGTACATTCAAGTGGTTTGCGAGATATCGAATTTTCAACATGGTACCGAAAGTTTGCAACGTTGGAAAGCAGCGATTTTTTAAATCTTCATTTCTTTACTTGTATGGTAAAAAGTATTTATTTGCAGGTTTTGGTTGTAGTTGTTGAATTTTAAAAAATTCTCAAAAATATTACAGCAATTTATGTAGTCCAAATGTGCTGAAAAAAAATCACCGTCAACAAGAAAATATATTTTCGTTGCAGTTCAACGATGCAAACTTCAACACCATTTTTAAACTGTATTTTCTTAGCCCGTTCGTAGTGTTCCATACTAGTGTTCGTGCTGCGCGTATGTACGGTGTGGACGTACGTTTGTAATCGTGAAAAGGCACATTGGTCGGGCGCGGTGAGCGATATAGATGTACTTGTGCGGGCTTAAAAAATAAACTTTAAGGAGGTACGATCATTACTACGAATCCAACTTTCGAATTTGAAATTTTTATATGATTTTGACGGAGACTTTTTGCGCCTATTGCCAAAATTTTAGCTACTTTGGCCGTTTAGTTTTTTTGCAATAAAATTGCAAAGTCGAGCACTTTGAGTTGTCGAAGCACGTCGTCTTATGGAGACGGTCAACCGGAAGTGCGATGATCATGGTTTTTCCGCTCACGCATCCAACTAAACCCGTTGGAAAACTGAAATTCGACAGATTAGATATAATAGATATTGTCAAAAATAAGAAAATCAATCTTCACCGTGTAGGTAAAGCACGTTGTTTTGGAATTAATTTGAATAGAAGCCACCACAAAATATGCAAACAACAATTTATTGAGTTTTATCATTTATCACGTATCAATAATAATATGTATAGTTATGTTCTGCCTGCTATCGTGTTAATAATTTAGACTCTTTTGGAGCCTGTGGAAGTGATCGTACCTTTTTAAAATTCGATTTCTCTTTCAGGGGATGTCGTTACATATTAAATGGAACATCCGTGCGAACTTTCAGCCAAATCGGTCATGACGGCTTTTCGAAAGTTCGCTTAAAAAAAAATACACATCAGATGCTAGAAATTCAATTAATTATTCTGGTTTTTTTTCGAAACCCTCAGGATATGTTTTGAAGAAGTTCATTCGGTAAAAAGTAAAATTCCAAGAGCTGCACGGAATAACTGTATTATTTTTACGGAGCGCTCGGGTGCGTTCGATCTTCCAAACAATCGCAAATGGAATGTCCGACGGAAGTTGTCGCGATTTCGATTTCTCATCATTCGGCACGTTTTGTTCTCTTCTCAGAGGAGACAAACGGAAATTCAAGGACGTCCAAGTTATCAAGAGCACGTACATGGTAGTCAAGTCACTGCCGTTATTTTTTGTCCCTGCTCTGCGGGCCACGAAGACAAAGAAAAATGTTGAAAAGTACGTCACGACCGTTCTGTTATCGAGTTTTCTTCGTATCGCGCACTTGAACGAATAGAAGAATTCGAGGATTAAAATTGGCATTGGAAGAAAATAATATAAGAATAAATTCGTTCGGAAATTAATAGTCGAGCGTGAAATAGCAAATTAATGCCGTTGTCTAGTGTGGAAGTAGAAAAATTCGGTCATTATTTGAAATTATTTTCTCGAAAACCATCAGATATAGGACATTTTGGATTTTTGTGGCTTATTAAACGAGAAATAAAGAACACGTACGTTTTTACAGATTGAAAAATGTTAATTATTAACAAAGTTACGCGTATATTAATATGGCCGCCGTTTTTGGGCACGATGCGTCAGTTTCCAGTGGCCTGGAAGAAAAAATGTCAACATTTTTATAATCTGTAAGCATGTCGCTGTTACGCTTACTAGGATGAAAGAGAACAAGAATTTCGAAAGGAATAGCGACGTTGTAACCGAGAACAACGATTTTTCAAGCAACAATTGTGCATGTTAACAATAGTTCTCTTCGATTTTAGTTAACTTTAACTTTAGTTAAAAGTTAACCTTTAGTTAACTTTCGGGTCGTTTTCGTTTTTGCACTACCAAACCAACTACCAAGTCAATGAAAGGAATCTGAAAAAAATTCATGGTCAATCTTTGGGCCGTACTTCTCAAGGGAAAATACGATTTTTTTCTTCCTCATTTTTACTATTTTTTGTTTTCATTAAATATTAAACAACACGCGAAGAAAATGATTTTCGGGCAGGACGAAACCGACCCAGGTTCACGGATTAAGGGTTAATATTTGAGGGTTGCGATTTTGGAGGAACTCCTCGCTTCTTTTCTCGCGTTTGAAGCCTGGCGATCCGATCTTCGTATGGGCTGACCATCTCGTCGTCAGGCGAAGGCATGCACGTACCCAAGGGCGGCCTGTCGTTACTTCTATCGTTATCTTCAATATTGGTTCGAAACCTTCACGGAAAATAATTGTCGCCAAAGAGCACGTGGTCTGGACGATTTTTCGTACAGAAAATACGTGCCATCTTTCCAAAATATTATCACATGATAATTCTTCGAAGATCGGTGTTCGACGACTGCTCGGATAACGCGGGTAATTTTTCGCATTTTTTCATGACTCAAAAACGCAAATATTCGCAAGGAATTATACTTTCGAAAATGCAATAGAAAAATTCATTGTTTTCGACTCATCACACTAGACGACGGTGGTCTCAAGGAGGTACGATCACACTTCCACGGGGTCAAAAAAGAGTCTAAATTTATTTTGCCCACAGCTGCTCTGATTGATGTTTAATTATGTTGATTATTGGGTTATTGTCGATTATATTGTGCCAAATGTTGTGGTAAATAATGAATTTATTCCACGTGAACAAATAAAAAATGAAAAATTACATTGTCAACGACTCGGCAGTAATCTTCGTAATAATATTAACGTAATCAAATTCAAGCCTATTAAAATAGGCTTGAATTACGTCAGCGGAATTAACACGATAGGCAGAATATAATTATACATATTATTGATACGTGACAAATGACAAAACTCCATAAAATGTTGTTTGCATATTTTGTGGCGGCTTCGTTACTCGCGACGTTGCTATTAAGTCTGTGGGTGCTATTTCGTCGTTCTGACCATTTTCAACAGGAATTGAAACTTTCTTGTAACGTAGTGCTTTAACAACACGGTGACGATTGATTTTCTTATTTTTGACAATAGCTGTTATATCTAATTTATCGAATTTCAGTTTTTCAACGGGTTTAGTTGGATACGTGAGCAGAAAAAACCACCATCACGGCACTTCCGGATAACCGTCTCCATACAGACGACGTGCTTCGCGGTAACTCAAAGTGCTCGACTTTACAGTTTTATTGCGAAAAAATTAAACGGTCTAAATAGCTCAAATGTTGGCAATAGGCGCATAAAGTATTTGTTAAAATCATATAAAAGTTTCAAATCCGAAAGTCGGATTCGTAGCAATGATCGTACCTCCTTAAGTGGATTGGCGCATGCTCGTAACGAACCATCAGGATGTTCCGCATATTTTGGCTTTTATCTTTTGTCCGAAAAGATATCGCAAAGTGTTTTACAGTGAAAGTCACGTCGGCACGAAGACGCGGGTACCGCAATCGCAACGCAACCATTTAGTAACGGTTTGTAGCGCAGTGTGTACGTTTCTCGTCTTGCAGATACCGGAGCAAGGTGAGTAGACATACCCCGATACGTGCGATAGGGTGTTTCGATTGACAGGCTCGCGAGATCTCTACCAATTTTCCCGTTCAAATTGAAGCTTCGAATTTTACATTCAAACGTGACCTTTTTGGTGCAATCTTGTCTTCGATTCTAGCTAAAAACGGTCGTATGATTTTTTTAAATATTCTGAAAAGAAAAACGGGCAATTCAAAGGGTAACGACCACGTTTAGTTTGACACGAGTCATTCGTGTTCCATCTAGTCGAAATATTTATTCAGCCCGTCGAGATCCACAGAGTTGTTGCGAACTTGTGAGTGAAAAATTTATGTTTATTCGCAAAAGAATAAAAATATATTATGTCCGAGGAGCGAATAAAAAATGTTGAACCGATGATTCGTAAACTGGAAGGTTTACGAACAATTGTCGCGTACATGCCAACTCATTGAAAATGATGACGTTAAAGTTTGCACCGTTGAAACGACACGATTTTTCGTTCATCTCTAATTTTTTTGTCCTTATGCTTATCCAGAACCTTGTTTTTTTTTCTTGCAAATTGAGGTTGTAAATGTCTGATAAGAATACGTGAAACGGTTCGGGTGACTTTTCCAACCCAACAAAAATTTGTACAATTAAGAAGAATTGATTTTTATTGCTGCACAACGATGCAAACTTCAACATCATTGAAAACGTCCAAGGGAATTAAAAAGTTTTTCGTGATTGCTAATTACTAATGACTAAATGACTAAATTGCTAATGGCTAATTTGAACACTTGAAAAGGACGATGTCGCCTACACCTATGCGAACCACCCCCATGCATGTTCTACGATCTTTTGTACTTTTCGAGAGAAAAAAGGCATTCAAGTTTTCTTTTCCAAATTTCCCTGTTACATAGGTTTTCGTTCTTTTTTTTTAGTGTATGAACTTCCCTCTTAGAAGTTTTTAAAAGCAATTGGTATTGGTTCAGACTGGTACAAGTATTTTGTTTTTATCATCTCGAGTTTAGTGACTGATCCTCTAAAGTCCAGTTTGTTAAACTGTTCATCAAAATCTAAGGCACGAAAGCGTGATCAGTTCACTTATTTATTGCTCATCCGTGCACTGCACAACGATAAGGCAAGTAAAAAAATATCACGAGGAAAGTACATACACCAAAGCAAAGAATAAAAAATGCTTATTTTCTCGAAAAGTAAAAAAGATCGCGGAACAAAGATGGGGCTGGTGATTCGGATGATTGATACGAGGCATCTGGATTTTCCTTTTAGACGTCACTTTTCTACGATAAAGACGGAAACTATTGTTAGGTTTGTTCAAAAAGCATTTGTTTCACGTTCGTTTGAAACTGCTGAGAAAAAGGAAGCCCGCTCCAAGTGGGCGGTGGTGACGTCGATCAGTGAAGATACGCGGGATAAGTTTCAGGCACGGCAACATGACGAGAACCATCTTGGTCTTCGTCATTGGCATCTTGATCGTACGGCCGAGGGAATGTATCGGTGATTCCGAAAATCCGGAATGGTGGAAAAACGCGCTGTTCTACGAAGCAAATTTGCAGGCCAAATACGTGCCCAGCTACCGCTCCTTCAGTGGTTCGTAAAATTGGCACTCAGTCATACATTTTCATCATTGGGGCGAAGGTTTCAACCTAGTCGAAACTAATATATGTGGTCAAGCATTAAAAACTATTAGGCACGGATTTTTTTAAATCGCCGGACAAACGGTTTCAAGGTGCAAACCACCCCTCGAAGAAAAGCGCGTGCCCCCGTAATTCAATTTTTTCAATATCTCTATAGTGAGAATTTTTTACCGCTCCACATTGGAAGAATGTTGGTCTCTGTTTCATTCGGATCGGTGGACTGCTTGTGGGTGAAACTGCAAATTCACCCCTCGACCAGGGTTGCCAATTTTGTATTGAAAAAGTAATGTATTGTTAATTATTTCTTTAATGGGTAATGAAAAAATATTTCGTTACCCATTACGTTACATTTAGTTATGTAAAAAAATTCCATTACTCATAACATTATAGTTTGTAATGTAAACAATTTCCGTTTCTCATTACATTATATTTTGTATTGTAAAAAATTTCCATTACTCATTACATTGGAATTTGTCGTGTAAAAAACTTCCATTACTCATTACGTTACATTTTGTGATGTGAAACATATTCATTACAAAATGCAATGTAATGTGTAATGACAACAAATTTCATTACACATTACATTGTAATGGGCAATGGAGATTTTTTACATTACAAAGTCCAATGTAATAGGTAATGAATTTTGTTCGCATAACTAATGTAATGTAAAAAATCTCCATTATTTATTACATGGTTTATTATTCGTTTCCCATAGGGTCAGATATCGACCCAGTGCAAAAACCGCTGCCCCTAATGGGAAACGGAGAATAATCCTCATTACATTGTAACGAGTAATGCAGATTCTTTACATCGCATTGCATTGGTAATGTGAAAAAATTCCATTACTCATTGCCTTATTTTTTGTTATGTAAAAAGATTCCACTGCTCATTACATTACATTTTGTAATGTAAAGGAAATCCATTGCTCATTACATTCCTTTTTTTAATGTAAAATATATCCATTGCTCATTAGATTGGACTTTGTAATGTAAACAAAACTTCCATCATCCATTACATTGTAATCGATAATGAAAGTATTTCATATTACAAAATGCAATGAAATGGGGAATGGAATTTTTTTACATTACAATTTCCAATGTAATGAGCAATGAATTTTTTTTCATTACAAAATTCAATGTAATGAGTAATGGAATTTTTTACATTACTGAATGGGTAATGATTTTTTTTTCATTACAAAATGTATGTCATGCATTATTTGCAACCCTGCCCTCGACTTGTCTTCCTTTGAGGGGTGGGAATACTAAATGATCTCATGACATAAATATAAATAAGCATAATTATGAATGACTTAAAATTTCATTCTGATTTGCATAAAACATTCAGTGGCGCGGTTTTTCATACTCGTCATTGATAATGTTATCCTTTTGCGAGTTGCCAGTGCCACAAAAGTTTTTCTTGTTTACGCAATTAAAATATTCAAACGCATGATTTTTCCCTTTAATTATATATTTTATGAAAAAGCAGCATCTACAGAATGAATCCCTCGTATGCATTTTTTTGAGGTTCATGGCGGAAAAACGTCATAAATCGTCATTCGACTCAACTGGATCGCGACAACCTCCCTTAATGTAGTCAGCGTCTTCAAGAGTATATCGCTCTTGCAACTGGCAAGATTTCAAGTTTTCAAAAAAAAAACCCTCGTTTCAGACGTAACCGATAAAATGGACTATATTAAAAAGATAGGTGCAGATGCAGTGTGTCTTTACCATATCTTTCCTTGGAAAAACCACCCCAACGACATTACCGATTACAAAAATGTGAATCCAGATCATGGGACTATGGCTGACATTGCCAGACTCATCGAAGAGGCACACAGAAACGGTAATTAACGATAGTCCGTCCGAAAAAAAGAACGTCAGGTCAATCCGCACTATTGTCGTAGACATTTTTGTTCTGCTTAATATTATTGTATGGAAACAGGCCTCAAAGTTGTTCTGGACGTCATGCCATTTCACACGAGTGACCAACACCCATGGTTTCAGAAATGGGAGAACAAGACCCAACCTTATGAAAGATTTTATTCACATGTGGTGAGTATATCGCTGAGTGTGAAAAATTAACATTTCGCGATAATGTTGACACGTCGACACGAAGTACGTGAAACAATAACGAGAATATATAGTGTTTTTTTTAAATTGAATAACTTAAGCCCGTCAACTTCACGAGCGTGCCGATGTCATGGAGCAAAAAAAGGCAGACCGGGTATTATCATCTATCCGGAAGGAATTCACCTGATCTGAATTTGAAACACAAAGGAGTCTGTCGTCGCGTTAACGAAGTAAACCTTTTTCTGAGCCTTTTACGGTCGCATCTCCACGTGCAAGAGCAAACGAGATCGAGATCGAGATCAAGAGAGAGTTTATTTTATTATTATCTCATTTCAGGCAATATTCACATTTTGGTTGAATCAAGGCGTGGATGGTTTTCGTATTATCGGACTTTACCCCTATTTTAAGACCTATGTACGTTACAAAGATACCAATGAGACACTCCTAACAATAAATGAGGGATATTTGTGCGACATCCGCAAGCATGTCGACAACTGGTCAAAAAACAACTCCACCACATCCACGTACGTATCGCAACAACGAATGTGACTGCAGTTTTGAGATTAAACCGATCACCCACGGTTTTGCATAGTATAGCTTAACGTAGTATGAGATGTTTCGATGCTGTAGAAGCTTGCATCGGTGGAACAACGCAACGAAAGCTCTTCTTTACATTTTAATTTCCATTTTTTTATTGGTATAGAAAATCTTCTTTTTTTAAGATTTCTATTGTAGATGGCTAAATAAATATCTTGAAAAATGGTTTAAGGATTTTTCTAAGCAAACTTTGCCAAAGTAAGTTTAAGGAATTTACAAACATTAATTTTCGTTGCGTTCCAACGATGCAAACTTCAACCTCATGATGTTTCGACCAATAACGTAGCTCGATGCGCCGCGTATATATAGTACAACGTACAGTGGTCAGAGCATAGTATGGCGCAAGGCTGAAAAGTCCGTATCGTTGAAATTTTACGTTGTGCTATACTAACGGAACTACGGACGGAGAAATCGCAAGCGAGCAACGGCGTCTGGCGTCACAGCAGTAAACGGTTTCCGGCGTAAAAGAAGTAATCGCAGACATAGCCTTCACGGCATTTGTCTTTATGCTACGTTACGCTATGCTATGGAAAAAAGCGCGTGTGACGGTCTTTACCGTCAAAAAAAAAATGATAATTGTAACCCCTTACCGTCAAAAACAAGTCATAGTTGTAACGCTTTACCGTTAAAAACAAGTGACAGTTGTAACGCTTTACCGTCAAAAACAAAAGATATTTGTAACGTTTCACCACGTGGTGTTCAAGTTTGCATCGTTGGAGTCCAACGGAATCTCCTTCTTCCATTTTCTTATGTTTATCAATCCAAGTGATTTTTACGCAGATCGAGGTCTTAAATTTTTCACGCAGCTCTAAAACTCTTTCATTGTTTTCGTGGCAAAAGAAAATCCGAGATAGGAAAAAAGGATCTTTTCTTTTGCTTCAAATGTTCGTTTCATCTCAACGATGCGGTCTTTAGGGCACTTTCGAGGAATGTGAGAAACGAGTCATCGGTAGACGTCATGTTCGTTTTTTTCCTTTTCCTTGAAATCTCGAAGGATGCGCGATTTTTTGCGAGCGCATTGTTCATTCGATCAAATTGGCTCGGATACCCAAACAAACCTAAACCAATTATCGATCAACATTTGGCCAACGAGAGGCCCCGTTAACATAGTCTGCCCGCTTGTCTAATCTCAGATATTTGGGGGTCGAGACACCGGGGACACATTGGTCGGATTGTTACGAAACGAAGGAATCGCCGGGTGTAGTGCCGTTGAACGATGTGCTGCTCTTAATCAATGGTACAAGTACGTACGTCAAGAGTGCCTCGAGACTGAAGGACCTCATCCTGAACCGGCTCAAAGCGATGCCCCCTAATGCAACTATCAGTTGGATGGTGAGTCGAGAAAAGTGACCAAAGTTCGGTACGAGAAGATGCGCCCACTTCTTCGCAATATGCACGTTTTGCCGCGCTGGAAGACACCACCAACCGTCTACTACCTGTTATTCTTTGGGTTCGTAGCTGTCGCATCGGAATCACTCGAGATTATCGTTGAGAGTCGGAGAGCGAAAGGCCAGTGCACTTACGATGCTGATGATGCTGTTGCCCGGTCAGGTGCACGTGCTCACGGCCGACGAGAGGAACGTGGGAGACTCACGGTTAAGCAGCGAAATCAGCCTCAGAAACGACACCCCCAGTTACATTTGTCCTTTCGCAAGGATCACGGCACTGAGGAAACTTGCCGTATTCGGACAAGGCGAATGTCATCTCGAGGCGCTCAATGACGACGCCGTTCTCGTATTGCGAAGGTAAACATCGACCGATATTCAACAAGCATTTGTCTTCTCGCCTTCTCCCTTTGCTTCCTTTGACAATCATTTCAGAATTGTTGTTTCCTTAGCGGTTTTTCGGGAATACCTGGTGTCCTTAGGCTGTGGGGGGGAATTGGCTGTTTCTTGCATGTTAACGGGTTTTTAAAAGAAACACGCCCGTCGTTGCTGGTTTTAGAAACATGTCCGGAGATCCTACGGTTTACGTGGCCGTAATAAATTTGGCGAACACAGCGAAGAAGATAAATCTGACGATGTTGTATCCAGACTTGGAGGAGCGCCTAGACATCCTCGTAAACACCGACACAGACGAGACAACGATTAGGTACGCATTTAAAACGAAGTGGAACACGAACCATGTGGCATATGAGCGCGAGAGAGATGGCCGAAACTTTCGAACAGAGATTTATCCGAGATTAATAATATCTGGGGCAAAAGAAGAAGACGTCAAGCTCTGCATGAGGAAATTCTCCGGAGCCTGATGCTTTGTTATCCCGGGGGGGAGGGGGGCTTAGGGGGTGGGACCGTTAGCCATAACCCACGAATTAAATATTTATATATAAAATTATGATTAAATATTTATACATAGACCAGAGGTTGTCAAACTTTTTCGGCCTGTCTTCCGAAATCTTTCGAACAGCGTCGCGACGCCCACTTTGGGAACCTCTGGTCTAGACTATACTGAGTTTTTACGATTTTTCGCTCTCGAAATTTTGGAATTCTATTGATATTAATCTTTTTGGAATTTTGAAATGTATTACTTTTTTCCTATTTGGCACCAATGTAAACAGTTTCTTACAACGGATTAGCTTACCTTTGTAAACATTTATAAAACGAAACGCCCATTTTGAGCATCGTAAAACGTGTATATCCAAAATTCAACCATCAAGGTTTGATGGAAGTTTACGAATCTTGGCTGGCCAATGAAGCCAACGTCAATGCCCGCGAAGCTGCCGTATTTTGGCAATATTTAATATTGATTAATGGTAATGATAAATAATCTCGTGACACAAATATAAATAGGCATAATCATACATCACTCAAAATTTCATTCTGAGATGTATAAAACATTCACTGACGCCGTTTTTTTTTTTTTTTTTTTCACAGTAATCATCGATAATATTATATGTTTTCAAGTTGGTAGTACGCCAAAGTTTTCCTTGCTCACTTGATAAAAATATAAAAATGCAAAATTCATAACGGTCCAACCTCCTTAGCCATCTCTTAGAAAGCTGGGTTCGAAAGTTCGTTAGGTTATGTCAACCTCGTACGTGGCCTTGAGGGGCTATACCAGTGTGAACGCTGAAAATTTCGGTGATTTTCGGGAATCTTTTGGAAGAAAAGTACTCGATTAAATATATCGGAAAATTAAGAATATATTTGGCTATATTTGACCTATATTACATAATTTTTTCATAGAAAAATATTGAGATCCAAGCGACTTATGCGCCGTCTTCGGAGGCGACAAAAAAAAGTTCCTCCACTGCTGACATGATTCCGGACGATTGAGTTGCCGAAACCGAAAAAGGAAAAAATGACGTTAAACTGAAAGGTATTTTCTGTACAATGACGTAGTATTTTCGAAAAATATTAAAACCTAACAAAATGATGCAGTTATGAAAGAGGTCTCTTTCTTGCCTATAAAATGGTCGTTTTTTCTTCAATGTCAACTCGTCAATTTTCATCAAATCAAAAATATCCTACGTCATTGTAGAGTAAATATATTCAAGAGTACTCAGTTCAAATTTCAAGTCAATCGGATAAATGCTCTTTGAGTTACGACGTCAGCAAATTTGAAAAATCTTATTTCGAGAAAAAACGTGTTTAAAGATTTAACTGGGGCATTTTATACCTACGAGCGGTTGCTCTTTAGAAGGCTGCCATTCGGGGAGTATCAGAGATACGGCCTTGAAACTTTTACAGGATATTCTTCAAAGTATAAACTGTCGAAAAAGGCAAAAAAAAAATGATTTTTTGAAAGTATCACACCGGTATAGCCCCTTAAGCATGAGCATTGATAAAAGCGCGCACGATTCCCGACGAAACGCATCATAATATTGATTCGCGAAAAATATTCCTCCCCGTTCCCTTAGAAGAGTGGAATATCGAGATTCAGTAGCCGTGTCGCCAAGCGCCGGAATAGTGCTGAGGTCGGCTCGGAGGAAGAGGCAAAGCGGAGAGGGTGAAAGCGGCATTAACGAAACGGTAGAGCACGAAATCGGCGGAGAACCCGAAGAGAATAATAGCACCGCGAAAGGAGAAACCGCAAAAGTCGAAAACCCCGAACTAAACGATCAAGGCGTAGCAGGTCAACAGGAGAAAAGGGTAGAAAAAGAAGACGAGGAAGCAAGCAAAAGCGGAGAGAACGCAGCAGTCAATGACTATGAGGATAGAAAAGTTAATGAAAGAGTGAATGAGGTAGGTGATGATCCGAAAGGAAAAGGAAAAGAGTTCAACAAAGACGAGGAACGCGGAGGCGATGGAAGAAGAACGGAATTGGGGACATTGAAGCAGGTTAGAAAATTTTGGCGATCTATTAGTCAGCTACGCACAAGATATTGGAGGAAAAAGTTCAACATCTCCCCTCCCTTGAAGGCATTGGTGGAATCGTTAGAAAACGCATATAATAATAATAATAATAATAATAATAGTTAAGTCGATATAGTCCATAGTTAATCATAATAATAGTTAATAATAATAATAGCCGCAATAAACAATAAAAAATAATAATATATTTGTTATAATGAAAAAATGAAGAATAATAATTGTATAAATAATAACCATGATAATAATTCAGGGCCGCGATGAGCGACGACAGAAATGCATACCTGTAGACACACACGCACGCACAGATTGCGCCATTTTTACTGCGGTTGAAATATCATATTATTATCATGTATTAAAGATGCAACTACTATGATGGATATTCTCGAAAAAGAAAAAGAAAACGCAGTTAGGGCAGCAAGGTGGATGAAGGAAAGGAACGAAATAAAACGGACTATAATGTGTTGTAGTGTAATATATGTGATAACACGAAAAGATAAAAGAGATAAGTATAATAGTATTAAGGATAGATATGAAAAAAGCGGAAACGCTATACGACGAAATAAACAAATAAAGTGTTGTAATATTAGAACTTCACATGTAATCGATAATGAAAAGAGCGCATATGGCTTTTTGCTTGAGCGTTCAAGGAGGGGGCAACAGCTGGACAATGGGCAAGCAATAGAGAAGAATTGGCAGCCGCGAGAGGTGAGGGGGAGGCATGAATGATACAAAATTAACCTCGCGTTACGATTCTTGGTCCAATCGTTCGTATGCCCGCCTCTTGATTCTCTTCGCACGCATAAAGTTATCTCGATGGATGGCTCCACGCACGCACGCACGCACGTGTGTGTGTGTGTGTGTGTGTGTGTGTGTGTGTAAATGAGAAGCATGTGATATTCCTCATCTGTATCCGGAACGGATTTTTAAAATTACTAGGACTTGAAATTGAATCGTAGCGTTTTTTTTTAATGAAAAAAAATAAATATTTATTTTACATGAAAACAAAAAATACATTAATGAAAGCCCATCGCTTTCTACTACTTTTGACCATCTTTCGGGCAGGGTGTGAATACCGTGTTGGAAAAAAGCTTCGTCTTTGGATGCAATCCACGAATCAATCCATTTTTGACAATCTTCGTAAGAAGTGAACTTCTGCTCGGACAGGCTATGAGCCATCGAACGGAACAAATGGTAATCAGAAGGAGCGACATCTGGAGAATACGGCGGGTGGGGTAGGACTTGCCATTTAAGTGTTTCCACATATGTTTGTACCGGTTTTGCAAAGTGCGGACGAGCATTGTCGGGCAGCAAAATGACCTTGTCATGTCTTTCGGAGTATTCCGGCCGTTTTTCTTTCAATGCACGGCTCAAGTGCATCAATTGCAGTCGGTAGCGTTCCCCAGTTATGGCATCATTCGGTTCCAGCAGTTCATAATAAATCACACCCCTTTGATCCCGACAAATACAGAGCAGGAGCATAGACCCATGGATATTTGGCTTTGCCACTGATGTTGACAGTTGACCGGGCTTGACCCACGACTTTCTGCGCGTCGGTTTTTTGTTTATATTAAATTAGCACTTTTGTTTATATTAAAGTAATAAAGTAAAACTCCCCGCAAAAACACTTTGTTGGGCACAAATGTTGACATATTCAATAAATTATTAAGTGTTGTTATTTACGATTCAAATAGAGGTCACGCACGGCAAATGACATTCGATGATAGTTGATTCACGATTAATACATTACTGTCGGTAACAACGAAATACTGTACTACCTACGCCATCTCTTGTAAAACGCTACGAATTAATTCCAACACCTAATACTCTCAACGAATATATTTGTTCTCGTATCGAGAAAATCCTTTTTTTTTTTCAACTTAAATTTTTGTCTAATGTTGTCTTTTTCGGATTTTTTATTTTAACGCGTACGTGCATTTGGGGACGTACGTACGTGTCATCGTACGCGCAAGGGAATAAATCATTGGAGCCAACAAGACAAAAGAGGGAAGAAAGAGAAAGAGACCCGATCCGAATAAACGATCAATTATCCATTGCAAGCGTGTATCAATATTTCGCTCAACTCGACTATTGAAATGAGCAAATACAGAATGCCCCAAAAATGTCGTCTCAATTTTATACGGCCGCGCAAGTCGTGAAATTTTCATCGGACGAGTCTTCATCCGTTTTTCCATCCGATCCGAAAACGGATGTGGACTTTTCTGGTGAAAATTTCACGATCTACGTGGCGGTACGGAATTCGGCTGGCACTTTCACGACACCCTATACATGTGGAATGGACGAGGGGAAACGGAAAAAGAACCCTTTTGTCGGTAAGGACACCTGTGCATGTGTACAGTCTGACAAAGAATTTCGAGAGGAGAGGCTTACGAACGAGTCACCACTGTCGCTCTCACTCCCCCGCACCGCCCTATTGCCGCGTGAGCCAGGGCCGAGACGAAAAGAGACCAAAGCCACTTCCGGTCGGTCATCAGGGGCAGTACGACCGCAGCGCACCGGAAGTCGCGCTTCACCTCACGTACCAGTCACCCAATCTCCCCCTTCTTGCTGTTCGATCTCACTTAAGGGGGAAGATATCTTAAGGCGCGAAAAAAATTGGTTGATTTTCATGATCTTTTTCTAAGGGGAAAGCTTTCTTCGCCATTTTCGACACTCGGAGAATGTTTCATTACAACCTATGGCTGTTGCATGGCTTTTGAATTACTTTTTATTAATCTTTAAAAATAGCGGAGGTATGGCACGGTCTTCTAAACTGCATTTTCAAAAGTGGCGTAACGTACAGCTTAAAAAAACTAATCGATCTAATCTAAAGCGTTGTTAAGGGCAGGGCGATAAAATACTATCCGGGTCAAATTGACCGAGTGTATCGAAATCGTGGCCAAATATAAGTGTGTCAAGGAAGGCTTAACAAAGATTAAAAAAATGCCATGTAATAACCAAAAGTAGTAATCAAACAAACCCTGTCGCAAAAATGGTAAAAAGATCTTAACTTCTTTAAAAAAATCATGAAAATCAGCTATTTTTTCCTCACCCACGGGTATTCCCCCTTCCTAATCTGTTCGCTTCTATCTATGTATTTTTTGTATTGTAATGCGCAAAAATTAGGGGGAACGAACAAAAAATAAGAAAAAAACATTCAAGATAGAAAAGATGTCGGAGGTGAAACAGTCCGTGCTCTTGCCACTTGTATACGGTACAGTTGGTACCCTCGAATGGTAGCCCCCCCCCCCCCCCCGCCGGCGCGGTTACCGTGAAGATCGTAGATTTCCCACTATCATCGTTCATTGTCTTCGAGCGTCATACGACGCTCAATGCCCTCGAGGGGCCTTTCGTTCTCGCGAGTCGTCCTGCTGCGCGGACAATCGCGTCCATTTTTAATAATAATAATGATAAAGAATATATATTTTTTTATTTATTGAAGTTTTACTTGCACAGCCGTTTCGGCTTATTACAAGGTAATTCATGAATATTAAATAAAGAATAAAAATTGTCCCATACGAATAAAACGATAATAATACCGGTTGATGTTAAATAAATAACGTGAATTATTTTATAAGAATGAAACAATACTTATAACTATTAATATTAAACAACGAGAATCGTTTTACAGGAATAAAACAACAATAATAACAATGAATATTTAATCGAAAGAGGTATACGAATAAAAGCCGACCGGGAAATACATAAAGGGTGGACCAACATTGAGAATACGACGTATTGTAGGGAGTACAAGAATCGAAAACAATGTAAAGTAGAGCGTCGATTATTCGAATCAATTGGGATCGGGTGCCTTTCGGATAATCGAAAATTCGAATAACCGAACAGCAATATTCCGCGGGCAAAAAAGAAACGTCGATTCTTTCAATATGATAAGATAGACATATATTTAAGAATACAACGAACATTAAAATGTTGATAATACAAGTACATTTTTGGTAAATTAAAAATAACCTCTGTACGATTTAATGATATAGAACGAAGTGAAATATGTATTTGAAAATAATCAACATTCGCACATCTTTGAGTTCTTGTCTATTTATTTGTGAAAAAGTCGACGATTTTCTTCTGCTTTACTGCAATCAACAGTTCTGGTGATTTCACAAAAGAAAGATGACGGAATTTTTTTCTGTGCAACTTCCTGTAGAAATATGCTGATGGATAGGCGTGAGTTCTGGGCGAGTGCTATAGAGTACTATAGAAATGGAAGAGTACTGGGAAGAGAAGGGCATGGAGGGAAGAACTGAAGAAACATCGTCCAGGTTAAGATGCGGAAATGTGGATGAAGGAAGGTAAAAAGGGACACGCATACTATATATTCGATGCCGGTGTTGCAGGAAGGAAGAGGAAAGTTTGAAACACATACTCGAATGCGGGTAAATAAAGGAAAAAATGGGCGGGGGGCTACAAGAGGGCGACACTAAAAGGAAAATTGGATAAAGCAATAAAAGGGAAACCGATCAAGGAATTGTGCAAGTTTCTGAGAGCCTTCGAATGCACGGTAAGAAAGGAAGCATAGAGGAGAAAAAGGACGGAAGATAAATGTTTATTGAAAAAAAAGAAGGGAACGTGTAAAAGGGTATTAATGTATAGAGGAGCGAGCTGTGTAGAAACCTGCAAGGGTGTACTTGAAAATAAAGAACGATACTATACTATGATACTATAACAATTCATATTTGGAAAATAATGAGAAAATTTCATTAAGAATAACACGATAATAATAATAATGTTATATAATTATTATTGGATGCATGTTCAATATTATTATTAATAATGTGATAAATTTAGGAAAATGATAAGTAGAGATATGTGGATGAGATATGTGGATGAACCCAAACAAACCCAAACAAGCCCATACTATGTGGATACGTGATAATGTTCGAGGAAAAGGTGCGAACTGGACAAATCAAGAATTAAAAAAGGTATAGGACGTTAATTTATCATGGAAATGTAGCGATAAGGTAAAGAGATTAATGTGCACCAAAGACAAGTTTATATGTAGACTTAAAAGTATATTTCTAACCCCTTCTAAGTAATATTCTTAACCCCTTCGTTGGCAGAGAGAATTCGACAAAAAGTGCCCAAAAGCGCAGGACATTTTTTTCCTGAAAACTTGTACTCTGGGGTTTTTGAGGGTGCTGATTACGAATCGGAACTCAAAGGGCAGAAATTCACAATGACGAGGAAATACGGCGAATGCAAATACAACTAATACAGATTGATTTAGATGAAACTCGCTACTCAAGATTCATATATTTCCATCTATTTACTGTATTATGCTCCATGTTATTGAATTCGCCATGAAAAATTCCTTCATTTTGAGTTCAGCATCACACTCAGCGTCCCCGAAAACCCCCGAGTACCAAGATCGCGAAATCGAGCTGTTTTTTGCCCTTTCGTCCGCCATTGAAAATTTTTGAATTTTGTATTCAGATTCGTAATAAGCAACCTCGAAAATCCCGGAGTACTAATTTTCATCTAAATCGAGTAACGTTTTGGATTTTTTGTCCGCCGTATTGACGGCGCCATTTTAAATTTCCAAATTTTGACTTCAAATTCGGATTCAGCGAGCCCAAAAACTTCCGAGTGAGGCTCCGATTTCAAATCAAAGCACGTTAAATAGGGAAATAAAGGTTGACGCACTATTGCGTCAATGCCAACGAAAAGGGGTTAAGCCCGAGAGGCAAGAATGGCTAAACAAATCTTATCTATAAGTATTTATCATTCATATACTACATATTATAATGTAAATAGATATATTGTTTTTACCATTGTCATATAAATATATATAAATTTGTCAATAATTTTTAAAAACCGTCCCAAGGTGTGCACGATTTTATCTCGGTTCGCTGAATTTCGTTTGCACCGACGTTCGATTTTACAAACATGTTCTACGTACCGACGATAAGCAAGGTAGGTACAGTACAGTTTTGTGTATCCGTCGGTAGCGACAGTTTCGCCCGCGTTAAAAAAATGTCTCCATTACCATTCTACGGTACAAACATTCAGCATCCAATTTACCAACAGCGAATAAATTACCAACAGAGCAACCGTCTTTCGTATTGTACCAACCGTGAGCAAAGTAGACCACCGGCTTATCGACCGCTGTTAAGAAAGACTCTTCTCGCGGACAAACGATAAACTTGGGTAGATTTCGTACCAAAAAAAATAAATACGAGACAAAAAAATTATCCTGGGATCATATGGCTAACAGATGAAATTTTCGCGTCCTCTCTACGAAACCGGATAACCTCGGCCGGATTTAAAAAAATGAAAATAAAAACCTCCATGGGAACTTGACAAAAAATGTTCGTACGGTCGGCTCGTTCTACATACCCACGTGTTCCATGAGAGTACTCGGATAACTCCCCCCACCCCTCTCACTCTCTCTCTCTCTCGGCCTTCCATTTGTAAGTATACATCTATAAGCTAAACTCGACGAAAAATAAAACAGAGGAGAAAAAAACAACACTGACTATTTTTGCTAATAAAGAAGACCAAATCTCTCTCCACTTGTTGGTCTAATTTGCGTCTCTCTCTCTCTCTCTCTCTCTCTCTCTCTTATTCTACTGAAGCTCACACTGGCGGATACTGGACCCGTACAACGTTCTGCCAGGTTGATCGAGGGACGACAAGACGAGGGCGGGGAGTGGGGGGGGGGGGGGGGGGGTGAATCATCGCGCTTCGAATTCCATACAAGGGGCGTTCAGCTAATGGTGCTTATGCAAATATCCGGTCAATCTAATCCGGACGTCATTTGCAAAGAAAGGTGGGGGAAGGCCGCCGAGCGAATAGAGGCCAACTGACGGGGGGAGGGGGGGATAGTAGGAAAAACAGGTGGGGGTGATGAACACTCGGAATATCGGGCATGACTCTCAGCATTTCTGAACTTCCATCGCCACGGGTCACTGAGAACGAAGAGGGGGGGGGGTGTACAAAATCGATTGCCTATATATGAACGAATCCTTCGATTATCCGTTTTTCGATCACGGCAATCTTCCTCCCGCTCTCTCTCTCTCTCTCTCTCTCTCTTTCTCTAATAATAAAACGAGAAATCCCATTACTCGGCCTTAATACGTCATCATCAGAAACGGATAATAGAACACGGTGTATATGGGTGTACCTACAGCGAGGCATATTATTATAGGCAGCCGGCAACGCGGCCCGATCGATTATTATCTTTTGATTCCCTCGTCTTTCGATACGTGCGCGACTGCCTCGCACCACCGCCGCTGCACACCTCCTCGCCCCACCGCCCTGCTTCGTTACCCCGGCCGCGCACACCGTATATTGGATATGGAATAAATGGCAACCGGAAGTGTGCACGATGAGTGTGTTTGCCCGCTCAGCCTCCTCATCCACCTCCGCCGTTTCCTCGTGGCCGCGGAAATGAAACGAACGAATCGAACGTTCGATTATTACTGTACGTACCGATTGAGATGGAAAATAATGGGCAATCATTGAGTAAACGAATAAGCGAGCTAATTGACGAACGAGAAAGCAAAATAAATCAAACGTACGAGTAAATGGAAAAGAAGAAAAATGAAGAACCGGAAAAAGGGCAAATTTGAGGGAATCAATGTGTACCAAATAAGTGAAATATAAAGTAATAATAACGAAAATAATTATGATAGTCGTAATAACAACGATAATAATCTATTTCGCATGTATAAAATAATAAATATATTTGAAAAATACAGGTATTACCTGTATTGAACAATAGTAACAATTATTATTATTATTTGTTAATTTTCGATGATGATTAATATAAATTATTAATAAATAATTGTTATTATATAATTCGTGTTCTTTAATGTTTCTCAAGCTTTCCGAGCTTTTTAGAGGGCCTGGCCTTTTGTCGTCCTTATTGTTATTGTTGTTGTTATTATTATTATTATTATTAAATTCAAAAAATGATAAACCTGAATTACCATAATAATGTCAATAACAACTACGACAACGCCGATAATCGCCCTGGACCTCAAAAAATTTCGACAAACTTGAAAAAATTAAAAGAAATTTGAAAAACATTTTCGTTTCGAGAAAAAGCCGGCTGAGGATAAAACAAAGCGTGTGCACATATGTAGCTACGCGTCATATCGAATATATATATATATATGCAGTATTCCACGTGAATCCGGTGGACTTTTTCCCTGAGCCCCGCCAATTCGATTTATTTTTTAAATCTGATTCCATTGACTCTAAAAGACACCCTGAAATTTTTTACATTTTTCAATATGAACCGCAGACAATATTTTTTCAAAAAAAAAACGACCCGATTTAAATACCTGAAAAAATTCCCAAAAATGCGTGATTATGTGTAAAAAATGTCAAGCTATCACCCGCAGTGGAAGTCCGATTTTTTCTGTGCTTTCTGAGCTATCAACGTAAAAAAAAATCCGGAAAAATTAGGAAACCGCTAACTTCGGGCGGATACTTAAATATTTTTAAATCCACAATGATTTTTTTTTACTATTTTTGAATAACCGATTCACAATCATGGACCTTGAACAGTTTGCAGTAAAAAAGTTTTGGTATTAATTTCAATTGAAGTCGTCTTCAGCACAGGAAAAATCATACTTCCACTGCGGGTGATAGCTTGAACATTTTGACATATAATCACGCATTTTTGGGAATTTTTCCAGATTTTTAAATCGGGGCGTTGTTTTTTTTTGGGTTGTTTCGAAAAGTGTAAAAAAATGTCAGGGTGTCGTTTAGAGTCAATGGAACCAGATAAAAATAAATAAATCGAATCGGCGGGGGTCAGGGAAAAAGTCCACCGAATTCACGTGGAATATCTCATATATGTATATATACATGTATAAAGGGCTTGGTAGACTCGTGGTGCGCAGGCAGTTTGGGAGGTGAGAAAAATGGGATTGGAACGATACGAGCCTCATTTTTCCACTCGAAAGCAGCCTGTAATTAATATCGGTTCTCGATACGGCGAAGCCACTCTTAACATATATATGCGTGTATATATATATATATAAGCGTGACTGGCACGTTCCCAGGCCGGGTGAAAGAAACCCGCGTACGGGCATGCGTCAAATTGACGAGCGGGCGTCACACTAATCTGCGCACGTACACACAGTCGCGCATGTGTATGTGTGTGTGCGCGCGCGCGATCCGTCCGTGCCGGACCCACTGACGTGGAAGACGAGTGAAACCGAGAGTTAAAAAAAACAGAAGGGAAAAAACGAGGGTTCGACACCAAGAATCACGCTTCGAACGCCCTTTAACTGACCATGACAAAATGATTCGTGACGGATTGGTACACAGCGAAATGACACTGCTCAACACCCAGAGAAACATGCACATACGTATATACAGGCATAGTGACGTGTCGTTGCCGCGTGAATAATCGACTTCATCCATCTTCAAATCCTTCGCTCTACGGAATATGAACGCAATTGTGCTCCGTTGTCTTGTCACGCGCAACACTGTCAACCCCCCCCCCCCCCCCGCCCCGCCGCATTATCGCGCTCTGTGTCTCGTTATACCGTGACCGACAATGACGACGATCGACAAAACTTCTCTGCCCATGAGACAAACCCCTGGCTAGTTATCAATCATTTGTAGCTTGTGATCAGCCGGCTGCTGCGCGTTCCACTCAGGCGACACCTACATCCGTAGTGTAGACGTCGCGTGCGTGCGCGCTCGTAACTTTTTTGTTATCTTTGCAAATTAACAGACCTTCGTCGGATCGAAAAACGCTTCGAGACTTTTCGACTAGAAATTCGGTCGGGAATCCACTTTTGCGTTTATCGATCCTCACTTTGCGGACACCCTGTATAGAGAGTTATACGGGGAGTCCGAAAAGTGCGAATCGGTGAACGCAAGGCGGTAGATGAGGGACGAAATCACGCGGCGAAAAGTCTCGTGATATGTTTTTGAATTTTGGGCCACCCTAGACGGGTTACACTGCAGAAACAAGTGTGTCGTTTTTACACACTTTAGTTATGTAAATCAGTATTTTTCAACGTGTGGGTCGCGACCGCCAGGTAAAGCAAAAAGGTAAAAGTAAAAAGCAAGGGTTGTAGTGCGAAGGTTGTGCCTGTTAATTTTTTAAAATAAGCTATCGAATCTTGGTTCTATTTTTTAAGACGGAAACAACCAAATTATGTTTCGATTGGAGCCTATTTCTCTTCTTAGTTTTTATGTTCACCATTGAAGAGAACGTTATAGTCCAGTAAATGCGAAAAAAACCCAGCACTTTAAGCGGAGAATTAGAATTTTTGACTGAAGCTAGATGGTTGCATACTGAAAGTAACCCCAATGAAATTTTTCCCCCTCAACTCGCCCCAACCCTAAGGGATGAGAACGCAAAAATCGCCGTATCTCGATAATTAATGGCCCGATAAAAAAATTATTCAAACAAAAGTTGTTTGGAATAATAAAATACGTATAAAGTTATCCGATGTCCAATCCCCTATCTTTGAAAACAGCGGCACAAAACCGCGAGAGCTCCACTGACCCGGGATTTTGTAATCGTTTTTGTGCCGCTATTTTCAAAGATAGGGGGTTGGACGTTAGGCAACTTTATACATATTTTATTATTCCAAACAACTTTTGTTGGAAACATTTTTTGATCGGGCTATTAACTAGCGAGATACGGCGATTTTTCGGTTTTCAACCCCTATTTCTCAGGGTCGGGGCGAGTTAAAGGGCAACATTTTATTGGGGTTACTTTCAGCATGACACCATCTAGTTTCCATAAAAAATTCTAATTCTACGCTAAAAGTGCTGGGTTTCCGTCTCTTTTACTGGACTATTAGTTCACGTAGGCAGGAAGTGGCGAATGGCATAATTTCAAAGCTTTCTGTGCCAGCTCTGGGGGAGGCGATCGCCAGAATTTTTTTACTCGTAAAGTGGTCGCGTATTCAAGAACGTTGAAAAACACTGATGCAAATGGCTGTAGACACTTTCTACACGTTCTAACGTGTGTGAAAAATAACGGTGTAAAAATAACACGAATAGATGCATTCAAACATCACACTTACGTGTGTTATTCGCTTACGCACGTTAAAACGTGCAAAAAGTGTATACTGCCATTTACACACCTAAGCCGTGTAAAGAGTCGTACTTTAGAGTTATTGTGATAGAAATCAGATTAAAGAAATTAATAATATACTTTGCGAATGATCTATCGGTATTCTAAAGGGTTTTTCGATAAGGGCGGGTAGATGTTAAAATGGAATAAACCAAGCTGTGTGTGAGGTATTAACGAAATACCTTTTTTTGTATTGAAAGGCCTATGTGTGCCATTATTTATGGAATATAATATCGTTCAAATGTCCGCGGCGGCTTCTCACGGTGGCACGGATCCGAGTGGTCCAATTTTCAATGACTCTGTCGCATAGATCCGGCTAAATTTGAGCGATGGCTTGGGTTATGTTGACTTCAAGAGAGCATCGGTCGATTGCAACTTATTGGCATAGACCTGCGACTTCAAGAAAGCCCAACAAGAAAAAGTCTAGCGGGGTGAAATGGCACGATCTCGGTGGCCAATTCACGTCACCTCTGCTAGAGATAACCATACCCTCAAATCGTTCATGCAGAATGTGCATCGTGGGTTTCAAAATTCGATTTTTGAAACGCACTTTTTCGAAGTTTCCTTTTTTCAACCTAATTTTTCGTTATTTTATGTTCGCTATTTTCTTTTCGCCACTCAAAGATTTTCTTTCGAATTGTTCTTTTCGAAACTCGTTTTTTCCGAAAATTTCTTTCAAAAACGTATTTTTGCGAAATTGTCCTTTCGAAACGTATATATATGCATATATTTTTTTCGAACTTTCCTTTTGAAACATCATTTTTTCGAAATACCGAGTCGAATGTCTCGAAACGTCTGTACACAGAGGTGGCTTTTCACCGCGCGAGAAGCTGTGGGCAAAAATTATTGTTGGCTGAGCGGGAGAAAAAGCCCATCGACATTTCACGAGAGGCGTATCCCGCGAGATTGTCAACCTTTTTGCGGCAGCGGTGGGTACGTACACGGCAGGCACATACATAGGGACGGGCCGCACGTTAATTTACGAGACGGGCAATGACGAGAGATCGCTACGGGCAGACGAGAGAACGAGAGCGAGCGAGCGAGATCGCTGTTATTTTTCCCATGGCTCAGAGCCGCGAAGGCGTGGCACGCTACCCCGTACATTTTTATAAACGCGCTCGTGCATTTCGACATTATTGTAATCAACTCGAATGATCGGCTAGAAAAAGGCGGGAGGGGGTTGCGTAAGAAGGCCTGCTGGACCAGCATCGGCAAACTCGAGAAAAATGATTTGACAAAATTTAAAAAAAGTACCATGCGCCACATTGTTGGATTATAGCTAACATACGGGCGCGCCTGTATACAGGGTGTCCCGAAAGTCTCGAGTAAGCAAATTCTCAACAGAAAAGTCACAACACTCGCGCAGTCACAAACGAACGAATACACAGTTAACGATCGACCTGAGACAAAAATGAAAAAGGACTTTTCTATCGGAAATTTAACAAACCACCTAGCCTCCCATTTTCAGTCGACACATTTTTGGACACCCTGTACATGACGAAGAAGCTAGGCTGAAAAATTCTCGGCCCGCGGTATCAACGGCCAAATGGGACGGCTCTGTGTATCGCGGCCGAGAACTTTTCAGCCTGCCCTTGTAACGCGGCTGCGACGTTGATTTCGTATAAAAATTCTTCTACCCCGCGCCCGTATGGGACTTGGGCAGTTTCTTCGCTTCTCACGATTTCCTTCCTATCCCCCAAACACAACGTTGAATTCCCGAGTATTTTACGCAATATTAGAAGGGTGTACGAGGGTGATAAATCGCGTCGACCCTTCGCTTCATTTTCATCGCCATAAAAGTCATATAACCTTAATCTCGTCTCGCTCTCGCTACGTCGTTTTCGCCACAGTCTTTAATCTCGTGCTTTTTTACGATCGTTCCTTTTTTTCGCTTCTTGTTCTTATTGTTTCTTCTTGTCTCTCGTCTTCTCCCATTTCATCAATGTTGATATTTCAATCAATGTAAAAAAAAAAAAACTTACCTGGGAGAAGTAGGGGGGTAGAACGCATCGTTGGTCGTCGAGCCGGGAACTCTGGACCCTCTCGAGGAGCTCAAAGAGATCCTGGGTCGTGTTCTGGTGACCGAGAAAAAGTCCAAATGGACAAACATTTTTCATCCGTGGTTTCAACATTGTTCGATTGTTATTGGTGTTTTGCTCGGGGAATGCGTTTTTCATACATTCCTTTTTTAACGCCCCGGAGAAGGAAATTAACAATGGTAATAATATTTCAAAAATAAATAGGACAAATATTAATGACGAAATAGTAAAAATAACAAAAATATGTATAACTTATTTCTATTGTATAATAATAATGATCACATGTATGTATGACGTTTAATTATTGTTGTTGTTGTTGTTGCTGTTACTGGGTAATAGTGTATAATAATAATTGCAACAAGAGCAACAAGGATAGTGATAATAATAATAATATCTCTATTGCTCATAGAATTATTATTATTCAACTCCTAGATGTGTGAACGATAATGACAATAATAACAACGACAATAATATGCCGATATTATTGCATATTCGTATTAAATATAAATAATATTTCGTTGTTATTGTTAACATTAATGTTTCTGTTCTTCTTATTACTATTGTTAACACGATGACCATTATTATTGTTGAATGGAAAGAAATTATAAATAATAACAATAACAATTATGCTAAATAATATACAAATATTATTATTTTTGTTGTTGTTGTTGTTATTAAATGTCAATCATTTCAAAGTAACAACAGTAACAATATTACGAAAGTAATATTTACGAAAAACAAGAAGTATTATATTACGAAAAAAAGAAGAGAAAAAAGTTATCGGCATGCACCCACCTTGTCCGGATTTCCTCGGGACTCGTTGTGCCGGTCATCCTGATGAATGTCGGTGTTCCTCCGGGTGTCCGTTTGCTCGCAATAGACCGACTGCTGATCGAGCTGTTGCTGCTGTTGCTGCTGCTGCCTCCTAGAACACGAAACGCAACGTTCAAGAGTAACTATAGGCGAAAGAGCGAATCAATGCTTTTCAACGTGTGGCTGGCAAAGTCTTGCTCGGCGGGTTGCGGTCGCAAGCAAGTTAAAAGTAAAAAGCAAGCGTTGTAGGTCCTGCACTACAATCAAAATACAACAATTTCAGTGTGAAGCTTGTGCCTGTTAATTTTTTAAAATAATTGTCGAATGGTGGTTCTAATTTTGAGACGCAAATATCCAAATCATGTTCTGATTGGAGCCTATTTCTCTTCTTAGTTTTTATGTTCACCATTGAAGAGAACGTTATGGTACAGTAAAAGAGACGAAAACCCAGCACTTTAAGCGTAGAATTAGAATTTTTTACTGTAGCTAGATGGTAGCATACTGGAAGTAACCCTAATGAAATTGTACCCCTCAACTCGCTCCAACTCTAAGGAATAGGGGTTGAGGACTCAAAAATCGCCGTATTTCGATAATTAATGGCTCGATCAAAAAATGTTTCAAACAAAAGTTGTTTGGAATAATAAAATACGTATAAAGTTATACGACGTCCAATCCCCTATCTTTGAAGATAGCGGCATAAAAAGACGAGAGCACCACTGACCCGGGACGTGCTAATTGCTTTTGTGCCGCTATTTTCGAAGATAGGCGGTTGGACGTTAGGCAACTTTATACGTATTTTATTACTCCAAACAACTTTTGTTCGAAACATTTTTTGATCGAGCTATTAATTACCGAGACACGGCGTATTTACCGTTTTCAACCCTTATTTCTTAGGGTTGGGGCATGTTGAGGGGCAAAATTTCATTGGGGTTACTTGCAGTATGGTCATCTAGTTTCAGTCAAAAATTCGAATTGTACGCTAAAAGTGCTGGGGTTTCGTCTCTTTTACTGGACTATTAGTTCACACATGTAACAAGTGGCGAATGGCACTAATAATTTCAAAGCTTCCTGTGCCAGCTCTGGGGGAGGGTGCCGCCAGAATTTTCTCACTTGTAAAGGAGTCGCGTATTCAAGAAGGTTGAAAAATACTGGAATCTCAGCAGCTATATGTGTAATCGTTTTACAAGGGTAAACAAATGATGCAACATTTTTTTTCTTCCAGAGAAAAAGAAAGCGTGCAAACGAGGATGAATCTTTCTCCTTTTCGAGAGCTTCATATGGATCAAAGTGGTGGACGGGTGCGAGGGCCTGCGGCGGCAGATGCAGCGCCTTCCTTCGCTCCCTCTTGCTCTCACACTCTCGTCGATAATACGTTACTCGGAGGCTTTCAAGTCTGCTCGAGATGATAGTTAAAACCGAGAAAGAAGAAACAATATCGATGCTCCTCTGACCTCTCGCACTCGCTCCCTGTGCCTTCAGCCCCTCCCCCTCCCCGCGCCAATGCTTCTTCGGAAACCACGCGCGCCGTCTCCTGTTGCTCCCCCACGAAGAGTCGAACCCGTGGATGGACACGCGCATCTGCGCCGGTGGCACAGCTGCTTTCTTTTTTCAAGTTATTTCGTCTTTTGTTTTATCGTGCATTGCTCGTCGGTACGAACAAAAAAAGGCAACAGTGACAAGATTTTTTTTTAGGGGGACATTACCTTTAGGCGCGGAAAAAATGTACTGATTATTATGATTTAAAAAAAAAGTGCACATTTCTTCACCATTTTTGAGACTTAGGGTATGTTTTAGTACTCATTTCGGCTGTTACATGGTATTTTTTAAAATTAATGATTTTTATCGTTAAAACAAAAAGTAAAGATACCTTCGCCAATTTTGAGACTTAGGATAAGTTTTATTACTTATTTTGGCTGTTACCTGGTATTTTAAACTGCATTTTCGAGCATTTTTGCCAGAATATATACATGCATACATATATACATATATGTATGTATGTATATATTCTGCCTGATGCTAATTCAATTCTCGATGATATAACATTTTTTCAAATGTCTATATCGCCCGTTGATTTATCAATTGAATGTTATTCATTGAATGTTAAGATCAATTGAATGTTACTCAACAATCAATTGAATGTTAAGATCAACGAGAATATTTGTGTGCCTGTATATGAAATGTTCAAATATTTATACTGAGGATACTATTATAATAAACTATTCGATTTACATTGCAATGAAACAGCATTCAATTTATCACTAATCGATCGATACTGTCATTTTTCAAAGCGCTATTTCATCAATATTTCAGGGGACGTTATTATCAAAAGAATATATAGTGGGAACGTATAGAAAAATATACGTTTCGAGGTTCGAATCCCGCGAGTATTTAGTGTCATGTCAAGCACGAATTTAATGAAGTTAAGTTACTCAGCTCAATGTCCCCCCGGAATACTGTCATTTTTCCACCTCAACTCTCGCTCTTGGGAGAAAAAAAAAGCGTGAAAATTCCCAATGGACCCTTTTATCACCCTCTTTTCCTCGAAAATGTCGGACCGTTCGTGACATTTCACATTTTCGAACTCCCTATACATATATATATATACACACATATAGGGCGAAGTAAAAAGTTCTGAGCGTTTTGTTCGATAACTTTGTCCATTTTGAAGGCAATTTCATAATTCCGCGATTGCAGAAGTCCGCGTCCCTATTGATAAAAAAAACTTGTCTAGCTCATTTTCGCAAGCCTCTCTTGAGGCCAGTTTTGTACCATCAAGCAAATTTTGCAAATACTTGAAAAGGTAACAATAGCTTTGTGCCAGGTCTGAACCATACGGCGAGTACGATAGCGTCAATGTGGTCAGTTGTTGGCAGTAGAGGTTCGAATTGAGTATTTGGCCCGATAGGAGCAGCTCATAGTGGATGATTCCCTTCCAATCCCACCAAACACACAGCAAAACGTTCTTGGCCGTTAATCCGGGGTTGGCGATCGTTTGGGCCGGCTCACCGCGATTGGATCACCAACTTTTTCGACTGTTGTTCTCGTATGTGACCCATTTTTCATCGCCCGTCATCATCCGCTTCGAAAATGGGTCGATTTCGTTACGTTTCAGCAAACAATCGCAGGCATCAATTCGGTCCAAAAAGTTATTTTGCGTCAATTTGCGTGGCACTTATAAATCGAGCTTCTTCTTGAGATCAGCCTTATGCAAATGGTTTCAAACGGTTTTCTGGCTAATCTTCAGTTCGTAGGCAATGCAATAAGTGCTCACGTGCCGGTCCGACTCGACGATTTCCATGATTTTAACGACATTTTCGACGATTGGCCTACCAGAGCGTGCCTCATTTTCGACGTCCGCATTACCAGGACCGGATCGTTGGAACCGTCGTTTTGCTGTTGCATTCGATACTGTATTCGGTGCATAAACAACACAAAATCTTTTGGTCGCCTGCTCCGCCTTTTCACCATGGTCGTAGTGGTACTGAAGAATATATCGAATTTTCTTTTTTTTTACTTCTATTTTGAAACGCTGTAACACACAATTGGCTTCACCAAACACAAAACTGCCAAAGAACTTTTTTTGAAGCGTAACGTCACCTTTAATTTGCCATATGGTATGACCCGATGCGTTGTTTACATCGTGAGATATGGCTCACTAAAGACATCTAGCGGGAAACGCTCAGAACTTTTTACTTCGCCTAAATGTGTGTGTATATATTACTCTGATTAAATAGCTATATAGCGTAATACTTCTTCCACGTCCAACTCTCGTTGAACGAAAGGCAATCCCTAGAGGGAACGAGCAACGCAATTATTGTTATTACATCGTGTGATAGCAGTTGTCATCATTTTCGTCATCGTCGTGCATTCGTCATTATTATTCCTGTAACGCCCTTCCGGCTCGCTCTACTCACCCCCATATATATATATATGGCTCAACGGGAAATTTAATAACCGACAATTAAACTGGGCGGCGCCGGTGGGGGAGATTAAAACGACTGAGAAGCGGAGCTCGCGGCAAAAATCGTGTGTGCGTATATATGTATCACGAGGATAGTTTTTTTCCGCATGGATGAAAACTTTTTTAATTCACGCTCTTGTTAGCTCGCGCCAGTTTTCCTTGAAGCTTTCCCATTACGATTGGCGATGCTCCTATCACAATGCCCCCCTCCGTTTTATCGTCATTTCTCGAAAAACTTATTGTCACCGAATAATAATATAAGAAAAAAATTACTGATATAAATATTTTTTTCAATATAGAATTAAATTAAGAACAGAAGGATAAAATGAAATTTAAATATATAGTGATATATTTCATGAACAAATATTCGAAATTCTCACACGCAAACGTATATCTGCATGTGCGTGTATGTGGTACGCGCGCGCGTGTGTGTGTGTGTATGTGAGAGAGAGGGAGAGGGAGGGAGAGAGAGAGAGAGAGAGAGAGAGAGAGAGAGAGAGAGAGAAAGCGAGGAAAATTGTACATGACGCGATCAATTGATCGGTGCGTTACCCCAATGACAATTGTCATACCCCTCCTAGCGCAGTGCGTTGGGATTGCCCGATCGCTCAATCGATTTACGAGCTCGACGCGATGTTCTTCGTTACTACATCTATACCATCGTACCCCTCCCCCCTCTTCGCCTCATCGCGGATAATGATCGGCTTACGTGCACGCACCCCGCAATACGTAAATTCGCCCCCCTGCCCTTCTTTTTCTGCATATATATATATGCAACGATCGGGACGACTTCATCGGGTCCCCATTGACAATAACACCGAAACGATAAATCACCGCTATCGCGCGCGTTTGAGGGGACCACCCCTGGCCCCCCCTCTCTCTCTCTCTCGTATTGAAAAAAACGTAAAACGTATCTTGTATTGAAAAAATATAAAACCCGTATTGAAAAATAAGCTAAAAAGGTATTGCGAAGAAAAAAAAGTCTCCAAAAGTACTATAAGTATAGCCATGGGAACAAGAAGAAAAAATTTAATTCATAATAATCCGGAATAATTATGAAAAACGAAAGAATTTTTTCTTAACATTTTTGTCGAATTTTGGCCCCTTGAAAACTACCTGCAAAATAATTAAAAAGAAGCGAACAATTTGAAAGCGAAAAAAGGAGAGAAGACAAAAAAAACAGTTGCTGAACGTACGAACGATAAACGCGGCAATTTTCTTATTGGCTATGAAAGCCCTGGACGCATTGTGCGTTTGCTTCTTCGTTCACAACGGGAGGGAGACACACACACATATACGAACACAACACATACGCGCGCGCGTATATTATTATTATTATTGTTATAAGGAAAAACAAGGTTGCGATCTCTCTCTCTCTCTCTCTCTCTCTCTCTCTCTCTCTTTCTCTCTCGCTCCGGGACCGTGCCATATTAACGAGTTCATTGTTGTTGCTTATCGTTTTATTTAACGAATAATGACACCGATCAAGCGCAACATTCAAGAAACACTTTGGCATTCGAACGAAATTTTATTTGATTCAAACGAACCCCTCCCCCAGAAGACACAAAACAGTACAAAATAAAAAAAGCCAAAATGATGGAACGATTCGTGAGAAAAAAAACAAGAAAAGAAGCTTAATTGAGTGGTGCACGAAGGGGTGTCTCGTTCGGCTGTGGTGCCCGGATGCGTGGAAAGAAATCGAAGAACGTAGGCTGGGGTAGAGGGATGGGGGGGCTAGAGAAAGTGGGAGAGAATTGCGCAGAATGGGAGAGAGAGAGGTCGTGTCCATAGAGGGTAAAGGGTAGCTGCCCTAGGGGAAAATGGCAGGCCATAAGAAATAATAAACAAAGAGGTCCTCGTAATTTCAGGGTATCTCTGCATTCGTAGGGTTGACAACGGTATGATATATGCGGCAAGGGAAATCAAGAGAGAGTAGAGCGAGAGAGAGAGAGAGAGACAAGACGACTGCGTTGCATATGTTACCCCATCACGTGTCCATCAGCATGTTCTGCATTTGAGCACTAGGACACACACCCATAATCCCTATAAACGTGCATTAAAAAATTCCGATATATTGCATTTTCGACTACTGTTTATTTGTCCTAGCCCCCCCCCCCCCCAACCCCCGCTATTTTCCTGGCGTTCGGGAGCCACCGACCACGTTCCCTTCGACCAACAAACGACGCACGTGAATTATCCCATATGCTGCTCTCACATAAACACATACACACGTGCCTCGTACAATCACAAATAGATATCCGAATATATGTACAGGGTGTCGGGAATGTATCGTTGAAACTCTCGTTGATACGGATAGCCGATAAAATTCCAAGACGAAAAGGTCTCATCCATTTTTTGTCTAGGACGCACCGTTCTCTAGATATCTGTTGATCAATGATCGGCCAATGACGGAGCGCATCCCCAGTACGGGCGAGGCGCGTTCGCCACTGGCCGCTTCGCGACCGGCCCCGCCGACTACGCGTGCGGCTATCGCAAATTCGAAAGATCTTTCAGAGAACGATATCGCGGTAAGGGTGGATCGGAGGAAAAAACGGATAAGGACTTTTACTGCTTGGGATTTCAAGATCTATGGAATGGCATTGAGAACCAAGCTGAGTTGTCCTACACCCTGTGGATGTATGTACGGATAATGCGCGTGTGTTACGCATATTTAACGTTTTCGAGGACGACGCAATGCGCTCACAAATATCCAAGGATGGATGATTTGCATATAGCCATATTTCTCTCCTCATTTACTATTATTATGAGGGCCACCCCATTGGTATTGTGCGAAGGACACGGTGAATAATACCCATTGGAACGGGTGTATCTACTATACATACACACACACGCACAGAACACCTACATAGCTGTAGGTATTCTCTTGTGGCGTTGACATTTGCATCGCGACAAAGAGAGCATTCACGCCTCTCGGTTGTAGCCTCTCGATTTCGAGTGCGCCCGGAGAAAGTCCATAAAACGAGGGAGGCCAAGAGAGCCAAAGCAGGAGGCAGGGAGAGAGAAATGAAAGGGGGAGAAAAAATATTTGAGTAGAAAAGACACTCGAGAATGCGCCTGATGGATCTACTGGACAAACAAACGTTGGACTCTTGGTCATGGTCATAGCTTCCATTAATGCACATAGCCTATATATTCGATTATTCCTCGCTGCGGGGCTCATTGTTGGGGTTCGATTTATTCTCGTCGTCTCGTCTTCTCTCTCTCTCTCTTTTTTTCTCCGTCTCCTTCTGTCTGTCTCTCGTGATGGATAATATAATCGACGAGCGTGCGTGTGCATGAACGAATCAGGAACTATTTCGGTAGCCAAAATATATATATGCGTTCGAGATATTGTGACGCGAACAAACGAAACGCATGCTAACGAAAAATTTCACCCTACGTTTCGAGCGAGAAATACTGGCATATAGGATCGATATCTTCGATATAATAACAATAATAGTAATAAATAAATATCAATCAACATAATATTAGTTAAAAAATGATAATAATAATAATCATTTACAAATTCAACAAAAATAATAATCATAAAATCGAAAATAATGAAATGAACGATGAACAAAAAATAATCATTGAAGAATCCAACAGAAATAATGAGAATTGAATGGGAAGTTGATAGATATATTTAGCCATTCTTTCCTCTCAGGCTTAGGAATATTACATCAATTTACAGCGGTTACATATAGTTAAGGTTCTCTCTTATATTACTCTTGAGTCTACATATAATCTTCTATTTTGTTCGTATCATTAGCGTTTCACCCAGTACTCCATTTCCATAGTAAGTTATCATCTCATACCCTTTACGCTTGTTTCCATTGGCGTAACTAGGTCGGGGCCAGGGGGGGGCACGCCCCCCCCCCCCCAAATACTGTATGTGCCCCCCAGAGGATTTTCTCGATATCTGTCTTATTCACGGTCATACGTATCGATCTGGTTACATTGTGACTTTTATCGATAGCAAGAGTGAAGCTCTCATTGTAAGTGATTTAGGTGGTTATCAATTATTTCACACGACCCCGCTGGCAGTTCACATTCTGAACGATCTCTCATGTATATACCGACCGAATTAAGCGGCCTATGCAGGAACTTAGTAGTGATGATAACAACAACAAAATGATAACAACTATGTAAGAATTCTTAATTATCCGTAGCATCGAGGCTGTGATGGGCACTGACAAACAGAATAGCAGTGTTATTGCGTATCGGGAGATGAGGACACTTGTATACCAGCCACGTCTTATTGCGTCGTCGAAATGGGGTTAGTATGGCGGTTAACTAACAATGAGTACGATTCCTTATTACCGTACAGACAGGGGCCCAAGTGGCCTATACAGGAACGTCCACCGCAAGTATGCAGAAACTAATGAATTCCTGCATATGTCGCTTGGACCGCTGTCCGTATAGTAATAAGAACTCAGTACTTTTCGCATAGGCCGCTTGGGGTGGTAGTTCCTGTATAGACCGCTTGAGCCGCTGTCTGTGCGGTACTGAGAAATCCCTCTTATTGATAGTTAACCGGCCATACTGACCCCATTTCGCCGACGCAATAAGACGTGGCTGGTATACAAGTGTCCTTAACTCCCGATACGCAATAACACTGCTATTCTGTTTCTTTGTGCCCATCGCAGCCTCGTTGGTACGGATAATTAAGAAAGGCTTTATTGATGTAAAAATCCGTGTTTCCCCATCCTTTGCCTAGTCCGCACCTTTCCCTCGAACATTCTCACGTATTCACACAGTACGGGCTCAATTTCTCCATTTAGCACCTCATCCAATCCTATCCGCTCCTTTATTTCTATAAAGAGTTCATCCTCATATCTTTACTAATCATTTTCCTACATTTCTCACATTGTTTTATATTTTCTGAATTCTCTTTTCCCTTCCCCCACATTCTGCATGACTCTTCGTTAAACCCTTAATTTTCTTCCTTCGCCATATTGCCACACGTCATGCTGGCTCGCTGTTCTTTATCTTCTTCAGTCTTCTGCGTTTCCAATATTTTTGCATACTTACATCCAGTTTTTGGCTTACCTTCTAGTCGACTCAAATGTCCACCCATGCCTATTCATAGCATCGACCCCCCCATCTCCTAATTTTCCAAACGCATTTCTCATTTCTCTAACCCATTTGGACGGGTTTGTATTTTCCCAGTTCCTCAAGTAGGAAAAAAATTAGGACATAAATAATAAATAAATAATAATCATTCAGAAAATTCGAGAAAAAATCATAATAGTTAAAAGTCGGTTAAATTTGCATCAAAACGCGAAGCATATCAGAGAATAGAGACTGCTCGCGCGTACACCATATGGGTGTGCATAGCATCGCGTTGACACGTTACAGGGGCGAAGAAACGAGAGGGGAAAATAAAACGACAAAAAACATTGACCCCTATCTTTTTCGAAATTTACAGTTAAAAAAAACACACGTTAAAAGTTATCGCGTGGGGTCTTCTATGGCGCATCGATAAACTACTGGCGTTGGCTCCGAGTGTTTTCGGTGGCATGGATAATATATGCGTATGTAAATATATATATGTATATACACACACGTATATTCATAGGCGATCACGTGTCGATCAAATCGAGAGATAGGCAGTGGACACGTGTGCGGGGGCACAACAGAAGGGGCTGAAAAGAAGAAACCAAAACAGTTGTGCTGTCCTACCCTCCAGCACGCGTCATCTCATCTCAAGTATATCGCTGATACGCGAGAGGGAGAGAGGAAGAGAGAGAGAGGGAGAGAGAGGGAGAGAGAGAGAGAGAGAGAGAGAGAGAGAGAACGGCTTCATCACATGTCGAGTTATTCCGCGCGCGAGAACGTGTTGTCAATAAACAAGGGGTGAAATAAAAACTCCCCCGCGCGCGCGATACATATTACTATGCCAGCATACAAGCCGCGGCCGTCCGCCTCCTCTCGCACTCCGCTGCGTTAATACGTGTTTTATACATATAATACAAACGAGAAAAAAAAACCACCCGCCTTCGTGTCCTTTCGATCGGAAGGGCTAAAAAGGGTCAGGGAGTGGGGTGAGGGAAGGGTGGATACGGTGGTTGCGCAAGGAATTAATCGTATTAGCGGAATGTTTTAGGTTCGCGGGGTGCGGCCGGTCAAAGACATTCTTTTTGAATTTATATTTTCATTTCTTTTCTCTCTTTCACGAGAGAGCGAGCAGCACGCGTGTGTGTGCACACGCTCGACTTGATAAAAGTCGATTCGCCCGTAGTGTCGTTCTTGTGAACGTATATCGGGTTGGAAAAAAGCGATCTCGAGATTTTCCATCATTTATCCAAAGAGATTACTCGCGGATCATTGGTTCACCTTTTTCATACGTTTATACCCGTACTACTCCTACTCCTGTTACTCCTACTGCTACTACGATTGCTACTGTTATACACACACACACTTTCCATCATTTATTCAAAGGGATTACTCACGGGTCATTGGCTGACACTTTTCATACGTTTATACACGTACTACTGCTTCTCCTCCCACTACTACTGCTACTGTTGTACACATAAACACGCGCACACACACACACACACGCAGACTTTTTATCATTTATTCAAAGGGCTTACGAATCATTGGCTACTACTACTACTGCTACTACTCCGGTTACTTCTGCTACTCCCGCTACTACTGCCCCCACATACTCATTTTTATTACCTACCTATTTTTTGTTTTGCGCTTCTTTTGATGATTTCCTGAGTTCCAACTAATACTCTTGCGGGTTTTCGCGTATTGCCATTCCGAATTGAGTAGCTGCCCTGTAGCAACATTCCTAGTCGGCATTAATTCAGATATAATACGACCGATAATTCGTTTTTGTGTGCGTGTGTGGGGGGGGGGGGGGGAGGGGGCACGTGTCGTGCACAATCCGCACACTTCGACACCCACCGAAATACCAAAAGTGTCAAATTGTCGGGGTTTCTGGTTTCCTCGAGAGTATGTCATTGTGAATGGATAATGCGTTGGATAATGCGTGCGCCGAATGAGAGGCCCGCCGCACTTTAATATTACGATATTCAGGTTCGGGTGTTTGCAAAGCCCGAGCATAGAGGAACATTCAAAAGAAAAAGAGAGAGAAGTCGAGAGAGGGAGAGAGAACACAATAATATAGGGAATTACGAGAGTGGTGCTACAGCGTAATCCCCGCCCAAACTATTTGTTCCTCAAATGCACGTACGATGACACACATACATATATATCTAAATATCCAACGTGGACGTACGGGGTGCAAGAATACGAAGGATTTTTCGGGTCGTATACGACGCGATGTAATTGAGTCGAGCTGGCGGGGACAGATTTCTCAAGCGGGACGAATCGAAACCCATAAATTATACTTTGCCTTGCCATGTAATTTCGCATCGGTGTTTTATTTCACTGCTGGTCTATCGAGGGTTTTTAAGCCGCACACGCGCGTATTTACAACGCGATAGCGAAATTTGACCGTTTGATGACAAATCTATCGGATTTTTTCTCTCCCTCCTTCTCCCTATATCTATCTACATCCGTCTATCTACATCTATCTATCCACATCTATCCATCTATCTATCTACATCTATCCATCCACGTACATCTATATGCATCTATCTATCAACATATAGATACCTATATCTGCGTCTCTCTCTCGCTCTCTCCCTCGCACTTGTCCACTCCCGCCCGCTCACAAACTTTCTTTTACTGCACCTCGCTGTTTTGACACATATATTTTGCAGTATTTCGTTTCGCCACGATCAAGCAAGAGAGAGAGAGAGAGAGAGAGAGAGAGAGAGAGAGAGAGAGAGAGAGAGAGAGAGAGAGAGAGAGAGAGAGAGAGAGAGAGATAAGGTCATGGTGGCCTTTTAATTGCTCGTTTCCTGTCTAGAATAAGAATAAGATGATCCAAGGGAGAGAGAGAGAGAGAGAGAGAGAGAGAGAGAGAGAGAGAGAGAGAGAGAGAGAGAGAGAGAGAGAGAGAGAGAGAGAGAATGCACGAGAGACGACGACGTTGTAAGGACGATGAATCTTTGACCTGTCTTCATTGCTCGTTCTCCTCATCATTATCACCATCATGATCATCATCATCACCAAGCCTCCTCTGCCCCCACTGATCGCACTGACCATACACGATGGGAGACCAGGAGAAAACGTGACTGTCATTCATTCATTCTGCCTCTCCCTCCCTCTCGATGGCCCCCCGTCCCTCCATCAAAGACCAAGGACACGATGTTCCTCATTAATCCGTTGAGAATTCTCAACACTGACGAGAACTCTGCCTTCATTCATAAAAGACACTTGTGCCCCTGCCCGTGGCTCGTCTCGTGCTGGTTCATTCGTAAAGAATTCGATTCATTCGCCTCGAGCGTACGCGCCATAAGACAGTAGAAAAAAAGCAGAAGAAATGAACAAATAAACACAAAAAGTAAAAGAAACTCGTTGCATTTAGACATTCGTCGTTTATCTCGATCTAATTGAAAATAATTTTTTTTTAAACGAACGAAAAAAACGTTTTCCTTTCGATATTTCAATCGGCCGTAGGTCGTTCGAATATTTCATAGTGAAACGAAAAGCGAGTAAAAAGGCATTGTCTCCATATTCGTCACCAATGGCAATCGTCGACTCGATAACTGATGGGTGCTCCCACGATGAAAAAAAAAAAAACATTCGGAAGAACGTGAAAAATACGATTCGGGGGCGATTTGACACGTCGATACGCGGCTGTCAAAAATTTGCAATTTTTCACTTTTCACCCCGCGTTCCCCCTGCGTGGTCTCGTCCCTTCGTGCATTTTTTTTCTAAGAGCGAAAGAGCCGACGATAGATGGAGAGAGGGAGAGAGAACGACGAAAAGAAATAGGGACAAGATCAGCCGAGCACATTGATCGATTAAATTAGTGCGTGATTCGTGCTCGCGGGCGTGAAACCAAATATAAAAGAACATGGGCTATATATATACAATGGACCGAGGGGCACGTGCCGGAAAAGCAAAAAAGAATTAGACAAAAAACCGCACGGCGATCGGCCAGTGTGTGTGTGTGTGTGTGTGTGTGTGTGTGCGCGCGCGCGCTCGCATTTTTTCTACTCCCTCGATTTTCTACAGGGGCCAGAAATGGCGAAAAACGCCGCTCACGGAGAATGAACAAAAGAACGAGAAAGAGCGAAATAAAGAGAGAAAAAAAGAAAAAATACAGTAAAAAAAGATAAAAAATAAATCAAGAATAAAAGCAGAAAACGATCGACCGCGAAATCGTTTGAGCGAGCGAGACATCTCTCTTCGGTTTTTTTTTAGTACGCGCGTGTGTGGATGGAATCGCATCGTGCATCGAAAATTCCCGTAAGTCCCGTTCGAGAACAAATTGTGCGTGATGAATCGTATATTTAATCCACGATTAAATGGAGGAATGCAAAAAAAAGAAAAAGAGGCAGAGGCAGAAGGGGAAAGAGAAAATAGGTATTACACTCGCAGAAAATGAAATACTGAATAATGATTAAAAAAAATAAGTAAAATAAAATAATAGTAAAATACAGAAAATAAAATTACAAATACAGAAAAGAATTAAACACACACACACCTGGGGGGGGGGGGGGGGCTAACGACGCGGCAGCGTCTTGACCCCCAGTAATACTCTGTACACTAAAATTACCTTTTATTGGTTATATATATATATATATATATAACCAAAGCGTAAAATCATTTTGTTTTTGGGAGATGCCAACCCCGTGTCGCGGTACACCACACGATAGCTTGCGCTTACATATTTATGCAGAATGCATGTCGTACCACGACGAGGACGGACATACCCCAAGGATAAAACGCGCACGCACGCACGCTTGTAATCCTTCGGTAAACCGAGCGTAATCCTCGGTTATTCCCGGATGCCCCCGGTGCCACATTATATACCAGTGGTCACCATGGTCGTACGTGTATGGATCCCTAAGGGATGCCAATGCTGCCGCTGAAAGGTATAATCCACAACTTTCGATCTCTCCCTCTCCCTCTCCCTCTCTCTCTCTCTCTCTCTCTCTCTCTCTCTCTCTCACTCTCTCTCTCTCTCTCTCTCTATATATATATAGCCGATATTGCCGATCAATGTTTTCTTCCATTTAAAAAAATGGGTATGTATATGGAAAGCGAGAGTCCGAAAAATTGGCTATTTAAAATCTCGATATATATAAATACATATTCTGAAGGGAACCGAGCATTTTTTTCTCGTGGATTCACAAACTCCAAAAAAAAAATTAAAATGGAGAAAGGATGATAAAAAAAACTGGCTATTTAAAATCCTCGACCGATGAGAATCGATGAAAAAAACTCCGAGCGAATTCAGGGGTAAAACCCCGATTCCGAATATTTACCATGGTTTTTTGTCTCTTTTTCGTGCCGTCGTCGCACGGAGATTAAATAAGATGACAAAAAAAAATATAACAATAATAAAATGCCCGGGGTGGATATTTTGTAAAAAATGTTGAAAAAAAATCGTGTCGGATTTGCACTTCGACTGGCCGAAGCGTCAACGTCCGAAATACTAATAAAAGATTCTCTTATATTTCCACGTGTGTAAATATTTTATAAGGATTATTTATAAAATATTATCATCAATGATATCTCATATGATAATACAGCAGCCATACGTTTATTTGTAATAATACATGCAGTATCATTGTCAATAAAATCATCTCCGTTGCACAATTTTTGAATATCGCAAAGCACGATTTTATTATTAATTGCAGTATCATTTTCTATTTCTTTATATCCGTAAGTTTGAATATAATGAATGACAAAAGAGATAAAACTAAGATAAGATTAATTTCAATTATATCGTAACATCACAAAAATTATAAACGCGCACTCACACACCACATATACATGTGCACACCAATGCCTCTGCATGTCCGAAACAAGTATGCCCACGGAACGGGTCAGCTAAACGTGTTTATTATATGGTAGAAAAGGCGCGCGCTCCCTCTTTCGCTCTTACTCTCTCTCTGCTCTCTTTTACTTTCACCGTCGCTGCTGTCTGTCTCTCTCGGTATTATAGCCCTGCGTCCTCTACGGGTAATGCGCTATATACTTATGCGTCAAGCTGTTACAAATGTATTTCTGTATACGCTACCGAATATATATAGTATAGTATAATACAATATATAAATATAGCTGTTATAAAGGGCCAAGTGTGCGCTCGAGGCGAGTATAATAATACGTTTCGCCGCTAATCCGCGAGATTAATGTCGAGAGCAAATGAAGATGGAGCGAGAGGGAGCAAGAGAGCGAGAGAGAGATGCATGGTGGTCGGTGATTTGGGGTGACCGCTGGGCAGGAGGATTGCGAGCGAGAATTTGGAAGAGAAAGAGACAGAAAATAATAATAGTTCAAAAAAAATGATAAGTAGCGTAATAATAATTTAAAAAATGAAATGATAAAACTAAAAATAAAAAGTATCAGATGGAAGTTTAAATTTATTTTGGAATATCCTTTCTTACGAAAATCTCCAAATCTTTTGTAAAGTCACTTGTTTCCACATCTAAAATTTGAAACTGCAACGAACATTTTTGGAAAATAATAAAATTGAGAAAGTACAAATTAAAAAAAAACGATGTGTCGTTGCGTTCCAGCGATGCAAACTTTAAGACCATAAAAAAGTAGAAAAAGTGGCTTTGGATTGTATCCCCGAAAATCGAAAGGATGTCCACTATTGTCTCTCTCTACTTTTCATTTCATTATCAATTTTAAGTTTTCGTAGATTCTTCATTTTTATTTAATCACATGTAAAACTACATACATTGAACTATTTTTCATCCATGGTGCTTTGTGGTGAAAAAAAATTCATCCAATTAGTAAAGACTCACTATAGACTAGACACTTGAGGGGGCTGAGATCGTGATTGCAATTATGTATGGGAGTTTCGCTGTTTGTTAAAGAACCGTTGAAATTGCTGCTCAGCCTATTTACTATAAATTCAGAATGACGTTTTTCAGCGTTCAGGAAAAAAAGCTTTATTTTCATCTATCTCTTTCTCCTTTTTTCTGCACGTGTGTTTATTTTCTTTGATGAATAAAAAAGACTTAAAAGGAATATTTGAGCGCGTTCGGGAGGAGATTGGGAAGAAGCACGATTCCCATGACTTAGGACGAGACCAGATCGAAGAGAAAAAACTTTAATGTGCAACGGGTAGTGGATAGCATCGTGAGCCAGATGGCTGCGGAATTACCTTCTATTTTCTAATCTGGCTGTGGGGCATGGATTAAGCGAGAGAGAGCGAGAGAGAGAGAGAGGCTGGTAGTAAGATCGTCGAAAAGTATTTCGTTGCTCAAGCTCTCTCCGTCTCGCTCTCACTGTCTGTCGGTTTTTTCTATCTTTTTTTTGGTTCGTGGGACGCGAGGGTCTTGCATAGCTCTTTCGACGTTCATTACTCCCCAGGGTCCAAGATACGAAGTCTGATCAATTTTCGTATGCGAACATAATACGACACACGGCAGTTCAAAACAATGCTTTATATTGAAATAACGAAAATACTATAACGTATCAGAATATCATATACTATTTCACAATATAATAAGATATATTGTAATGGGCTATAATGCAACATGATACGGGATCGAAGTATGCGTCGTTGGAATGGAACGAAAATTATGATTTTTTTTATTCGCTCCAATTTCTTTTGGCAAATCTTAGCTATGAAAATCCCTGATCAATCTTTTCATTTGCTGATTTCGAGATCAATAATCTAACTTTTGAAATAATATTCTTTCAATAATGAAAATGAAGTGAAAAAAATTGAAAAGAATTTTCGTTGCATTCAAACAATGCAATCTCCAAGCGCACAATATATTGTATGGGAATATTAAATAATATAACATACTAGAATATATGCTATACTATAATATGCTGCAATAGAATACAACGTAATAAATATAATTCTATAATATGTTACGATAAAGTATAACATATTATAAAGTAATATACAACAATGGAGTATAGTATAATATTATATATTATTATATAATATTACTATAATAACAATTATATATAATGACGATGATAATAATAATAATGTGATGTAATGTATTACGTTATTCGATTCAATATACAACTACACAAAAAAAATTTTCGCTTGGCCTTGATACTCGTGATGTAAAAATACAATGGCGTATTATTATCGAGGCGAACGAAGCGACAATAATGTACATAAATAGAAACTTCGTTATCTACCGCGGTATGCGAAACGAGCGCAAAACCCGACGAAAATGGGCCCGAGTTTTTTTTGCCCTATTTGCATTAGCATAGATAAGGAACCGCCGAGCAAGAGCGATCGGGCGAACGAGCGAAAGTTCCTTCAAACATTTTTTTTTTCATTCGCCGTCTTTATTTCGCGCATTGTTATTCTTTCCATTCCCTCTTGCTACTGTCTTGTTTTTCTTTACCGCGTTTCGCTATCGTTTCTCTCTAGCATATCGCGTCGATAGTATAAAACAAACGTCTCCCCCCCCCCCCCCCTCACGTCGCTCGACCGGACGCAATACTCGAGGAAAAATTGTCAACACGAGTGATTTCCCTGCGGTAGAACGTCGGGGGGGAATAAAATCACGGATATTCAACTTTTTTTATATTTCAGGTTTTCTTCAATTTTTGACGGCGCTTCCGAGCCTTCACGAAAGTAGGGGAGCACAACCATAGACTGACAGAAAAAATCAATTGATATTAACTAAACGCGTCTATTTGATTTTTTTAAATTTGAATTAACTAGATTTTTCGTGAAGGCAAATTTTTCCTATTGCATTCCATTGTTGAAATGATTTATTTTAAATATATTTATTTATTTTAATCAAAATCTATTTAATATCATCTGATAACTAAATATTTTACTTAACCCTAATAAATCTGTGATTCGGTTTCATGTGTCCAACAAATAATTTAATCGAATCCACTGAATGTATCTGTTTAACTTAACTTGAATATAACTTTCGTAAAGTCGATGATTTTTCTATTTGATTGAACTAATGGTCTGTCTTTATTGCAACACACACACAAACAAAGGGGGTGAGGGTAGAGAGAGTTCGGTCGTTTATTCAATTAAGAACCATTAAAATCGCTACTCAGCTTATTGGCTGTAAATTCAGAATGACTTATTTCAGCGTTGGAAAAAATCATCCATTAAGGGGTTCGAAAGTATTTCAACAAAAAATTCGAGACCCACACGGACGAAGTCGAGGGCGAAGGCTAGTTTTATATAGCAGTAGGTCCTGTAGTTATGGCCCGTATAACGGATATCCGATGATGCAACCTGCATGAAACTGTGATTTCCGTCATTTTTTTGTAAAACCATATATCTCAAAATATTCAAATGTGACGTGGAAAATAACTATTAGCATCGTGTTGTATATGACATGTAGATAATAAAATCGTCAAATATGCAAGTCTTAGCAATTGTTTACTTATTTTTTCCAATTTCAAACATACGTAAATCAAATACTCCCCGTACGTAAATCAAACACTCGACGAATCGAGAGATCTCGCAACATTTCTCATCGTACGTTCGTGCTGAGCTCTCAAATGGTATCGTGAAGAAATAAATGAACTACGAATAAAAAATAATATCAACAACAAAAACATAAAGCACTAAAAGTTTTTTCGTACTTTTTCCCTAGAGAAACAAAAATAAAACGATTTTTTAATATTTTTTATACATTATTTTTCATACTTTATTGAATAAAGCAAAAAAAAACATCGTTCAACCGAAAAAAAGCCCAAACAGGAGAAGATAAAAAACCGCAATATGAAGAGAGAAAAAAACATTCTTTTGAAAATATCTTGGTTAATAGAAAACAGAAACATGTGTAACACAAAGTGATTCGTTTTTTTTTAAACAGAAATATTCCGTTATTTCTTTGTCAAAGAAAAATAATTTTTTAAAAGAACGCGTTTGTCAGAAAGAATAAAAACATATAAAATACAAAATTTCGTCGCGCATGCAAAGACCTTCGATAAATCTCCGTTGAACTCTGCACGCTTCAGAGCAAAAGAGAAACCAAAAGAAAAGAGAAACACATAGACCAAGTGAACGAAAAAAAAGAAGAAAAACGTCAGTACGCCACGAGAATACGCAATAAATTGCGCATAGATTATTTTTATTCTTCCTTTCGTGTGCGCGTGCAGGCTAAGCGGAATGTACGGGGAACGAGCGAGTTTTTCGCATTCTTATAGCAATGATTTTCGAGTTCGCGGTAATTCGCAAATATTTTACGTATTCAAGGTGCAAGCAGCGACCGCGAGCTGCGACGAAACACGACGTTTACCATGACGCTGAAGTTCGCCTCATTGAAATTTAAGGAATAACACCACTCTAGGACTTTGGAAAAGTCGTTTTTTTTTTTTTGCTTAAAAAATACTTTTGGGTCATGAAAACAATATGCAATTGGACGAATGTATAGTGCAGGCATCGCAGATTAGAGGTAAACAAAAATGTCAATGTTTCAAGTACTCGTACAATTTTAAACGTGTTTTTGTCGAATCCATTTTTTTCAAACTGGGAGGAGGACGGATTACTCAAACACCGTTGCATGGATCGATTTGAAATTTTGATAGTAGCTTCACAATTACATTCTCTATGGGAGTACGTAGCCGTTTTTTGATTAAATCTTTTTTTACAAACTCTTTTATAAACTTTTTTATAAACTTGTTATAAACTTTGGTATACACTTTTTTTATAAACAATTTTCTGCTTATATTTTGGGCAAAAAAAAAACGATTTATTTCATTCCCTGCGTAGTCCCATAGCTAATAATATTATATAGATTATATTTTTTTGCTTTTGTTCCAGGTCTTATACTGTACGAGTAAATCGTGCTCCCGTGAAGCTATTTGTGAACACAAACAAGTTTTTCAAGATGGGCTTTGCCGCCGCCATTTTGTATGAAAATAATAATAAATTTTTTTTTAATACTCTAATATGTGTTGAATAAACCCTCTCAAAAGAAACCCTATTCTTTTTTTCATACTCTCAAAATAAATTGTCAAAGTTAGGCCTTATTTTCTGCCGCCAGAGTGGTGTTATCCCTTAACGAACATTTGTTATTTTTTTTTTATTCCGCTATTTTTATTACCCCTGAAAAAAGGTTGTTTTCTTCTGGCAGATTTAGGTCGCAAATCTCCGACGAAATAAGTATGAAAAAAACACGAATCGCAGTCTAAATTTTGGGAAAAAAATGAGCGCTCTTTGAAAAATCTGTTTTTTCATTGCGTTTCAACGACGCAAACTTCAACGTCGCCGTAAAAAAAAAGGAGGACGCGGAAAAATACGTTAAAAATGAAATAAAAACGACAAATACGAAAAGCGAGTGTGAGCACCAGGACACGTCTCCGCCTCGTGGCGAAAATTCATTGCGTATTCGCGTCCTCTCCCACCCTACTACCTCCTCCCGGCGGATTTTTCTCTTTCTTTTTTTTCTCTCATCCAGTGCACTATTTCGCCTGTTCGCTCGAACGAACTTCCCCCGCCCCCCCTGCCACGGCAAACCTGCGCGGACATCGTGAAGCGTTTTATTTTATCGACGACGTAACATCGCGATCCAACAACAGTGGCTCGATTCATTCGAAGCGAAGATCGTGCCCCTCCCCCCCTGCCGCTCTCTCGGCGCGTCGGCGCTGCCACGGCGGATAAGGAAGAGGATGCAGAAAGTAAAGAAAAAAAAAGTAAAAAATAAAATTAAAATAAACGAAACGAGAGGAAGTAACGAATGAAGAACATGAATGTAATTGACAGGGAAGGGAAGAGGCGCCTCGATTTTTCATTTCGCCCGGGCTAAATGAAAAATCGAGAGAGGGAGAGAGCGAGAAGGGGGGAAACGATTCTCCTTGCTTAATTCCACCGCATTTTGAGCATTATTCATGACAGTGACGTTCGCATCGTTGGAATGCAACGATTTTTTTATTTTCATTTTCCCATTTCGTTGCTTATATCAATACCGAAAGCCGTTTTTGCAAATTAAGGTCGTAAACATTTAATAAGAATACGTAGAAACGTTTGTGCTATTATCACAGCCTAAATGGCAAAAAAATGGATTGATTAAGGCCTTAGGCCACAGTAACGCGTATAAAGCCATGTGCGAATATAACAATTTTTTTTCGTTTGAAAAAGTGATTCACTCATACAATTAATTACACATCTATTTAGCATGAATATCAAGCTGTGAGAAAAAAATATATGTATTTTTTTCGATCTACAAAATGGCCGACTACTTATGTTTTCTTTTGTGATCTTTTTTAGGCACTCCGCGACGTGCCATTTAGCATCCACAATTTTTCACCTAGAACAAAAGACAAAAATTCTCGTCAATCTACATTAGAATACCTAGAGAAGTACGTACGGAATTTAAAAAATATTGTTTCATTGAAAAGTTTTAGGTATTTGAACTTAAAAAATGAATTTTCAGTGAAAAATTTCGTTATAACTGCTCATAAAATGAAAAGTTTTCGATTAATCAGAAATTCCGTACGTACTTGCCTGCGAAATGCAATAAGGAGGATAACTTTTAAAATTGAAGTAAATCGAGTGAAAATTGTTGACGTTATTTGTCACGTCAATTGGAGAAAAATCTGTTCCGAGAAGTTTCGAGTTATGTACATCGAAAGAAAAAAAAATTTCTAACAGCTTGATATTCATACTAAATAGATGTGTAATTGATTTTATGAGTGAATCACTTTTGCCTACGAAAAAAATTGTTAAATTCGCACATGATTTTATACCCGTTAACTGTGGCCTAAGGTTTTGAGAAGATTTAATTTTTGTTGCATTTCAACGGTGCAAACCTCGTCATTTTCTTTCGTCACGTGGAACATATATATTTGTGTGCATGTGTAGGCACGCATGCGAATACATCCGTATATAATTTAATAACTAAGTAATGTACTTTTCATTTATAATAATGTTGTATTGTTATTTAAAAAAATTGGTAAATGTCTATAATCGGGGCTCCTGGCCAAAAAGGGGTTGAAATTTTGTTCATCGAGTTGATATTTTTCAGGGTACTTTCTTATGATTATACAACTCGGCGGAAGACCATTTCCATCCTTATTTTAATCCTTAGAGACTTTTTTGCGTTTTTTAAACTTGGGTTTGTGTGGGTTTTTTCATGGATGCGTTCGTGCGCGCGCGTGTGTGTGCGCGCCCTACCCCCTGACCTCAATATTCACGTCAAAGTGTCTAAAATCCGCAATTTCGTCGCATGTTTTCCACAATTTAAAAAAACCCAAAATTGATAAAACTAATAAAAATTGACGTTTCACAATATAATATCATTAATTATGATTTATTGGATAATAAATTATGACAGTACCGTGGACAGTCACTATATTTATTAAGTTATAAATAAACTCAATGCCATTGGGTGTGTGTGTGCGCCTGCGCGCGCGCGCGTGCGTGTGCCCCTGCGCGCGCGCGTGCGTGTAAAAGTTACTATTATTTACTTTGCGCAAAGACGAGCCTCGTCATGGCTCATCCGCGGAGCATATAATGTCTCTTTCGAGTATTCGCGCCACGCGGAAGTGCATGTCGCCCACGCATTTACGGAATACACATGCGAACCGCCACGCGCGACTTTTCCGCGCATTCGAGGTCGTGTTCTCCCTTGTACATTCGTGGTCGAAAGATACGACGAAATGGTTACGGATGGCAAATAAGAGAGAGTGAGAGAAAGAGAATAGTGGTAACCGAAGAAAAGACTACCAACGCGAAAAAGTCTCCCCCGTTCTCCCTCGTGCTACAGCAATAACGCACGCAGCACGATATTATTATTATCGCAAGACGTTTTGTTTCCAAGAGTTACCGAGAGATCGCGACCGCGTGGGACTACAACGATTCTCTTTCTCTCTCTATTCTGCCTATCGAAGCTGGCGCACGCGCGTATTGCACACTATCCGCGTCGAGCGGAAATAAATTAACGTCGAGACAGAGGGAAAGAGAGAACACGCGCGCGCGCACTTTCCGATCGTTTGTTTGTCGAGTGAAAAACGAAAAGAAAAATCGTATCGCGAGGAAGCGAGAGAGAGAGAGAGAGAGAGAGAGAGAGAGAGAGAGAGAGAGAGAGAGAGAGAGAGCGCAAATAAATCTTTGTCGTTTAATTACCGTTTCTTCGTGAGGAGCGTGTAAGACTCCTTGGACGCAGTGCACAAGCGCATACGCATTTTGCGCGCCCTATCGCCGCGCTTCTTAGCGACACCGCCGTCCAACACTGGCATCCAGATTCGCGGAAACTCGCGCCTTTCCTGTCGCGAGCACTGTGTAACGGTTAGTGTTTTTTTCTCTCAGTTCAACCGCGAAAGTAACGTGAAAAGCGAAAAAAAAGACGAGTCTCTTCCGCACGAAGATATGGCGATAGTCGCGAGAGAAATATCAGCGCGACGTATCGCGAGCAACGGACGAGAGAAGAGTAATAATCGCCCGTGTGTCCGCGATGTTTCTATTAGTGGCAATAGGGAAATGCGCGATAGAACTAAAAAACGACACACACTTACGCACACACACATGCGCGCACTGACTCGTCGTCACGTGATCATTTGTGCGATCGTTTGCTTCTACACGAGCCAATTATCTTTTCGCAAATTTTTGATCGCTCGCGAAAAAACAAAACGATGAAACTGGCTAAACGTACTCGTGTATTTGTTTACTTTCTTATTCTCGTTGGTTCGCGCGACTATAAACACGAGCACGTTTCCGTGAACCGCGGCACTGTGGTGTGGAGTGGGGAGATCCGCAAACCGAGTGTATGCGCGCGCACTGCTAACGCTCCCTCTTTTCTACTCGCGTACGTCCGAACGGCACGGCGTACGGAACGGGAATGGGGCGATCGCGAGCGCGAGGACCGGCCACGCGGGGTGCGCCACCAGCGACACCGTGCATACTAGCGGGGCGCGCGGCGTTCCCGTATCTCGTATGTAACTTTACCCGCTGTTACACTGTGCAAAGATACAACGACGGGCGATCGTCCGCAACGAGAGACCCCACTGAGCATAGCTCCGCGCGATCGTCTCCACCCTGGGGCGGCAGGGCATGGAAAACGGAGGGCGTGAGCGAGAAGGAAGTCACGTTCAACAGCACGCATACCTTTTTAACGGTCCACGTTTCTTCACCGCTTGTTATTCGGTAAAAACAATTGGCGATGATTTTCGACTGATAACCTTACACGCGTTTCGTTTTTTTCCTGCTAGAGTACGAGGCTGCGTTGGCTTCGGGGGCGTTGCATAGGATGTAGAGAAAAAGAGCGAGGGAGACAGAGAGAGAGAGAGAGGTAGAGTACATCCGCAGCGCCCCTCGCGAGGACGGAGGAAACGTAGCCCCCCCCAGGGCCGCTAAACCTATTATTTAAATGATCATTGTTTATTTATGTCGATTTATTTTAAAAAACTGCCACCCAAACAAATGTTACAACAATCGTTTCTTATTCCTCATCGAATCGAGGCTTAATTGTAAAGATTTTCTCATAAAAATTTGTATAAAACTAGATAAATATATAATTAATGAAACGTGAATAAACCCGATCCTTTCATATTTAGTTGATGTCTATGAAAAAATCGGAATTATTGATGACAAATCACCCGTTACGTAATGAAATAAAGGGGGGGGGGGGGGCGCAACGGCCCTGGTACGTGGCGTGAGGCGGGGCGTCGAAAATTTATTTTTAATTTTCGATACTAACGAAAAATTCTAATTTTGACAAAAAACAATCAAAATATCAACTCATACCACTTTTCAAATTGCGTTTATTTTGACTTGATAAACCAAGATTGGTTTATCACCTTCAAATTGTAGCGCCACGGGAATTGTACTCTTGTCGCGAAAAGGGGGGAATGAAAAGAGGGAAAGGACGGAATAGAAGAAAACCCGAAACGGAAAAGGAGAATGAGCGAGCTGGGCGGCGCGCGACGAGTGGAGGAGGTGAACTGGTTTGATTCATATATATGGACACTCTCGAGGCTAATTTGATTGCTACGGACAGGTGATTCGATCAAGCTGCACCATTTCTGTACAACTTTGTCTCGATTTCAATATCGTGACTCACCATTATTTTCCATGTGTGTGTGTGCATTCGATCTTATATATCTATACAGAGCTACTGGTTATTGGTCACGATCCCGTGAAAGGTTTGTAGGACACCTTTTGCGCTATCAAACAAACTCAATAACGCTTTATGCAAAAGTCAACTATTTGGGGGCGTACACAAATTACGTAACGCCAAAATTTAGAATTTTACCTTCCCCGTAACAGGACCGTAACGCTTGGCCTGAGAGCCCCCCTCTATTCCGTTACGTAACGGGTGCTGTGTCGTCAATAATTGCGATTTTTTTTTTCATAGACATAACTGATTATGAAACGATCGGGTAAATACTTATTTTATGAAGTGTATATTCATCAAGTATTATACCAATTTTAATTTAAAAAATCTTTCAAATTAACCGAGCTATATGCTTGGATTTGACGACGAAAAAAAATTCTCTTCATTGTCCCATCGATATCTTTATGAGAGGTTATCTGTAAATAAAAAGTCAACGATTTATCGATATCTATACAAATGTAGCTATCGTTATGCGTATCCGTTTGTTTATTTGGTTTTTTTACACAATGACGACAGTTTGCGAAATTATTTTCTACTTGAAGGGCTTTTTTTTAATTCAACCTTAGTCAGTGCGATTACATATAGGTATGAACGGAATTTCCCAAAATTAGGTACTAACTCTTGTGTTAATGCTATATTTTTTACACAGCATTAGCATAAGTGGTATTTTCGTTTTTTGACAAGTTTTTGATCATTCAACACGTCCCATTTAGTTAGTTGTGCGGATGCAGATTATTGTATTGGTGTTTGTCGATTGAATACACATAAACTGAGACGCAAATTAGTTTGTAGTCACCAATTATCGTCTGGCCGAACGTAATGAACGCGTTGGTACCCCTAATTTTAGGAAATTTTCCAAAAAATCAAACTTACCACGATAACTCGAAATTCTTAGACTTTTCGCTAAGGTAACTCAGGTTAGATACGTTCCTAAAGAGGTGACCTATCACCCCCTTAAGACTTTCCATCAACCATCCTAACATCCTGTATGTCTTTCATAATATATCACATATGACCATTGTGATATCACCATATCGCCATATGACCATTGTGATATCATCATATCACCATTGTGCTATCACCATAGAACCATTATAATATGACTATATCACCTTATCACCATTGTGATATCACCATAGCACCATATCACCATAGCACCATATCACTATTGTGATATCACCATATCACAATACTCTCATTCATGACACAATTATTTTTATGAAAAAGTATTCTCAATCATTATTTCCATATCGCATTGTAAAGATTTTCGTGTGTGTAAGAAGGTGCTAATCGTACAACAGTTGGACGTATCTCCAGCGCATGTAACGAGAAGGTGTTGAACCGCGCTTTATCGAACATTGCGACAAACACAATGAGACACCTGGGGACAATAAACGGAAGGCGTATATACGAAGGAACGAATGGAGGTTGGCAAGTAGCGCGAGTCACATATATGTGGAATTATCGAAGTATGGTTGAGTAGGTGGATCGTCGTCGTATATAGACACAATACCCGGGAGACCGGAAAGTTTCGCACAAAAGATACGAAACGCGCCTGTACACGCGCGTATACGTATACATAGGTGGAGACACGACGTCGAGGAGAATTGTACGAGTGGGTTAAACACACGTCGCGGAACCTCCGCCTCCTCGTCCACCTTCTTCCTCGCCACCTTCTCTATTACGGAGGACGCGAATTGAAACGTAACGACGTCAACAATCTTGGACATTTACACTCGACACTCTTCGTGCACTTTTCTCTCCTTTTTGTTTCGTGAGTGTGGCTCGATGATTGTCCTATGATTTTTTTTTTGATCATTATTCTATATACCTTGCGGGAATTTATTATCGGTTTACTTTTAAGGCGCATTTCTGGTAGCTCGAGACTTTTGGGGATTTTTCCTTTTGGTTGTTTTTTCTTCCTTCCAACGCAAGCTCAATTATGATTATTTTGAAAATTATGGGACTATTTGGACTCTGGACTATGGGACTTTTTTCAATTTTTTTGTGGTTTCTTTTTTGAACGAGTTGCGGTTTTTCCTAGCCTTATCTTGATTTTTCGTTGGTTTTATTTTCGAATAAAATGTCCAATTGTTCAGAATCCTTTGGGGCTATTTTAAGTGGTTTATTATTACCGCGAATATCACTTCATTTGGCAAATCATTTCATGGCTATTGTTGTTATTTATGTTTCACGCGATATGCATTTATTTTTGAAACGTTATTGCTCGGCTATTTTGTCTCTTTATCATTCACTTGAATTTCTGATTATTCACACATCATTTCCTCGCTACTTTACTTTTCGCTTCCTTTTCAAAGTCGAATCTTCTCCTTTGAAAATAATTTGAAAACTCTTTTGTCTGCCACTGTTTTTTTTTAATCTGAATACCTTTAAATCAATTCCCGCAGAATTCCAATACTTTTTTTTCAGCGCACCAACTTTTTCCAATATATTTGCACTCGGATCAAAAGACTGTCCCTCATTTGTTCTTCTTCTCATTCTTATTTTCTCTCTCTCTCTCTCTCTCTCTCTCTCTCTCTCTCTCTCTCTCTCTTTCTCTTTCGGCCACCTGAGTTGACAAATAGAAATTGAGAATAGGTCACGAGTAAAGTACAATGCACGATCGCGTAATGCGTACGCGAAGTCATACGCAGCTTTTAATAGATCGACGGCGAATGAGAGACAGACAGAGAGAGAGAGAGAGAGAGAGGGGGGGGCGGAAAGGATATTATGTAATGTTGCATTATCGGGAGAGGAAACGAGGGTACACGAGGTAATGTAACGCGAAAGCCTATGTGTACATATATACACACGTGTGTGTGTATGTGTGGAATCGAGGTGGAGTAATACACAATGGCAATCAGAGCGAGGAAGGAATACATGACACGAGAACGGGCCATTGTCGTCTCTCTTCTCTAGTTTATGACCTGGAGCATATGTGCACTCATCTTTATGTCAATATGCACTCTTCATATATATATAGTAGTATCAGAGCGTACGAAAATACTTGAACTACGCGAATGACACAGTTATCACTTATTAAGGATAGTGCCCGTACATTCCCTACCAAAAGTGAGTTTCGGCGATAATTTGGCGTTTTTTATGATGAGATAAGAATTTAAAAAAATCAACCACATAGAAGATGCCCAAAGCATTAATTTCAGGTAATAATAATGCAAAAAGTTATAGGTAAATTGTTGGAAAAAATAAAATTGTTCAACTAATGTCCGGTGAACGACGAAAGAAAATCGGGTTGCAGAATACTGCAATAATTTCAACGATAACAAATGGTGAATTATCTCCAATAATATTGATCGTTCGTTATCGATAAAATTATTGCAGTATCCTGCAACGCGGTTTTTTCTTTCACGTTAAAACAGACAAGAAAGATAAATTCTGCAATTATTTCGTGCACGATAAATCATCGGTGTTGTCCCGCGACGGATAATTCGAGGGCGCAAATAAAAAAAAAAAACAAACAAAAATGAACATTGACAACCAAGGATAACGAGGTTGAACGACGATCGTTGTTTTATGTTTTTCCGACACGTGTGTGGTTCGCGTATTTGATACGGTACACGGTACTCTCATCGACGAAAATAAATCCGCGTATTCGTCCGTACGATCGCGAATACGTAGGACTGGAAATACGGAGGACAACCACCTACCTCTGAAACACGCGAACCCTCCGTACAAGTCACGGGAGGCCTGCACGTACATGCGTATATTTCTGCACGCACAGACCATTTTTTTTTCGAACTACTAAATCTCAATTTTCTATTTAAGGGATAACAACCCTCGAGCAGCAGAAAATAAGGCCTAATTTTGACAATTAATTTTGGGAGTATGAAAAAAGGAATGGGATTTCTTTTGATAGGGTTTATTCAACACATATAGTAATTAAAAAAAAATATTCATTATAATTTTCATACAAAATGGCGGCGGCAGAGCTCGTCTTGAAAATCATGTTTTTTTTTCACAAATAGCTTCACGGGAGGACGGTCTTCTCGCAAAGTATAAGTCCTGGAACGAAAACTAAAAAAAAATATAATCTATACATTGTTAGCTGTGGGACTACATAGGCATTTTTTTTAAATCAAATTTTGAAAAAATGGCGCACTTTGAAGGAAATAAATCGATTTTTTGCCCAAAAAATAAGCAGCAAGTTGGTTATAAATGAATAAGGTTACCTTTAATCAGAAAACGGCTACGTACTCCCATAGAGAATGTAATTTTGAAGCTACTGTCAAAATTTCAAATCGATCCATGCAACGGTGTTCGAGTAATCCGTCCTCCCAGTTTGAAAAAAGTGGTTTCGAGAAAAACGCGTTTAAAGTTGTACAAGCACTTATATCCTTGAAATGTTCGTTTACCTTTAATCTGCGATGCCTGCACCATACATTTGTCCATCTATGTTGATGTAGTCTACGCTAAAGTAGAATACATCAACAGACATATTGAGGATTTTTAATAATGTATATATTTTTTTGTGAACTAAATAAACCTAAAAAGTTAAAGAATATTGATACATAAAAATTCTCAATATTTCCGATATGTGTATGAATATGCACACATTTGCATACCACTATCGAGAATTTTTAATTATAAAAATTCTTCTTTGTTAAATAGGCCTAAAAGGCATTAAAAATGATTGATCTTCAAAATTCACCCACTCTTTACAAAAAAAGCTATCAATCATGAAAAATCGTCAATATTTGATATATTGACGATATTTAATTGTAAATATTCGTTATGTAAACTCAAGCCTAATAAAGTAAAAAAACATCAATCATTGAAACTCCTTAATATATATCTTGTATGTATACACACACGCTTATACGAAAAATATCGAGGATTTTAAAGTTTTTATTTTTTTTTTCTCGAGTCATCGAAAGAATGAAAAAGGTCCAAGATTTCTTTATTTTTATTTGGGGTATATTAATCCTGACCGCAGTTCTAAAAAGATCAATCCTGATTATGTTGGACCGTCATACGTACATACGTACATTAGGGTGGCACTAATTTGAGCTCTATTTCTTTCCTCTTTCTCACCATCTAATCATCTTCTTCCAAGAAGAAAAAAAATTGTCGCGAAAGCTGCGGGCGGTGAAAAAAATTGTTGAGGTCGCTCAAGCCGCCGAAAAATACAAATAAAAAAAAAAGCCAAAATAAAAGAAATTTCATCGATTTTTTAATGAAAATTTGAATTTTCGGGAAACTTGAGCGACCTCTAAATATTTTTTAACCGCTCGCAGCTCCGACAATTCTTTTCTTCTTTAAAGACGATAATTTGATGGTGAGAAAAAGGGAAAAAAATAGAGCTTAAATTTGTGCCACCCTAACGTACACACACACACGCACATAAATATTATTAATTTTATTTAATATGTTAATTAAATTTAATATATTAAATTAAATATTAAATACATTTCACAGATGTGTACACGTGTACGCGCGCGCGCGTGTGTGTGTGTGTGTGTGTGTGTACATATGTGTCGCGCTATTCTTCTATTTTCCGCGTTCTCTAGGGCGCCCAATAAATTTACCCAACCCGAACGATCCGATTCTCCTCTCCCGGAAATGGTATTGGCTATATATATAGGTGTGTGTGTACGTGCAGGAGCCACTCTTCATCCCTTGCGATAATTCAACCACCCTACATTCTCCCCGTTACAATTTCACTCGGCGTGAGTCCCGGCTGCGAGCGTCAAAAATTCTCAAGTGCACACTCGAATGCCAACACAGAGACACATATTTGAAACGAGGAAAAAAATGCACTGTCAATAAAAGGTCCATGTAGGAAGAATTACGGTAGAGAGAATTTTCGAGATGATACGAATAGTGAGCAGGGATTTTATTTGCTTGTGTGATTTTTGTTTATCGAAGGATTCTCGGAGACTCCGAACGACTCGGAGGAATGTGGTAAATCGAATTTTTATGGGAAATTTGAGTCGATGAGGTCGGGGAGTTTAATAAAAAATTGGCTGAATAAAATCTGAAAATTAATAAAGTGTGGAAATAACTGAAATATGTAAATGAAATAATAAAATATACAAATATTAGGGGATTGATTCGTTAGAAACGACCAGAAATTGACGCGTATTTAAAAAAAGATATACAGGATGACGAATCATATTAGGGAATACGAATTGCGATAGGATTAATTTATTAATGAGGGGCATGCATATTTTGATTAATCGACAAAGACAAGTACCGACCCAACGAAACTCAAACGATGAAGAATTATTTTCAAAGTATAAATATCATGAGCTCTATTGATTAATATTTGAAAAAATTAGTTTGTCATTAGCTTTGTTAATATTTTTGGATATAACTATCACGAGCTTTGTTGATATTAATTAAAAATATAGGATTGAATGTTCTACGAAAAATATCAGTTAATGCGTTTTATCGAAAACTAACGCAAATGAACTAAGAAGATAGAGGACAATTTTCAAAATCTATTTTGAATTATTTTTTGCAAATCATCTTCGAAATTAGAAATGTTTTCAATATATTTTTTTTAATGCTAATTTAAGATTCAGAATCTTTTTTGAAAATGTCTTTAAATCTAATTACAAAATTCAGAATCGTCTCAAAAAAATTTCTTCAAAATCAACTTCAATATCCAAGATCAAATTCAACATTCGAAATCAAAATCACCAATCAAAATCAAATTCAATATTCAAAATCAAAATCAACATTCAAAAGTAAAAATCAAATTCAACATTCAAAATCAAATTCAATATTCAAAATCAATTTGAACATTCAAAGTCTCTTCAAAATATCAATACCAAGCGATCAATTACCTAACGATAATTCGCAGCCCGGCAGATTCTCGACTGGAATATTTTCTCCGCACTCGAGTTGCTCGACGAAAAGCGATTTGCCAACCTTAATTTGGAAATAAAATCCCCTCGAGTCGCGGGAGATTGCGGTGGCCGATTTTCCTCGTCGACGAGTACGCGAGGACAATTTTGTCGGAGAATAATGCGCTGGGTAAAAC